>CM044959.1:36433720-36586779 GCA_024516035.1 Bactericera cockerelli
TGGAAGCATACAATTGTGTGTTTCACATCTACTTCCATGCTTACCACACGACACTGAAGAATATAGGAAGCAACTGTGCCAAGCGAGATGGTCTACAGGTAATACATGAGTAAGCTTTGTGCTTAGAGTTAGATAAATAATCCATGGTACATATTTATGGTCGAATGGTTAAGTTGCTAGTCTGTTAATTCAGGTTATGTTGGTCCACATGATTAAATAGAGCCATCCCGTAGTATGCCTCCCCTCTGCTCGGTGACTAGTGACACATACTTCCCAGTTAGATGCTGTCTCAACAAGAAGGAAGGTGTCCCTTACAATGAACTGTAATGTATTTACTAATACAGTTTATTGTTGGTTCTGGGGTTCGAACCCGGGACAATCCCGTGAGTTAATTGTGAACTCAAATTTGCCCTCCCTGGCTACTATCATTCATCGTGACGTCACCCTCCCTGTATCGATGATGAACTTCAAGTCTTTGTTTATCTTATTTAACACTTAAGGCGGAATTAATAGACGTTTTTGTAATACCTCTGTGGCGCTAAGTCACAGATTGCGTACTGTGTAAGATAGGGAAAACCGACGCTTAGAAATGACTTGTGATGTAGAATTTGTGCATTATTTTCGCCCTTAGACTACCAGGTGTACCACTGGTTGTACCCGTGTGTCTGTACGGAATGGACCGGGTCTGAGTACTACCAAGTCTGAGCCTAATTATCGCCGGTCCCACGGGAGATCTCACTAAAAACATGCCGGTCGTCTATGTGTTGAAAAAATAATTCTTATAAAATAAAACAATTTTTTACCTGAAACGAATAAAATGCTATAGAAAAATTTAGTTTGAAATGGAAACGTTGCGAAAGACCAGCTGATGTTAAAGCAAAAAAAATAAAAAAAAAAAAAAAAAAAAAAAACAATTTTTATGCACTTTCAGAAATGTTCGTTTCCCACGCATCGGGTCAACTCGTTCAAGGCGCGGGAATCGAATCGCGTCTGCCTATGGAACAACTGTCGCGAGAGCTTCGTCAATATGTTCGCGTACGAGATTCACATCGAGCATCATATGGAGAAGTTCTTCACCAAGGCAGACCAGTACACCCGGCTGCCATGCGAGTGGAACAGTGAGAATCTTCTTCCTACAGATACTTAGGGAATTATTTGTTATTGGGTTCATATTAGAAATCCAAAGTAATGTTAGGTATATGTAATCTATACTTATATAAGAGAGTTTCACTCACTGACTGACTGACTGACTCACTCACTCACTGATTCATCACTGTTTCTCCGAACTGGTAAGTCCTAGGAAGCTGAAATTTCATAGGTAGCTTTGTCTTATAGTCTAGATGTGCAATAAGACGGGATTTTTCGAAATTCCCACTACATCACCTGCCACTGGCGAAAAAGGATTTTTTGCTTTCACGGCCATGCCTCAGCCCGCAAAGCGGGCGACAGCCCGCTAGTTTTATATAAAGGGGCAAGGACTTCGATTGTTATAGACCTCTCTTTAAATAAATGTTCATAAAAAAATATAATATAAAACTAGGATTCTTTTAAAACTAGTCAATCTAATTTAAGAGAATCCTAGTTTTATATAAAATTACATATAGATACTTAGGGCCAAATTATGAAACAGGATTATACATATATCTAGGATTTCTTAATCCAAGCCACTATCACTTAACAGGTGATATAAATGCTCTGTGATCGGTTGACATTCCCACCAGAGGACGTGTTAAGGGGTAGTGAAGGATTAGTCAATCTAATCCTGTTTCATTATTCGCCCTAAAGCCCGAATTAATGACCAATGCTTTGCTAAACATTGTCATTACAGCATCTGATTTCAGCCATGTGATTGGCTGTTACCATGGCAATAACAACACTATAGTAACAGTATCCGCTTTAGCATCGTTCATTAATTCAGGCCCCACTTTACTGTCCGTGTTCACGAGCGCTGGTCTGACTGGGGGACGTTAACACGTATGAGACGGGTCCTATTTTCTATAGTTTGTTTTGTACGCTGGGACGGCTTCAAATTAGGGTATGTGTTCCAAATATGACAACGTCAAAAAAAAATTGGGACGGGCGAGTACAAAAATATATAATAGCATTATCTGTGCCCACCGGTGGGTCACGTTACAAGGGAAATTGAAAAAAAAAACGTGACCCACCGGTGGGCACGCCGTCTCATACGTGTTAAACAGGGAGAAGACCAGTGTCCCGCTAGAGGACTATAAACAGAGAACAGACTAGCCAACCCTTACAAGCCAGGCTAGCTTGCAATTTCCTAAGGGTTTAATGGCTTATAAAGAAAAGTCCAAGTCCTCATGATGGTTGATCGCACATAGAAATATGTGGTTCAGGACGAGCCAACTTTGAAATAAAGTTGGCTGGAGACCATCACTCACCCCTCCAGCTGTAGCCAAGCTGGCTACAACAAGAACAACAACGAGCGCTGTGTAGTGGTGGTGGATATCAAGCCCCTGGACGCCCAGAAATAATGATTGGGCTCTTTCTATGTCCCGTGTCAGTAATCTGAAGTGTTGTTTAAAATACTACTTTCGATATAAAGTTCTTACAGATAATATTGTGCTTTGTGCTTAATATATTAAATTCTCAAGTGCGATTAATAAACAAAAACACAATACTTCCGATTTCTAATACATATTAGAAATTTCTCGGAAGTAATATTGTTGTTTGAAAATTCTGTCCAACCCCCGTGATCAAACTCAGGACCACGGCAGTACCTACTCACAACCGTTACACCATGGAGGCTGGCTTCAGAGCATTGGTAGTGAAGTGGTTAAGGCCCTATTCTGGTAATCCCTGTATCATAGGGATCCGTTAGTTCGAATCCCACCCAATGTATGAATTTTTCTTCATTTATTTGAGTATATGACCACAAAATAATAAGACTGTTCGAGGATTAGTTGCTAGAAACTGTTTTGAGCATTAACCTCGCCTGGTAGTCACCTTCCACTAAAGAGTATTATAATCCTCTCACCACCGTGATTTAGGTATCAATACCTATCTCACGGACACGGAATTATTATTATAGCATGCTGTTACACTACAGAAGCATGCTTCAGTGTAGCTTGCTACACGTTGCTTGAACACACAATTCTATTTCAGACTGCAACATTATTATATCTACACAGAAGCATGCTTCAGTGTAGCTTGCTACACGTTGCTTGAACACACAATTCTATTTCAGACTGCAACCCCCGACTGACCGCAAACCGCAAAGCCATGATGCTGCGGCATCTCCTGAAGCACACGCAACTGAAGCAGCTCGCCTGTCCCACATGCGGGGACATGTTCAAGACGAGGATTGCGTTCAAGACGCACTGCCATCGGCTCAAGAAGAATGTGGACCTCCAGGTGAGCTGCTTGCTTCTTGTATTACAGTGAAACATGCATACAAGAGAACGATTTCCAAGTCTAATTTACCTCTTTTAAAGGGAAAGCTATGCAGGTTCGTCCCTCCCCCTAATCCTATTTTCTTTCCCTCCTCCCTCTACCTCCTAACTCCTATTCACCCCCCCCCCCTCCAACAACACCTTAGATCCCAATATCACATCTAGCTAGGTTTTTATTTATTTTTTCCTAAATCTACTTTGCTTATGATTAACCTTAGATCTCATTGTAACCAAAGTATTTATGTCAGTCAAAGTCAATAAATATACAAGACTGGAGCTGACAATTCTAGTTTTTTAGCATTTACCTATGTACATCATCACAAACCTATTGTCAAATAAACGAGGTACTCAGTACCTATATATTATTTAAAAAAAAAAAAAAAAATATGCAGGTTCGTCTGCATTAAGCAGGTTCGACTGCATTCAAGAACAATTTTCAAGTCAAATTTACCTCTCCATAAGGAATAACCAGTATCAGTTCAAACAGCAAAGTGAGAAGTTGTACTAGATGTACAAGTACATGACTATCAGAACATACCTGGACAGCTGTCTCGAGCTTTTGCTCTCATGAGCATGCATTAGTTCTGATTATTCATGCCATCAACTAACCGCTCTATTTTAATCAGTATAAACAGAAAAGTGAGAAGTTGTACTAGATAACCTCTTGGTAAGTGAAACCTGGATATAAGAGAAAAAAATCATGCATTTTATGATAATATGTACGAAACAATTCGGACACACAAAGCAGAAAATAAAGTCTGTCCATATATATTTTTTTCTATCGACCGTACACTTTGCTTTCCTCGCAGTGCAACCTGTGCAAGAAGTACTTCAGCACGGAGAGCCTCCTGCACAGCCACGTGCAGAACCACGTGTACACCAAGCAGTGCCACTTCTGCCAGGCCATGTGTCTCTCCGCCTCCACCCTGGCCACGCACATCCGCTACAAGCACCTGGACGGGCAGCACCACCTGTTCAAGTGCGGCGAGTGTGATTTCAAGTAAGAAGAGAGGGAAAATTCTACATATTTGTGTGAATAAAAGAGTCAAGTGTGCCGAGTGTGATTTCAAGTAAGAAGAGAGGAAAAAGTCTACATATTTGTGTTAAAATTCATCGTAAATAAAATAGAATAGAATAGAATAGAATAGAATAAGGCCACTCACATTCGCTACAAGCACCTGGACGGGCAGCACCACCTGTTCAAGTGCGGCCAGTGTGATTTCAAGTAAGAAGAGAAGATAAGATAAATTGTTTTATTTAGAATCAATATACATATAGTTTACAAAGCAACACTTTCCCTAAGGTAATACAAAAAATGTGGGCTTCTAGGGAAGAGAAGAAAAAGTCTACAGATTTGTGTGAAAATAAAAGAGTCATCGTATATAAAGAGTCTTGGGGCGAAATAAATATTACATACATCAAAATTAATACATAAGTATATCAGAACAACTGGTTCCAATTCAGCTTATTTGCTGAGGTTGTGATTTCAAGTAAATAAATAAATAAACCTTTATTTGGAACATAAATATTACATACATCAAAATTAATACATATATCAGAACAACTGGTTCCAATTCAACTGCTGAGGTTGTGATTTCAAGTAAGAAGAGAAGAAAAAGTCTACATATTTGTGTGAAAATAAAAGAGTCATCTTATATAAAGAGTCTTGGGGCGAAATAAATAGACAAAATCCAGATCTTAAGTCATGACGTAGCCTTAGTTTTCTAAGACAATACGCAAAGATTCAGTTATTACAAAAACGTCTATTAATTCCGCCCTTCGTAATAAATAGCATCATGATAATCAAGACTGTCATATTTGGGGTAAGCACATTTGTGATGTCACAGTTACTCATACCTACTTGTCGTACTATTTTTTTTCGTACTTGGGACTCGAACCACCTACAGGTTACGAGTTCAGGCTGGGTGAGGTTAATTTGAAGATCTTTTTTAATATTTATACCCCCCCTATACAACTCCACTTTAGGTGCATATAGTAATGGAGGTAAAAACCTTGTTAAAATGAACCTATTCAAATAAATATATTCAATTCAATTCAAAAACCCCGTCGAGATATAATATGATCACGCAGTTGAAAGCGACGTAAAAAACGGGGGTTTTACCCTTCACTCACTGGTAATCGCACCAGGTACCCGCACTAACCTCACTCAGCCTGAGTGGGCCCGAAAATGTCACCCTCACGTAATCTTACTAACAATAATAATAAATCATTTGTTTTATTTTTCATATATTTTTTTTTGTTTACAGAGGACCCATCCTAAGCCATTTTTATTTGGCTTCTAAGATGAGAGACTATAATCTTAATCTTTATAGAGAAAGATAATCTTTATTATTATTTTCAGAACGATCTCCAACTACCAGCTCACATTGCACAAGCGGGTGCATGTGCCCAAGGAGAAGAGGCCCAAGCTGATCTGTGATTATTCTAACTGCACGTATACCTGCCTTTCCAGGCGGACTCTGTACGACCATATCAAAGCCAAACACGAGAATGCCAAGTAAGTGAGACATGGGTTATTATTATTATTATAGAAAGATTTATTAGGTAGAACAAAAAATATAAACAGTGAATACAATGAAATATAAAGAAAAACAAAAATATCAAGAAAATAAACAAGAAAAAAAGAGAATGAAGTTAATGTCCTACCTAAAGGGCGGTGTTATTGCCTGTGGCAATATCTTCCACCCAACCCAACTCTGTTGCCTGATGGGTTTAAAAAGTATGTGTGGTATTGTGAGAGGTTGTGTTACAGAGAATGCCTTAAGAAAGCCGTTCTTACATACCCTACCTCTGTAAGCAAACAGTGTAGACATGTTAACATCATCATATGGTGGCATCATCGTGAACGATGGTAGCCAGACAATGACTCAGCACTTCTACTACCGTCTTTACAAGGAGGCTAATAATTGACAAGGGCCCCCAGAACCAAGCGAATGCTGGTCTACTCCCTGTTTATAGTCCCCCAGCCAGACTGCTGGTCTACTCCTTGTTTATAGTCCCCCAGCCAGACTGCTGGTCTACTCCCTGTTTATAGTCCCCCAGCCAGACTACTGGTCTACTCCCTGTTTATAGTCCCCCAGCCATGTAAACATACCGAAACCAAGTATAATTATGCTAAGTGTAGGGGGCTGTATAGTACCAGTTGTTCTGGGGGAGAACGCCCCAAGAAAGCTTCTCTTACGTATCCCGTAGCTGTGTACTGTACGATCATACTAAATCCAAGTTCAAGTAATCCCTAGATTTGACCCCCCCCCCTAAAGTGGTCCACTAAACATGTGGTTAACGGATTCACATACTTTCTTGAATCACCCTGTATATTATGTACTAATAATGTAATATGAGTAATAAAAGCACGGATAAGATATTTTATTACTTGTGTTTCAGATACGTGTGTCATGTGTGCACAAATAAATACTCGTCCTCTACAGCTCTGTCCAAACACCTGAAGAAGAAGCATAGTCTTACCTTTCCCGTGGGAACCGATAGGTTTAGGTAAGTAGAGGAATAATAATAAATCATAGAGCCTTGAGTGGAAGGTTTATTATTATGGATCCATTGACAGGGTAGCAAAGGCAGAAATTTACCTTTATACGAATCAAGTATTTATTGAGAAAAAAAAATATTGATTTTATCAATTTGAAACAACAAGAAAAATTGGATTATCGATTGGAATTACTTCAATATGCATCTATTTTATTGGTAAAGGTTAAAATTTTAGCAAGAAATTCTATTTAAAATACCAACATATACATTTATATGGTAGATAAAAGGGTCAAATGACAGGTATTATTGATTTAAAACACTCGAGAATAATATTATTTTTCGCGAAAAATTGACACACACGGAATTCCTGTCAACTGGTGAATTTGTCGAAAAAAAGTGGAAGGTTAATGCTCAAAACATGTTTTACCTCCTGATCCTTAAGCCCTAGGGATCCCACTGCGTGTAACCCGCATTTTATCTCGAGTTTCGAATAAGAGGTGTTGTTAAGCAATGTTTCAGTCAGTGAGAAACTCATTTTGATTCCTTTGATAAAGGAAGAGAGAAACATGAAACGAAATGTTGTACTCAGTGGGATCCCAGCCTTGGAGTATTACTATTGAATATGTGGTCATACCGATAAATGAGATTTTTTTTATGGATTTGTTGGGATTCAAATTGTTACTAACTGTTTCTGTTGAAGCAATCGAAATTAAACAGACACCTCATTTCATATATTCACTTTAAAAAAAAAATAATATAATACATAACATGTACATTAAAATTATAGATAAAATATTTCATCCAGTGCTCTAGTGCTTGGTATGATATCCTCTCTCTCTCTCACACACACACACGAATGTACATCCCCAAAATTTACATTCACTATATTTTGACACATGTAGCATATTTTGTTAATTATTTTATTAAAATTATTCCACCCTTGAAAATTTCTCCCAGATATCGCAAAGACAAGGAGGGCAACTACCGGCTGCAAACCGTCCGCTACGAGAGCATAGAGAACGAGGAAGACATGAAGCCGCCGCCGCCGCAGCCGTGTGCCGCACCCAGTGGCTGCGGCACCAGCAATAAGGTGCCGCGGTACAGCCTGCGGCTACTGCAGGACAATGCCGTGGAGCTGATCAAGGAGGAGGAGGGGCGGGGGGGCAAAGTATAGTCGAGGCCTCAATGCCGTGGAGCTTATCAAGGAGGAGGAGGGGGGGGAGGGGCGGGGCAAAGTATAGTCCAGGCCTCAATGCCGTGGAGCTTATCAAGGAGGAGGAGGGGGGGGAGGGGCGGGGGGGCAAGGTATAGTCCAGGCCTCAATGCCGTGGAGCTTATCAAGGGGGGGGGGGAGGGGCGGGGCGGGGCAAGGTATAGTCCAGGCCTCAATGCCGTGGAGCTTATCAAGGAGGAGGAGGGGGAGGGGCGGGGCAAAGTATAAGCCAGGCCTCAATGCCGTGGAGCTTATCAAGGAGGAGGGGGGGGAGGGGCGGGGCAAAGTATAGTCCAGGCCTCAATGCCGTGGAGCTTATCAAGGAGGAGGAGGGGGAGGGGCGGGGCAAAGTATAGTCCAGGCCTCAATGCCGTGGAGCTTATCAAGGAGGGGGAGGAGGGGGGGGGAGGGGCGGGGCAAAGTATAGTCCAGGCCTCAATGCCGTGGAGCTTATCAAGGAGGAGGAGGGGGAGGGGCGGGGGGGCAAAGTATAGTCCAGGCCTCAATGCCGTGGAGCTTATCAAGGAGGGGGAGGAGGGGGGGGGAGGGGCGGGGCGGGGCAAAGTATAGTCCAGGCCTCAATGCCGTGGAGCTTATCAAGGAGGAGGAGGGGGAGGGGCGGGGCAAAGTATAGTCCAGGCCTCAATGCCGTGGAGCTTATCAAGGAGGAGGAGGGGGAGGGGCGGGGCAAAGTATAGTCCAGGCCTCGAGTGCTTAGGACGAATTATTCTAAAGGTCACTGTGAATTTTGTTTTTCAAAGAAAACTTTTTTTTATATAATATATAAGTAAGTGTGCCCCGGAACCGCTTTCGCATTACTTCAGGTTACTTTACCTATACATCCATGCCATTCCGGAAACGGAAAATTTCGGTCAGAAATTTCCGCTCCGGCCGGGATTCGAACCCGCAACCTCCGGGTCAGTAACCAATGCTCTTAACCACTGAGCCACGGAGGTCGGCTTTCAAAGAAAACTATACAGTACAAGTTGTAACAGGACATCCGGCTGATACCACAAAATTTCTGGTCGACAAAAACATTACAGTGCCAAGCACTGTTTTTGACGAATTAAAGCACTCAGTGTTGAACAAATAGTCAAAAAAAATTCAGTTCCAACGTTGTACATTTTATTTTTTAGGATATTACCCTCCGCTCGTTGTGAATCGCACCAACCTGCCTCACCCAGCCTAGGTTGGGCTGAAAATGGTAACCTCCAGTACCAACGTGGATTGAAACTCATGACCCCCCTTTTCTATTGTTGTACTACGAAGTTTTAGACCAACCAATACAATACCAACTATGCTTGAATTTTATTTACTACTAGCGGGCTGTCGCCCGCTTTGCGGGCCGAGGCATGGCCGTGAAAGCAAAAAATCCTTTTTCGTCAATGGCAGGTGTTGTAGTGGGAGTTTCGAAAAATCCCGTCTTATTGCACATCTAGACTATAAGACAAAGCTACCTACCAAATTTCAGCTTCCTAGGACTTACGGTTTGGGCTGTAGAGCGATGATCAGTCAGTGATCAGTGGTCAGTGAGTGTCTTTGACATTTATATATTAAGATTCTTAGCGAGTTAGGGGGTTCCTCACTATTATTATTATACAATTAATACCATCTTATACTTCTGTCTAAAACCATCATTATAGTATCGCATACAATACATTTTACAAAGCAAGATAATAAATATAATAAAATTAAATGTTAATTAATTTTGCTTAGCTTTTGTTTTGTAATCCTGGATGAAGAGACCGTAGGTAGGCATTGTAATAATACCTTAGATTTTGTATAAAAAAAAAAAAATATATGAATTAACAGTTAATATTTTTTTTATAATTCTAGATTTTTAGAGAAAGTGTGAATTTCCTATATTGAAGGGTATAATTTGGAAGATCGCGACATGAGCGTTTTTTTCACTCAATGAGGATTTTGACAGTTGAGCCTAACATATACTTAAAACTCAGCTTTGTTAATATAGATTAGCGGGTGAGTTTCTCTTGACGAGCGCTCTGCGTCTGACGAGTTTGATTTTAAATTGAACTGTTATAAAATGTTATAGTTTAATTTTGTATAAAAAAATACATAGACATGGTGATATATACTTATTTATTTAAAATAATCCAATTTGTTTTTACTTTGAAATAATTAGTTCAATGTTAAGTTGAATAATCCAAGTTTATTGAACTGCCCTTGAGATATTAGTTTAATGTATGTCAAGTGCACTTGTTTATTTTTTGCTAAGGGTAGGAGATCCCAAAGTTCTTGTGCGGTAATAGCTGCGAAAGACAGTATCTATATTCTGTATGTGGATGTAAAGAAACCTTTTCGAAATGGGTCTATAAAAACTCTTAGCGCCGGGCTAAGTGCAACATGTGGTTTCGAAACGTTTTGCAATATTGTATCGAATTTTAAATGGTGAGTGTTGCATAGCAATATTTCAGACACTGAGATTCGATCTTATTTGATTCTCTAGGAAGAGTGGAGCATGTGAATAGTTGCGACACAAAATGAGAACCTACGAGCTAAATAAATAGACAAAATGGAGATCTTAAGTAATGACTTAAGTATTAGTTTCCCCGTTTAAAACAATACGCAAAATCTAGAGTTAGCGCCACAGAGGTATTACAAAACCTTATATTCCCACCCTTAGTGATTTTTATACTCATTTTATTGTACCAAACTATAAGCCTAACAAGCCAGGCTAGCTAGCTTTCTCAAGGGTTTATAAGGAAAGAACTTGGGTTCGTTCTCACGGTGGATTATCACATATGTCTGGCTGCAGAACATTATTTTGTTAACCTTGACTAGGTAGTCAAACTAGATTATTCAATTCCTAGCTCAATCCCCGCACTTCGTTTCCGCAATGATTTGCCCCTTGACTAGTTGTCCTCTTTGAAAAAAATCTCTCACAGAATATTAAGCTCGAAAGAAATGACAAAAGCAGCAATTTAAAACTTAATTAAAGACAATACAGATAAACGTGGGGGCATTTCTGATATATTTTCTCGTCCTTCATTACCCCGGATACATTTCGAAGGTGGAAAATGAACACATTCTCGTATTAAATTCAGCACATTGCATAGTTAGAATAATTCAAGGCGTTCATACAAATTGTGGAATCTCGAGTTCACTGTTGAGCTAAAGTAAACTCTTTATTGATTGAGCCAGCGTCGAAGGCACCTTCAATACTTCAGCTCTCGTTCTATCACTGAAGTTAAACAACATCCTGTGAGGTTAAGACTTGAATGAGTGACCATTCTAATTCGAACCCTCTTGTCATACTCACCATTCCCGGTCCTCCTCAGAGTTCTCAGGCTGGGTGAGGTTATTTTGATTATCTGGTTTGTGAGTTTCCAGCGAATGGAGGGTAGAACCCCTGTCGTAATATGAGCATATAGTTGAAAGCGACGTAAAAAAAAACTATTGAAATTCATTCACAATATTAACAATGATGGAGGTAATTTGTGCCATCCGAGAGAGGTGCACTCAACAACAAAATCTGATAATTTATCGTGTGGTTCAACCAACCTTAGGAATTGGAAGCTATATAGTAAAATTGTAGCTATATTGTATACTCGTAGGTAACATGAGACAACACTTGTATGCAAATCCTGTGTGTGTTCTCGCTCATGCGTAAAGTCCTGAGTTCAAATCTCACACTCGACTAAAATTATTTATATGATAGCAAATAAGCTTGAAACAGCTGTCCATGTATGTTCTGATATTCATGTGCACCTAGTACTACCTCTCACTTTTCTGTTTCTGCTGATACTATGGGTACATAAAAAATGTATAATTAGATTTTCTCGAGAAAATTCGTTAGAAAAATCACATCGAAAGTATTTAATTTGTTAGGAACTTGGGTCTATAAAGGGCAACACGAGACACATTACAAATTTACTGCCTTTTTTGTTGTTGCAATTTTTTTAAATAAGTTCTTCACAGACTTTTTTATTTCGTAGCCATAGAAAGAAGCTATTGTACACGCTTGTGGTCTGTGTTGTAGCTTGCCCATTCCCTATTATGCCTTCCTTCTGTAGGGTGAGAAGTGATATAATACTTCGTATTTAGGTGCTGGGTCAACAAGAGCGCAACGGACTTTTTCCCTTACAAACATCTGTAACCCAATTTTGAATACATTTTCTTTATTTCCTCTGGGGATCGAATTCGGGACCTTACGCATGCGTAAAGGTAGGCTTCTTTCATGTCCATAATTTCTGTTTGGTTTTAACGTCCTATCAGCCTGGGTTGGGCCGAGAACACCAACCTCACTGATTTTTTACTCTTGAGGGAACAGAATATTTTTTACTTTTTTCTACCTGACCGACCCGTGCAGTAGTCAACACTGTTACTCCACGGAGGCTTGCATAACTGGCATATAGTCTAAATAAATCCAGAGGAAAAGATGAGATTTTTCCAAGGGATTCTCTAGCTAGAAATGACACAGATAAGTCTCCTCAGGTGCTTATGAGTTCTCCAACGTGGTTATCACATGAGTTGTGGTTGTGCACATTGGTGAATCGCCCCTGGCACTTACACCTATGAGCCATTAACTGGTCGACTCGAATACCAGTCCAAGTTCCTCACTCCTCAGTCTGTGTTCAGTGCTCGGTCGTGACGTGTGATGATATCACAAATCAGCTCTTTCCAATTTCTAGTGTTTTAGAAATTGCTGTAGAAATTAGTGTCTGTTGTTGCTTGTTGGTCAATGAAATATTGGTAAATTAATTTTTCGATAAATTCACCGGTTGACAGGAATTCCGGGTGTGTCAATTTTTCTCGTAATATAATATTATTCTCGAGTGTTTTAAATCAATAATACCTGTCATTTGACCCTTTTATCTACCATATAGATTTATATGTTTGTATTTTTTAATAGAATTTCTCGCTAAAAATTTAACCCTTACCTATAAAATAGATGCATATTGAAGTCATTCCAATTTTTCTTGTTGTTTCAAAAATAATACAAATTGATAAAGTCAATAATATTTTTTCAATAAATACCTGATTCATATGAAGGTAAATTTCTACCTTAGTTACCCTGTCAATGGATCCATAATATTCATAATAATTAATTAGCTGTTAAAATTATATTTCTTTTAAAAATGAAATAATATACATTTCTGTAATATTTTCTTTATTTTTATTCTTCATCTAATTTTTCTTAAAAATCTATCAGTGCAATAAATAGTTTTCTTTAACCCTTTGAGTGTGTGTGTGTCATAATTCTCACCGGAGGAGTCTATCATGACAGTATCGTATTCGCGACTAGTGGCGAATGGCAGTAGTTTTGGATGTTTCTGGGGTATCTTAGGAAAGTAAGTTGACCCACCTATTTTAACCTCCTTAAATTTACTTTAATTAATAATCATATCATTGTCAGTGGTTTAACAATATGATCAGATGTCTTTGGCAAACTCTATTAACATCGCCGCGCCGGCGCAGATGGTCCTGTAGCCCACCCCAAAAACGCGGTGAGGGGTGGATGTTACACCACTGATTATTTTTCTTTTCAATATTTATTTTCCGTTATGACACGGAAGAAGTCTAGATTTTTTTAACTAGGCGTCCAAGACCCCTTCAAACCCTATACCACTGGTGTAGGGTTAATATCAAGGGAAAAATAATTGTCCCGGACAGGAATTGAACCCACAACCTTGATGTTCAGAGGTAGGACTAGGACTGGTAGGAAATTGATGAATTGTGAGATCTAGCATCAGGATCACCAGGCGTAAACATTCGTTCTGCAACAACGCAAAGCATAACAAACTATGCTTACAGCTTACAACTCAAGTAATAGTAAAGTTTACAAAAACAAATCAAGTAGGTATCTATCTGATAATGAAAAAAAACTTACTCTAATTTTACAAGTTTCAAGCAGGCTTACTAGCATTTCTCAGCTAAAATTATAAATTTGCAAGATCGATTCTCCATCGAATTTGGCCATAAAAAAAGTAGGTATGTTTTAGGCATATTTTAATCTGACTGACCAACTGACCATCATTAAACATAATATATTATGTACCTACCTATAGTTCTTTTATATAACTTTTAATGACTTTAAAATAATCATATACCTAAGTACTGAACATACATAATAAGAAACAAATAGGTACCGATAAGTATGTTAAGGATAATGAAATCACCTCTTTAGAAATTGGTATTAAACTGGTTTACCGTGGAATCGATTTTATTTTCATTTTAAAATTAACGAAAAGTAATCCCCGGATATTTCCTTTCCTTATCCCAAAGGAAAGTAGGTTTGAGTCTGTATCCTTGAAACTTCAGCTATTCAAGACGCTAACCGACCACACTAGCTTGATCCATGAGGCGGTGGACTCATAACCTGCGGGTCGGGGGTTTGAATACCAAGTTAAGCAAATATTTAGTAAAGCGAGTTTAAGTAGTTGTGAAATCAACACGATTGTGAGCAACAGAAATATTATACTAGCTCTTTTTTTAAACCGACTTCAGTACTCAGTAGCTTGATTGATAAGGCGGCGAACTTGTAACCTGGAGGTCGGTGGTTCAAGCCCGGTTTCGGAGTAGATTTAGTAAAGCTAGTTTGAGTAGTTGTGACATCACGATAGTGACCCAAATATGATAAAAAATAAATAAAAAAACTTTTTTTAACTCAAGATGAGGACGCCTATCTTTTAGCTGATACTCCATCTCCATCTATATCTACGTATACATTATGGATGAGGGGGCGAAAAATACCTTTTTTAGTTTCGAATCCGTGAAACAGCAATACAACATGTACTGTAAACGCTTGTGGCCTGTGTTGTAGCTTACCCATACCGTAGGATGCCTCGCCTCTGATGGGCGAAAAGTGACACACTCATTCAAATAATGCTGGATTGGTGGTCCATCTGGACCATAGTAACACTCTAGCTACGGCCGGTCGACACTTGGCACATACTTAACTACTAAAAACACTCAAGAAATGCTTTATTTTCACCAGATCGTAATTGTAATTCTCGTATCTACAGTGCGCCACACCCACTAGCAGTGAACCCGCGTCCTGAAATTCCTCACAAATCAAAAATCCGTCAGAAACCAGAAGAACGAGGATTTCTCTGTTCAAATTCTTTGAAATTAATTACACTGAAATTACCATTTCATTTTTGAGAAATGAACGCTCGTCTCGGAACCGACTAGAATCGGACCTCTTTTACCTCGGTTAATCTTAATCTCTAATACGTTGAATTAGTTAGTCTGGGATTCAAAAGGTTACCGATTCGAAATCTGGCCGGTGATTCAGATGATAGCTGGAGGTAGAAAGGACGGACAGATTAATGGAGTGACCTATGACGTAGCGAGGCATGTGATGAGGGGAGCGTCCGTTATTCCGTTTGGAGGTGGTAAAGAGCGGACGTGCATCTAAAACATACATAGATTCAACCGTTAAATAGCTATTTTTAATTCAAATAGGTACCTACCTATCTGTCTTAAAAGAAATACTTTTATTTTTTGTTGTTGCACATTCAAGAGACACATAAAAAAATCACACATCGCCTGTGACATTGGCTTGGACGATTGCAAAAGTTTCGTGATGAAAGATGAATTCGTAGCCTCTTTGCAATAGATCTTTTTATAACAGTCAGTTATGACTTATGCATTGAGTCTCCAATTCAATTTCGTTTCTTGTCTTATAACATTGAGGATAATTTTAAATTATTTTTTCCGGACAAGGTATATCTGTGTATAGTTATTCCTAGCTATATCTATTATGTAAATGTTTGTACATGGATATGACTTCTCTCGTATTATTTCTCTAGTAAAAATTTCTTTAAAATTCTAAAACAGCACTGTTCGACAGTATTACAGTCCACCCAGTAGAGAAGCATAACGGTAGACCCCCAATGTCTTGTCAATACCTTTGTCTTAATGAACACTCATTAATTTGATCCCAACTACAACTCTGGTACTCTATACCTGCACGGACTACTCCCTGAGTACTTCTCATTAGCTGGTTAATAGTCCAGAGAAAACTATTTAAAATTAGGACCTTATTTAAACAAGCAGGTAAGACTAGAATGTCCCATTGTCAACGGTTTAGAGGTGGGTTACTACTTGAGACTAATAAAACTGGTAAACGATGTATGTACATAAAAAATAAATGGACATTATTGTAAACTGCCCCACTAGAAAATCCTATAACTCCGTCGGTTTTATGGTAAAATCTTGTGTGTAAAATACTGTCAATCTCAAATCTCAACCAAATTCGGATAAAATTTTACGTACTCGGGTATAAACTAACGGATTCTTAATTCACAAGCTTGTTTAGCTTACAACCGCTTGAACCACAATAGCAATAAGTTTTTGGTTAAATTATATCTCTCAAACTATTGGAGATACCGTTGGGCCAGTTGCTTTTCCTTTGGTATTGCTGGAAATGAGGATTAGTTAGTCCTAGTGAGTAGTGCTAAATGTGTCGCAGTAGCTCGGTAGTCAAGGCGTCGCATCGCCGGTCTGGTAATCCAGAGGTCACCATTTCGAAAGCCTCGTACAACAAGAACTTAGCTTATTTGTAGGTATATTTGGAATATAACTATTCATCAGAAATCACCGGAACCGGGAGGTCAGTGGTTTGAGTCCTGAGTATCGGATAGTTTTAAAAATAACACGCAATATTTTAAAGTCCCTCTAGAGATTGACACAAGTTTGATAGCGAAAACTCCCATACTTATTAATCTAAATGCAAATGAACTGAATGTGTCTGAGTACTCTAGTGACTGAAAAGCAAGGACTCTGATTGTTTAGTCTCCTCTGTAAATAAATATCATTAAAAAAACTTGGATCGATCCAAGCAGCGAAGTTCATGTCTTTGTCCTCATGATATTACTCTTGGGAATCTTAGAATCACGCCTTTATTGCTCTACACAGACTACACAATGGAAAAAGCACTATCCACTTAATATCATGCATGCAAACGCTGGAATATTGAACATTCTGTTAAGTCCGAAGTAAAGGTCAAGTTAGTGTTACACAAGACGAGATGCCAGAATAAAATCAAGTGAAGGCAGAACAAGTGATTTCCTCTCAGGGTGATGCAAAATAAGTGACTTGGACTAGCATTATGCAGTGAAAAATATTAGACAAAGCATTCATAGGTAAAAGAAGAAAAAAAATCGGAGCAAAAAAATATTTTTTTTTTACATAAACGAACACAATACTCGATTTTCTAATATTAGAAATTTCTCGGAAGTAATACATTGAAAAGTACCAACTCTACCCATGTATATTTTTATTGAAAGGTAACTAAAAATTGAGAAATAACTACCAAACATACAGGGTGGCGCAGTGCGCATGACCACATTTGAAATTGTTACCATGCTTTTAATATTTGAGATAAGATATTGAAATAAAAAGTATTTTGTAGAAAAAATGTGGAAGTTTATTTTACATGAGTCAATTCTTGACGTATGAAAGATGATGTCCGACAAATGACGTACTTGTCGACTTACATTCTTCAAGACGCTCGCTAAAGTTGTGCATCACGTTCACCAACATCTCCTCAGGAATCCACGATCCATGGACAAGAGTGTCCATGGATCGTGTGCGTCAAATTTTGCCCGGTCGAGTGATTCCCCGGAATGGTGACTTGCTGTGGCCGCCACGCTCACCCGACCTCACTCCGAGAAATTTTTTTGTATGGGGATATCTAAAGGCCAGAGATTTTTTAGACGAACCTTGTACCCTTGCTGACCTGAAGGACTCTATCCGCCGTGAAATCGCTCGGATTGCTGACGAAAAGTTGGTGAACGTGATGCACAACTTCAGGGAGCGTCTCGAAGAATGTGTAAGTCGACAAAGACGTCATTTGTCGGATATCATCTCTCATACGTCAAGAATTGACTCATGTAAAATAAACTTCCACATTTTTTCTACAAAATACTTTTTATTTCAATATCTTAACTCAAATATTAAACGCATGGCAACAATTTCAAATGTGGTCATGCGCACTGCGCCACCCTGTATAATTGAATTTGGAGTCACTTCAAAGCTTAGCGATAGATAACTCTGCTTTAATTTATCTAAAAGTGGATATATTAAAATTCTTTGAAGGATTTTTTGAAATTCAAAGATAATCCTTTAGACAAGGTTGTGGAGTTTGACATGGGTGTAATTTCATCCGAAAGCAAAGGTGATGGTCTCATATTTCTGTAATTAAATTGAAATGGTCCTGTAACACGCTACACAGATACGTTTCCAGCCATGTCAGGCCAAAAGACAATAACACAAATCGTAAGCGCCCTTAACAGGTTTGGTGTTAGTAAGAGCATCCAGTTGTAAAATGTGGTAGAGGCTTGCCACTGCCGACCCTCAGTTAGTCTGGAAAAAGGCGAAGTGAAAGAAGAAGATTAATTTTATTGCCAGATTTCCCTGAAAAATGGTTACTGAGAGCATTTTCCAGTAGGTTGCATTCACTATTTTATTCTATTTACAAGCCGGCGTTAGCTTTTATCTGTACTTAAAGGTTGCATACTGACCATATTGTTGAGTACATAATCTATGTTCCATTTATCTATATTAATACTTTTTAAACCGACCTCAGTATCTTGGTCGATAAGCCAACGGACTCGTAACCTGGAGGTCGATGATTCGAGTTCCAGGTAAAGCAAAAAAATAGTAAAGCAAGTTTTAGTAATTGTGTTATCACTATTGTGGTAAACACAAAAATATACATACATATCCGTAATCGTTCTATCCTAAGGGACAGGTTGATGCACAAAGCCTCTCCACCAAATTTGATTATTTTCAATATACCCTCAATCTCCCTGTTTCTTTTCAACATCCGATCTAATGACGTCACTATAACGGTATTTTGGGTGTCTCTTTGGTCTTTTTCCCTGTATTATCATCTCAAATATTTTCTTCGGCAATCTTTCACCATCCATTCTCTTCATGTGTCCATACCATCAGTTAGCGCGCTAGGCATTGCACACATGGTGACCTGGGTTCGATCCCCAGCGGTGTAGGAATTTTTCTGCTCTGTACTTGGATGTTCGGGGTCTACTCATACCTCGTGAGGAGAAATGAGTAGCTGCTTTGATGTGAAGTAGCGACCAGTGGCAGAATCATAGGCAAAAATATACAATATATTGTAAATTAAACTGGTAAAGTCCTATGATTCTGCGCTACCCACTAACATTGGGACATAATAACACAAAGAAAAAGCATTATTATTATATTTTATAACTTTTAACATTACAAACACTCAAGTACCCTGCATTCCGCCACTGGTACGGATCTAGTTCTCGCCAGTCTAGTTCCTGATTTGTACCTGCCAGACCTGGTCCAACATCAATGTCAGTGGTGTCAGCAGAGCTAGCGGTACATGCACCACTGCACTCGTACATCATGTTCACGAGATATAAGGTACCGCCAGCTACATCATCATGTTCACGAGATATAGGATAGGTGTTGCCAGCTTCATCATGTTTGCGAGATATAAGGTACCGCCAGCTACATCACCGTGTTCACGAGATATAGGATAGGTGTTGCCAGCTTCATCATGTTTGCGAGATATAAGGTACCGCCTGCTACATCACCATGTTCACGAGATATAGGATAGGTGTTGCCAGCTTCATCATGTTTGCGAGATATGAGGTATCGCCAGCTACATCACCATGTTCACGAGATATAGGATAGGTGTTGCCAGCTTCATCATGTTCACGAGATATAGGATAGGTGTTGCCAGCTTCATCATGTTCACGAGATATAGGATAGGTGTTGCCAGCTTCATCATGTTCACGAGATATAAGATAGGTGTTGCCAGCTTCATCATGTTCACGAGATATAGGATAGGTGTTGCCAGCTTCATCATGTTCACGAGATATAGGATAGGTGTTGCCAGCTTCATCATGTTTGCGAGATATGAGGTACCGCCAGCTACATCACTATGTTCACGAGATATAGGATAGGTGTTGCCAGCTTCATCATGTTTGCGAGATATGAGGTACCGCCAGCTACATCACTATGTTCACGAGATATAGGATAGGTGTTGCCAGCTTCATCATGTTTGCGAGATATGAGGTACCGCCAGCTACATCACCATGTTCACGAGATATAGGATAGGTATTTCAAAGATATGAGATTTTGGAAGCTACATACATCACCATGTTCACGAGATATAGGATAGGTATTTGAGCGCACGAATAGCTCAGTGGTTAAGCACTCGCTTGCCATGCGGAAGGTCCCGCGCCGACAAAAATTTGTATTCAAAATTTGGTTACAGTTGTTTGTAAGGGATACCTTCCGGTTCGCTCGTGTTGACCCAGCACCTAAATGGGAAGTATTGTGTCACTTCTCGCCCATCAGAGGGGAGGCATACTACGGGATGGGCAGGCTACAACACAGACCACAAGCGTCTACAGTAGCTCCTGTTTCATGGCTACGAAACAAAAAGGCTGTGAAACACTCATCTTTTAAAAAAAAAAAAAAAAAAAAAAAAAAAATATATAAGATTTTAGAAGCTGCATCACCATGTTTACGAGATATAAGATATTGGAAGCTACATCACCATGTTTACGAGATATAGGAGAGGTATTGCCAGCTTCATCAAGCTCACGAGGTATAAGATATGTCAGTAGGATCCTTTCTCCATATGCTCTATCTTAAGACAGAGGATTAAGTCAAGTTTATACAATTTAATGGCACGAAAATGAAACAACATAATCATAACTTGAAGGTTAGAATTTTGAATGGTCAGCCACCAAGTCCTGACCTCGCTGAACTTTGCTTAACTTCAGTGATTTGACGAGAACTGGTGTATCATGCGAGACGTACCATCGATGGTTTTCCTGAAAAACATACCTCTATTATTTACACATAGATATTAAATTAATGGGTACTTGTGAGTTACCTGATGTTTACTGGCATAATGTATAGCAATATTGGTATGTTTCATTAGGTAAATAGGTACATATCTACCTACCTAGCTATAAATTTTGGGGACCACCCAGAGGGCTTTCCAAACCCTCGAGGCAATACTTCACTTTTAATTATCTTTGAATTAATTGGTCCACTTCAGTACCTTTGCTGAAAAAGATATACAGTCGAACCTGGATATAAGTGAACAATTTCCAGGTCAAATTTACGTCTATAAGGGAGTAAAACCTCTTTATAAGGAATGATGGATATAAAAGAAAAAATCCTGGTCCCGTGTGTTCTCTCATATCTATTCAGGTTCAACTGTGTATTAGAATCTATAATTTAAGGTAATTACAACTTTATTCGTAATAGTGGAACACCTATTTTAAGGCCAAATTAAAAAAACAGGATTACAAAAAGTTCAAGATAATCTGAAAAATGCTGCGCTGTGATTGGTAGAAAATCCCACTTGAATCATCTTTACTCATCTTTGTTTTAATCTTATTTTATAATTTGGTCCATACCTAGTTGAAAAGTCTAAAAAATATAGTAAAGAAAGAGATCCTGGGGGTACCTAAGCATTTTATCACGCTAATGTTTTTGTATAATTATATTTTTAAATATTTTGTTTTTAATTGATTGTTTTGTTTTGTATTGATGATTGTTTTGTAAAAAAATAAAGTGTAAATAAATAAATAAAAGCATTAGGAAACATTATCAGGAGTTCGAAAAGAAGAGATTGAGACCAGAAGAATAGAAGAGGCAACTGAGGTGTTTGAACTTTGGTTTCGGATTTTACTGATTCCATTCTTATTAGGTAGATTAAATCAGATTAGGTAAGATCCGTTTATATTGAGAGAGAAACAATTCTAATTTATTTTTAACAAACTGCTACAGATAAAATTGTCGTTGCCTTCCGGATAGCATTAAAATCAATCAATTTTATTTTGATTTCTAAAAAAAATTCTTCTTCTTTTTTCACCACTTTTCTTTCTTTTATCTGACTTTTAAGATTATAAGTTAATTTTCAGTTGATTGATTTTTATGTTCTGAGTTCTACGAAAAATTTCGATAGCTTTGTACGAATCATTAGACGATATCATCACTGATAAGAAACTACTGCCATGATTCACATGATAGGCTCTCTGTCTAGTAACTCCAGGACATGCCAGAACTACTGGCACAAGGTAGAATAGAAGATAATGCAAGGTTCATGGTACTCTACATAATATTATGCTAATGATAGGAGACGAGGTCTTTATCTAGGATCTTCAGATATTTTGTCACATTAGTGAGCTTGTAAAATTTAGAAATCAGTGCTGGAGTACCAGTTAGAAGATGGGTTTCAAGTTTCAACAGAACTTAGTAGTTGTTTTTTATTATATTAATCTTAAGTCACTGTGCCCGAGTGAGTTAGCGCGCTAGGCATTGCACGCACGGTGACCTGGGTTCGATCACCAGCGGGGCAGGATTTTTTCTGCTCTGTACCTGGGTGTTCGGGGTCCACTCATACCTCGTGAGGAAAAATGAGTAGCTGCTTTAATGTTAGTAGCGACCAGTGGCGGAATTATAGGCAAAATAGATTTTCGAATATTAAAGATCCGGAAAAGTCCTATAATTCTGCGCCACCCACTAAAATTGTGATATAATAACACAAAGAAACACATTATTATTATTATATTAATTTTAGACACCCAAGAATTGTGATACTTTATAATTTTATATTTTAAAATGGATAGATTCTTTTACTTTTATAGGCGAAACTCGAGTCGGTGAGTGAAAATTTAAAAGTAATAGAATCCATAGTAAACTATAAACTTGTAAACTATCGGAACTTGTAGTTAATATAAGGCTCATCATGCTGTCATGGCAGGAGATTAAAGGTAGTTTTCTCGTGGACAGCAGCTGAATTTTAGGTTTTATGATTTTTTAGACCATGGATGATTTTTTAGTGGGCCTGAAAGTGTTTCGATGAGTATTTTGCTTTGTAGCCCATCGAGTCCCCACTCGTACTTGCCAAGGTATTTGATGTTTAATTTGATTTAAAATTTAATTTAATTTCATAGAACCACTAGTACCTATAGTAGGTAGGTACGGTCAACTCAAGGGTTGGAATGATGCACAGTGCACACCTTAGACGTAAAGAAGAGGTCAACCCTCTTGTATAGTCCACGCTTCTCCACTGAATACACACACGTAGAACACATGTGGTTTGACCTGCGAGACATTCTTGTTACGATCAAGGAGTATGAAATATTGAAACACACTCCTTAATATGCATTAGTTGGATATAAATAAATATGTAACTACCTATGTATATGCAGCTAATAATAAGTATGCTACCAAGTAGATAGGTATGTACTAGGTAATATTGATTATAACTGTTACAGGTACATGTCATATTATTGTCTTGATTATAATATTTTGACCAAGATAAAAGTGATTATATTATGGTTATGAATAATGTTGTGGTATAAATCAAAGAACCAATCGTTATTATACGAGTATATACCGATCTAACACACTTACAAACATAGTTATATTATATTCCATTGTTATCCAATCATTTGATCATAGGTAGGTAATGCCTATATTTCTCATGAAATTTTCTTAGAAATAAAATTGATCTTGTATCAATACACGAGAGTATCTTTTCAAAATATTGAAAAGAGACGTAACTACCAAATACAAAAAATGAAATTAATAGTGGGAAAAATCAAGCAAAACTTATGAGTTAGCAAAACAATTTGAGCAAATTAGAGCAATGTGGAAACAAACCATTGAAAAACATTCAAATAATTATTGACACAGATGATAATGATCTCAGTTATCCACCTAGAATTGGTGATTTTCCATTCTAGAAATTCCAGGTATTGTGTAAGTAAATTAGAAAAATTATAGGTACCTACTCATTAGCATCATTGACATCAGTTCATAATTCCTATGTATATCTTGTAAACATTATTGCAACTGTTACCGACGTCGGTTATCTCTGTATCTAGAAGGCAGCGGACTCGTAACCTGGAGGTCGGTGGTTTGAGTCCCCGTACGACAAAAATTTAGCAAAGTTTGAGATAACGCTTGTGATTAACACAAATCTTCACTATCATTATTATGTACTAAGGCTAATTATTAACCATACACCTAACTATTCTTACTATTGTTGAGAGTGAGTCTATCAATTACATTTCAATAGATTTATAAAGATATTCAACTGATTAGTAGTGCTGTAGTTGAATTTATAAATCACAAAACATTGGAAGTTAACCATCTACTAAAATTAAATAAAATCAATTTCTTAGTTTGACAGTTGATAAACGCACACGTACTATCTGTCACTGGAACGCCTGAGGCTTAAAGGATAATCAATGGATGTTATCAATCACCTGACTCTGATGGGGACATGTGGTTTTATAGTGAGGTATTGGATCCGCGGTATCTCAACAAGCAGACCATAACATTGACTAAGTACTCGGAACATCTAGTCATTGCATTCAATTTATACTATCTTCTGGGTTGAATCTTCTGGTAGAATAGAAGAGATTGTAATAAATAATTTAAGTATGTATGCACAAACCCGCCTTTTGTTTGGACATACAGAAGTGGGTACATAAATTATTTATTGTGCTTTTTTTTTCTTTAAAAATAAATATTTTGAATTCAAATACTTTTCTCTTTATAATCAATATTTGACCTACATAATTATTATATTAAATTGATCCTAAAGAATTGAATAATAATAAAAATTATTTATGAATTTAAAAAGTCTATTTAGATTGTGTATACTTTAAATACCTAAACCATGAGCACTTATTAATATGTGGGATAACCGTATTCAAGGCATGACCTTGTTTTCAACATAAAATCCCAATTAAACAGAATTATACATCCGCATTGAAAACAATCAGCTACAATAATGTACATTAGATCCTACGATACGTTTAGAGCTTAGTTCTCCGTAATTATCAGCCTCTGTAAGTACTAATTTATGCAAATTGCAAAAAAAATATAGAGAGACCTCTTTTTTTCCGATGAAATAGGGTCTGGGGGTTGACCTTCCTGATACAATAGATGATCTTGAACTCAAAGCAAAATTTTGTGTGACAATCCATTTTCAACGATAACCCATGTCAGAATATTTCAAGTCAGATGATGTGTCTGTTGCACCAAACTATCTCAAACTAGTGGATGTGTCTGATGCACCAAACTATCTCAAGTTAGTGGATGTGTCTGATGCACAAAACTATCTCAAGTTAGAGGATGTGTCTGATGCACAAAACTATCTCAAGTTAGTGGATGTGTCTGATGCAACAAACTATCTCAAGTTAGTGGATGTGTGTGATGTACTTACCAAACTATCTCAAGTTAGTGGATGTTTCTGATGCACCATACTTTTTCAAGTTAGTGGATGTGTCTGATGCACCAAACTATCTCAAGTTTGAAGATATTCTTAAAGAATATCCTGAGATCCTAGAAAAGAGCCTGGTCATGACCATCGGATCCAAACAATCAAAACCAAGTCATCAAAATGGAACATCAAAACAATTTGGCAGAACAATGAGGTGAACATTAATATCAAAAACAATTGTACATATATTTTTGTTTATTAATTTTCAATGATGATCGAACAATGATGTGGCTAATATTTGTCATGTACTCTGCAGAGAAACTGCTTTGTTTAGTAGTGGAGATAGAACAATGACTGAGCATACTAATTGATAGATAATATTGATAGATAGTTCTCAATACAATGGAATTGCACTGATAGATAATAGATAGGTCAAGACTCAGAAGTTTCACATCTGGGTCATTTTTAATGAAAGGCTTCAATTATTGAAAAGTCCAGAAAACATACCTATTGTGTAAGGAAAATAAGATCTTTAATAAAAAGTTGTTAAGAAGATAAATTTTATTTCAATTTCACTTCAAATTTTGATGTCAGCCTTTTGACTTCAGTACCTAACGTAAGTAAAATTTCTATAAAAGTTTAATAATCATTTTCATGATGTTGAATTGAATATTTGAATAGTGTACATCTGTACATATTGTATAAATTTACTCATCTGTAGGTATATTGGAATGGTAAAAAAATGTTTTTAAAGTTCTGCCGAGAGAAAAAACAACGTTCTATAGAATTTTATGACGTAAAAACAGTGTGGTTATCATCTCGTATATTCAAAGTAAGAAGTATGTATAGGTAATTATTACTAATTACTATCGTAGAATGTAATAGTTCATGGTCAAATAAAAAGTAGCTACCATGATAAATTGTTCAAATCAAAAAAAAAAAAACTTAACTTCAAGTCATTAAAAACTTTTTCACCCATATTTATGTGCGTTTCCCTCGAAAATTTTCTCGAATTTTCCAGAACTTGTTAAACTAGTTTCCCCGGCAGAATTTATCCGCCTATTGTTGAGATCGTTGATCACGTCATGACATTCTACCAATCTACTTAATGAGCGGGTTCGTAGCAGAGCTAGCATTAAGACAGAAAAACTTCACTTATCTACACGACAGTAGCAAAACTGCAAGGAAAAGGCCTTGGACTGTGCGATATGTTTACAACTGTGTTGTCAGTATAAAGTACTGCTATGAAAAATACAACTAGGTATATCGTGTACAGACCGTGTACAGAGTGTACAGTTGTAACTTTTAACTAATATTATTTCTTGTTGGCTATGGAAAAACTAATTTTAACAGCGTCAGTAGCTCGGAGATAGCATGGTTTGGTCATTGATGACGTCATTAAATGAAATTATTAACTAAATAACTACATTTTCTTCGATTGCCTTGTCGCCACAGATGATCAAATCTAATCAGTACACAGGAAATATGTCTACACATGAATACAACACTTAGGTACCATGAAAGTATTGGGTATAATTCATGGAGATCTTGAGGTCTTATATACTTAGGTGCACACAGTATACAACCGAGAATGAAGCATGGCTGAAATAATTCTCTAGTAAAAACCCAAGTAATTAAAAGTTACAATTACAACTATAATACCCACAAAACAAAGTAAGCTTCACGATACATACATGTATCAGGTAGAATCCTATATCTCCTTCTAATCAAGTAATTCAAATTGTAATAATATACATAACAAAGTAAATCTGTAGGTTTGATAAAAGTAAAATAGATAAATTACTTGTAATAATAATGATCTTTAGTGGAAGGTTAATGCTCAAAGCATTTCCTACCACCCAGCCCACAGAGCCTTATTATTATATGTTCCCAATACTCAAATGACTGAGGAAAAAATCATGCACTGTGTGGGATTCAAACCAACGATTGCCTTTGCCTAGCTCCTTCACGACTCTACTACTAATGCACCTTACTAAAATTAGATGTTTTGTTTTCAATGTTAGATAATTAAACCAAGCAAGGTTGAGGTTACCTGAGAAATCTGTGACATTTATTATTTTTGTTATGGTTTGCTATTATTTTGTCATTTTGTTTTAGAAAAATGTTTGAAACCTCAGACTGAGGTGAAGGGAACTATTTGTGGTAAACTACATATGTAATACCTATTTATCAAGTCACTCCTTGAAACTGTGTTTTCAGTAGTTTTAAAAAAATTGAAGTTCTCTACGGAAAAATCAAAATTCCCACAGCATCATTCATTTTCTGATTTTAGGCTCCTTTTGCCTCTAAATGGCATTTTGGGGTCTGTGTTCAGCAGCGGTGTCATTAATTATCCTTTTGTTCGTATAAAAAACACTAAAATTTAGGTAATACCCATCTAACAATGTCTAATATTATTTTATTTTTAATCGGGCGCTTAGCTCACTTAGTGTTTTACCATCATTCACTTATCTCTGTGTTTACTCGTTTGGTATGACCATCTCTTGTGTCACTACAAACAGTTCGCCATGGTAATGAGGTAAGCCCTGTCATTGGCTGTCCATCACCTGGTCTCTGCTTTGTCGTCGCACATCCCGTGTATAATGAGACCCTATTGTTTCGGAGTGTCTCTCTTCGTCACCATTTGTCAATAATTTGCCACACTTCGTGTTGTGACCATTGTGGATGACATCACTCATAGCTATAACAGCTATTTAGCAAAAACTAGATCTTCAATAATTTAAATTCCAAATTTGTTCAGCACATTGAAATTCTGTCTAATTTCGTAGAAATGTGGTGCACGGGTATCTGCGTGTGGTTTTTCTTATAGAGTTATAGAAACTGCCATAATTCTAGCAAACTGGTGTATTCAAGGTGTCTTTCGTAGGTTACACATGAAATTTTATTGCACTACGCATGAAATTATTCTGAACACTACAGCAGTATTTGAGATAGATTAATTTTTTGTTAGCCATTAGCAAAACACATTCTCATAGTCTTCATCATTATTTACTGGTGTTTTTAATTATCTGCTCTAATTTACCATAAGGCTTCCTTCATATTATTTTCATGGCCACACACGCGGTATCAGCGAGATGCAGGAAGTGTGAAATGTCTGCATGAGGATGAATGTTTAGGTTGAATCAATACCTATCCTATTGTTGTTGATTGTGTATCATCTATGAAACCTACTTGATGAAAATGTCTTTACTCTAAACTCTAAACCTACTCCTGTATTCAAATAAGTCTTGTCGCTAGAGAAAAAAGAAGTGAATTTTCAAATTTTCAACAGGGAATATTTGTCTAACGTACTCTTTGTCAACTCCAGTGGTGATAGAAGTCTTTACAATAGTTAATGAACGGTCTCAATGTCACCAGAGGCCAAAAGTTAACAATTTTCTCAACTTTTTCATCAGTTTTTGAAGTGGAGGTGCGTAAATTCAAAAAGTGATGAAGATGTTGAGAAATATGGTAACTTCTGACCTCTGGATAAGGTTCTGATTTGAGCGCATCGGCGCGGCGCGCGGCGTCAGTGTTGCCGCGTTGATGAAATATTGGAATGCTTTCTGGAAACTTACCAAACAGCTATTAACCAAACTAAGCCTGGTTTGGGGCGGAAATAGCCAGGATCACGAGAGATATCTATGGTTTGTTTTTTTCCAGATTGTGATAATATAGGGAGTTTTAAGCCCCTATAGTATTTGTCTCAATCTTTCTGGAAAAGAGATGATATAAAACAGTTAGCATACTCGTAATAGAGGACTACCTTGTCTTTATAAATCACTACTTACAATTTATATTTCACTGACCTTTTAAACTCCTGATCATAAACATCAATAGAGACATGTTTACATTTGAGTCGTGAAAGTCGTGATACACAATTTCCAAGACTAGAGACTAGATCACTTGATATCAAAACATCATGATATCTCTGGTTGTGTTACAAGTTGATGATGACACCCACTCTAAAAGATATTTTGTAAACACTTACTTACTTCCTTAAATATCTATACAAGGCCATTTTGTACATATAAAAAAGCATCTCATATCGAGAGTATGTCTTTTAGTGGTATCTGGTAAGTGTTTTTGATTTGTTTTTTTCACTATGAATGAAAAAGTCATATTGTGTTGATCATTGACAAGTCCATGTCTTACGTACGCGCAAAGATGGATACAAGTCGGCTTGTTTTGTAATTGGTGCCTAAGCTTGCCTGTTTTGTAAAAAAAAACCTTAAGTCTAATTGTAAGAGAAGGGCATTTAGAGCATTATGTTGTATGTATTTATGAACACTGAACAGATAATGTTCTTGTTATATTGTACAAGCACTTTACTTATCAGTGATATTACGGGATATATGATTGACAAATTCTTAAGATCAAATTTTCTACTCATAAAATACCTCCGTGAGTCTGCTCGTAATAAATCTGCATTATTTAAAATCATAAGTCATAATCATTTGAAATTTAACAGCAAATTAAAAGACTAAATAGATATTCAGGAGCTGGAAAATGACATATTATAATAATATGATCGATTTATGTATGAAACGAATTGTGCATGGAATACGCTGACTATTGTTAGGAATGGGTATTGTCTGGTGTTCTATTGCACACGTGATGAACGTATTGGCTAGCCAAGTCACATGGAGGCATACTGACCGAATTACATGCCACATTAGACGGCAGAATCAGGAACAGTCATATGAACATTGCTGGTGTATACTCAACACATTGGGTGAGTGTCCTACCAGTACCTGTCCAAGTTAACATAGCTAACTGAGGCGGCGCTCTGTGAATCTAGAGGTCGTGGGTTCGAAACCCAGCCGGGACATGACAAGTTATCCACCCATTTGCGATTTTTATTTTACCACTTATAATAATAATAATAAGACTTCCTGCTAGAATAATGAGACTTAATAGTCCCAATCGGGCAGTATATAAGACGGCAGTTTCGCCATGGCCAAGTTCTGACAAGCACGCAGTGTATCTTTACACGACCGATTACCGTTTTCACACCTCATATCTTCGGTTCAATTGATCATAGAGATATGAAAATGGAACAGATTGTCTAATATCATTAAAAAGAATTAAAATTTAAAGACTCTATGCAAAAAACTTTCAGAGGAATGTAATTTGAAATTGCGATTTATATGATGACTGATGACAATCATCAAAATTTATGACACTTCCTAATACTAGAAGCTGAAATTGCTGATGGTAGGGTTTATGTAAAAACAGGAACACATCTGAAAACTGAACTTTGCATTATCAGCATTAACGTGTCGTTTAGGGAGGAATATATATCGATTATGGTCATATTATCAAGACCATTCCACTACCTAGAAAACTGAAATTTTACATGAGGTAGGTTTATTGTTAAAGTTACAGGAAAAATCTAAAAAAGTCTGAAAACTGTTAACGGTGTCGTTTTAGGAGAGTATACTATATATGTATATAACATTATGAGGCACTTCCCTCTCCAACAAAGATGAATTTTGTATGGTGCTAGGGTTCATTGTAAAGTACTGGTAAAATCTGAAATCCGGCACTTTCGAACTATTCGCTGTTAAACGTGTCGTTTAAGAGCATATTAAAGTGAAAATCTTAAAATTAATAAAAAAAATGAAATGCTGTAAAACGAACCATTACAAAAGTAATGATACCCACAAAAATCCGTTAAAAGGGCCAAGTCCAAACTCCTATCCAAAAGGTTTCCAATGAATGCAAGTGATATCTGTTTGCGGCAGTTATCTTGGTATACAATATTATTAATAAAACTTTTCTGAGTTCCTCATTTGTGTTTTAACTGCAAACTATCCCCTAACTTGGCAGTTTATGCCACGGTGTAATGGAATATTACGACTATAATAGTATTACGTAACAATAAGACCATCACAAGGGGCGACCTGGCCAAGTTAAGGTAGTTTGCAGTTAAAACATACAATGAGGACCAGAACGGTTTAATAAAATAAATAATTTGGTCCAAGATAACTTGCCGCAAACAGATATCATGCATTCAATTGGCAAAACCTTTTTGGTAGAGTTCTGCAACTCGGCCCTTTTTTAACGGTAGTTTTTGTGGGAATAAAAGGCTTTATTTTGTAATTGTATCAATAGCTAAGTATTCACGTATAGTTTGAAAGTTATTAAAATCACAGGTGGAAAAGACGTTTTTTCGAAAATTAAAATAAATTGTTTATGTATTTAAACAAAGTTAATTGTAGTTTCATATATTTTTATTTGGATATTTAAAAATTATCTCAACTACCTACTGCTGTGAGTAGAGTATACCCATAGTAGTTTACATTTGTACAATTTGCTGTACAATCAAAATGTTTGCATTTACCAACTCACATTATTCCCTATGCAGTACTCTGTGTTTGCATAAAATCTGTTCTAGTTTTAGATTTTCTTTCTTTAATGTGACTCACTTGTCATTGCATATTGCTGTAGCTGTCCTATTGAGAGTATTCATACAATCCTACCTGTCCAGGTAAACATGATAATACAGTGCGTGAGCTGAATGGAACAAGTGTAACGAAACAAGTAGTACTCTTAACGTGGGCAACTTCAGGCCTGAAATATGTACGGCAATGCTCATTGTATAGTAGGTAAGATAATAGCTATAGCATAATATTTCGTTGAAGGTATCAACAGAAGATATAGTATATTTGTACTATTAGGTGTTGGATATATTCTTAGAAGCATATATTCTTAGAAGCATAATATTCTTTTTTTTACTATTTTTTTTTGTCATTTGTTGTTTTTTCATTTCTTTTCCTAATTTTATACTGTTGCCTGTTTGTCCTCCTAATAAAGCTTAAAAAAAAAAAAAAAAAACTTTGGAAAAATAATAAATTATAGTTAAAATTCAGGTTTTGAGGTTACATCATGATAGTGATGGCATTGATGACACTTTTCTCAGAACCTAGAAATATGCCGAGTGTCGCATTAGTCCATCTGCGTCATCAACTCATCAGTAATAAACCAATATGATGATAACGGCCTGAACATGAGCACACAGCGTGCACACTGCAGCGATACCCTCCTTAGGAGGAAGGTACCCCACACACGCAAATCTATAGTAGTTTGGCCATGAGGCCCTCGTTCCAGAAAGGACTCTCACTCTCAAAATCCCCAAATCTCCGTGTCAATCATCAAAATTCATTAAAAAAAAAAATGCACTCTCAGTAGGTATGCATTTTTTAACACTGGAACACTAGCGTTATTTTTTTGAAAGTTGATGGTAGAGCGGTGGATTTAGGGCTTTCTGGAACTAGCCCTCTAGGCTTGTAATTTGAAGATTGATAGTTTTTTTTCTGTCCCGAGAGGCACATGTAACTTTTGAGATGACCACAAATTTTGATTAACCGAGTAATTCATTCACTAGAGTCCATAGAACGAACATATACAGGACCATATAGTAAAAGATGGACTCTGCAGAAGTACAACTACGAATTTCTCATAATCTCAGATTATCGCTAATATTTAGAACCAATAAGTGAACAAAAAATTTGTGATTGAGCTGATTGCTAATTGCTATCTCTATGACTGATCTGAGTAATTGATGTGGGGTATACTGGTACAGTCGTTCTGCCTTGCGCAGCATGCGCTACAAAATGTAAGGTACAACCGACATTTTAAACTGGGCGTTCAAGAATATACACTATTATGCATAGGTAATATTTGTTAGCATGACTTTTATAAGAGTACTTCACTCATAGAGTTGTTATTTTTAATTAATGCATTCAGTCATATTTTATTTTCATATAAGAGCAGACTAGCAGAGCTTTAAATGACTTGGTTTACATTTATTACTGATAACTGAAAGATTAAATTAAACTCTATCGCCGAGTCCAATTGACTCATCAAATCAAGTGATCGATCTAGACCCAGCACAATTACCCTGAATCGTTAATTATTCATAACGTTTACCCAGGCTGAAGTCAAGAACTGCATAGGTTTCGGTATGAATTTCATGAGGTTTGTTAAGACAAACAACAACTAAAAGCTACATTGACTTCATTCAAATTTTACTAATAAGAATTCTAACACAAAAATGAATTAACACCTAATAAAATCTGACTGATCCTATGTCATTGTGAATGTTACATTACATGACTTTCTGGACACTTCTCAAGGAAAGATTCTTGCAGGAACGTACAAATATTTGGTTTAATATGTCAGAGGCTTAGTGGTGCTTTATTCATTCGACTGAGAATTGACTCGAATATTCGGATATTTTACATCAATATTTCTACTTTCGAAGAGACGACAATATTGTCAATGTCCGAATCATCGACTCACCCACCCGATTTGCAGTGAATATTCATATATTTGAATCACTACTCGCTTTCTCTACCCAACCTAACCTCTGTCTATTATGGCTGAGCTGTGGCAATACATGGATTATTCGATGACTACCCAGATAATCACAATAATGACGTCAAACACTTCCCATTCCACTCACTATCTACATCCAGACTATTAATGTTGTTTGACGAAGACATTAATGATCGGCTTATCTCAAATTCTGGGATCGCCCGTTAACTTTTACAATACAGTTCACTGAGTTGTGTCATTAGAGTCCACCCGAAAGATATAGAGTGTATACCATAAGTGCCTCAAGTAGGTACCACAAAAATCTTATTAATTAATTGAGGTACCAAATGCACATAAGGATTTGTTATTAATAAAATAAATGATCTTACCTTATCCTTCCTTAGAATATTAAAAATATATTTATTTTTTGATTAGTGCAGGTACATAGACTTGTTGTTATGTTTTCTTATTGTATATCCTAAGTATAAATGTAGCTACATCTGCTACATACTAGCTATTATATTTATGTATAGTGCATGAAGTATAAGTTGAGAACTTGAGATACCACTGTTGCCAACTTTTCTAAATCTGGAGTTGAGCATATGGGTAGGCGGATTTTTTATTACGTGTGCATTTTCCCATGTTCCCCCCACCACTATAACATTATATCAATATGTGTGGCTATTTGTCTGGCTTCATTGTTGAATTCCCTAAATCTCAAACAGATCAAACGTCAACCTTGTAGGTAGTACATATTATGTCTTTGAACTGTTTCATCAATATTCTAAACGGTTTATCTTTATTTCCTTGAACTCATTATATTAATATCCCATACTATTTCTTCAATTTGGCAAGTAATTTTTTTGAACCTAATACTAAATCTTGAAATTAGTTTGGCAGGTACCTAAACTGTTTTAGGTATTTATTTTTGTCTAAAAATAAACCATTAAATAATATTATATCTAAAACTGAGTCTTTGAAATTCGTCAATTTTATTTTCGATACTTATTTTCGATGGATTAATAAAATTCTTCTTAATATGTTATTACTCTAAAGATTCAAAAGTCACTCTGTATTACATTTATTACTTAATTAAATGTTAAACATATCATCAAAAGTTGGCGTAGAAGGGAATGAGCCCAGTACACTGGCAGCGTTTCCTCTTTGGACTGCCAGTGAGATCCTTTGAACAAGGAAGGCTGCTCCCTGGGAGTCGCCGGTCTTTGCTACCAGGTAGCTTCCCAAGGAGTCAATGAAATAGTTTCTCTAAAATTAGTATTTCATTAAACTATCTAAGCACTTTTTCTATCCTGTGAAAATTGAAACTCTCCAAACTTTCGACTTGGTCAAAGGCTTTCCTAACATCCCAATCTTCTCTTCTGTTTCAGATGGCGGGGCAGTGTATACAAGCTCGTGTGGCGAGAGCTAGTCGTGTATTTAGTTATTTATTATATTATTAATTTTACGTATAGATTTGCACTGATAGAACCTCAACAGAGGTAAGTACAACATTGATTTTTTTTATTTAGGTTAATAATGTGCCATAGGTCGATTTTTGTTGTGGTTTAAAAGAAAATTCTTTTTCAAGACCTTTTTAATCTTTTCATTGATACTGTTGAACAAGTACTTGTAAAGTTCTTTACCCCAGTTGGACATCTGAGAAGAAATTAGTTTCCAGTTAGTGTGATATTGAGTGATTTGTAGTATATGTAATAAAAATACATTGCTAATATAGACAAATCTCTTCACGTTGCCGAAGTTGAGACAGACTCGGTGGGTAACAATTTGTTACTGGTAACCGTACATTGGTAGTCAAGTGGTTAAGTCGCTAGTCTGGTAATCCAGGTAGCGTAGGGATCCGTTGGTTCGAATCCCACCCAATGTATGAATTTTGCCTCATTTATTGAGTAAATGACCACATAATGATAAGACTTTGAGGGTTAGGTGGTAGAAAATGCTTTGAGCATTAACCTTGCCTGGTGATTACCTTCCAAGAGAGTGTTATTATTATTATGTTACTAAAAAACCCAGTTCTAACTCTCATGATGTAGCTATTCTTGGCCCAACCCAGGCGGAGTGAGTTTAATATCGTTTACCACGCTTGAGCATCACTAAAAGCTCTTATGTGAGTTTTGAGCAAATGGAGGGTAAACTGACCAGGCGCCCACTAAAAAATGGAGTGAAAAAACTTCATCGTAAATTTTTTACATAGATGTTAGTACTCGTACTATCTGATATCTTAATCATCCAATTCCTGCTTTTCTTCGCAGGTTGTTCGAAAGACTGCAGAAATACTGCGCCAAAAAGACTGAAGTGATACCCATGTCGTTCGTGCTAGGGTTCTATGTGTCCCTGGTGGTGAAACGCTGGTGGGAACAGTACCGACTCCTGCCCTGGCCAGACACACTGGCGCTGTTTGTGAGTGCCGCCATACCAGGGGTGGTGAGTGAACTAAATTATTCGTTCTGTAGTATAACAAAATTTACCATGTAAATAAAATCATTAAAAAGTAATAATAATAATAATAATAATAATAGAAAATCTTATAAGGGCAAAGTTTTATAAATAAAGCTATTAAACGCAGAACGACCTCAGTAGGTCGATCTCTATTAAGGTGAAAATGATATAATCGTTATGAAGTTAAAAGAAACACTAAACATTTCAATATCAAAATATTAAACAGGACAGTAATATTAACTAACATTAACATAGTCATGGCCTACGCTTGTATCTCTCACAAGTTTAGTGTCATTAGACATTTGGGTCATTTTCATTTATCTTGGGCAATTGGATTTTTTCAAGTCATGAACGTTACCTTTTTCCTAAACAATTTTTAGGCTCAGAAGACTAAGACAAATACCTTTGAGCAAAAGCTTTCATTTAGAATATTTCTAGCAGCTACCTCTTCACACAAAATTACAAAAACTTAACGTACCAGGTAACCTTCATGACCACGGGTAACGTTCATGACGGTAACGTTCATGAGTAACACGCCACTAAAACAATCTTTTCTCAATAAAAGAATATTCACTTTACAAAAAAAAATATTTGATTTGAAAGAGGACATGCAGAAGAATTAAAGAAATACATTATATATTAAAGAATCATTACAATTTATTTAAAAAACCGCGTAACGTTCTTGTCAAAAAAAATTAGACCCACCATTGTCCCTCACTGTACTGCATCCAACATCCAACTGACAGGAAATTTCAAAACAAAAACAATGTCATCTGTAAGAAGCAAAATGGCGGCAGCTGCTAGCTTCTCATTCTAAGGGTTTTTCAAAATGGTTTACATTTTTTTGGGGGTAACATTCATGACGGAGATTTTTTTTTCTTCGTAGGGACACAACTTTACACGTCTGTAGAATGAGGTGAACATTATTATTTTTATGAAAACTAATGGTCACATCCTAAATAAACTGTATTTTTCTCATTTATATTGGATTTTGGTGAAAATAATGGGGAGAAATGCATTTTTTTTTATCAGACACAGTAAAATCTTAGACTAAGGGACACCTAAAATATCATGAACGTTACTTACATAAATGGCAATTTTGAGTCTCCACATTAGTTTAAAAGACAATTTATTATTGTAATTTATATAAAAAAAATTGTTTCCTATGTGATCAAATAGATTTTAGTCATATATCCCTATTATTTTCACATTTATTAAAGGAGAAAGGTTGCGGACTTGATATGCCCAAGATAAATGAAAATGACCCATTTACTGAAACCCGAGATACCAAAATTCGCCATCTTTGGATCTCGGATCACTGACCGGCGATGTACAAGTGGCCAGCCTTAAACGTCCTACTGAGGTTATTTAGAAATAATGTTAAAATACAATGGTATGCAATAGAATTTTTTTTCAAATAACATTTATTTTTTAACAAATAAAAAACTTCGTCCATCTTGCTGTCACCGGGATTAATGCTAACGGAATTCCCTTTTTGTATTGCTAAAGATGCGGAACAAAAGAATTGAGAAAATTTCAACAAATAAATTATAGTAATTATTGGGTAAGACCGGTAAGAAAAACGTTTAGAAACATGTTTTCTATCATTCGAATTGGAAATCGAAGTGAAGACTTGAAGATTTGGAAACAGGAGATCTGTTTCCAGTTCATCATACAACTCAAGAATATTTTCAGCTAGACCATTTTTAATGACATTTTTGCGCTCCTGAACCACCAGTTTTCTGTTTTATCCAAATTGAATACCAAATCTGTCCTCTTCAAATTTAGGCACATGAGATAACATCGTATTATGTGACAATTTAAAAATATTCTCTTTTGAGATTGACAAAATCTCATTTTTGAGTGTTTGTAAAACTGACCAACATGGACAAGTTGAGTGCTGGAAGCTCAATATTAATTGGTTCACCCAATTATCCTGGATTAGAAAAGCCGGAAGAAACGTCTATGCCAGCTCCTTCAGAGAATGGTGATGAAGAACTGTTTAGTCTACTACTGACAGAAGAAACCGCTCTCAATGCGTCAGAACCAGTGGAGTTCCGCCAGTTCCCGTCAACGCTTTACGCACATACGGAAGACGGTACGCCGTTTGAGCGGTTAACACAACTGACGCGGTCAAAGCATCAACAATCAGTGTCGCAGATGAGTTCGCAAGTACGGTGATACCTAGTTTTATGTAATTTCAAACAATAAATTGAAACACAAGATAAGCGCCTTATAGGGAAAAAAAGATTTCATTAAGAGCGAATTGTTTTCTCATTAGTGACACAATATTTCTAAAGGTGGTTTCTTACGTTACGTTTTATGGAGAGGTTTTTGTATGTAGAATAGCTTCCCTTGAAATCTGATGTAATGTTTCTGACTGGACCAAAGAAAATTTTGTTCTTGGATGATAACATTGGTGAAAGTTGAAGCAATGCTACTATTATTATGTTAGCTAATTATCTGATTAGAGAAAATATGTTTATTATCTGGTACAATCAACTAGAAGCATTTATGACATAAATAACTTTGTTGTATACATAATTATGATATGATGCTTCTATGGAATGTAATCACATTGATACATACTTTTGTACTTTATCAGATAAACTAAAGTAAGTCAATATAAGATATGGATCATGATGGCTATTTAAATTAAAATTAAAGTTATTTTCTGTTTCTCTAAAGGAAACTAAACTCACAGAAGACCTACAGAGTCTAATTACACAGCAGTTAAGTCGACAAGAAAATATAAAAATGCCAACTTCGATGTTGACTCTGTATACTGGAATCAAATGCTGCATGAGGTACTATTTGAAAATCTCGACACTTCTCAAATGAGTGATTCTGTGAGTCATCAATTGAAAGAAGCCATTCTTCAACATTTAGATGAACATCTAAGTTCAAGTCAAGCAAGTGATTTGGAAAGTGTACGTGGATCATTGAAAAGTTTCCTAAATGATGTTCCTAGTGGATATGATATTCACGGTTCAGTAAAGCATTTACTATATGATCAAATCAATGAACATGCTTCATTCCATGAACACGAGTCACTCCATGGATCGGTTGAAACCAACTTGAAAAGTTCAAAAGGATCCACAAGTATAAAGTCTGAAGATGCTAAAAAAGTTCTAGAACAGAAACTGCGTAATCTCAACGTTCGATTGGACACATCTTTTGTAAAAAAGGAACTGGAACACTTATGCAATTCACATTCCGTTGGAAATATACTATGTAGACCATTTGAATCAAAATTGAATGACAAATTCATCGACCAGTATAATTTAGAATATGCTGATATGAATTTTCTTGAAAAGTCACCCAAAAATTTCATCATTTTTAACAAACCAGGTGAGCCTTGGGGTATGGACTAATTCGTATAAAACTTTCACAGATACTTAGAATACTTAGAATTTTTAATATTTTATATTTAAATCACCCAAATGTTGAAAAGAGATATTCTGTGTTTCGCTGTCTAGAATAGGTCTTAGCTTAGGTATGCAAGAGTAAAAATAAGTGCAGTTGGTCAAACTGGATTCCCAAAATTAATGCAGGGATAGACTGGGTTTCTACGATAACCAGATTAACCACCTACACTAATTTTCACTCTGGCAATACTAAGCTGAGACCATCACCAAATCATCCCAACAAACATGTGTCACTCACCTCGTTAACTTTATCAAACCCTACCTAACCATAAATTCTAATGAACTAAAAATCTTTTCCAACACACACGTATTTTGAAATAATGTATGAAGTTTGAGTTCAAGAATTTCTTAAAAATGACTTCCCTTACATTGAACTAGTTAACAGTGCTCTAAAAAATTGAATTTTAAGTAATTTTTATAGAAGAATACTAATATTTTCATGGCTCATTTTTATATCATTCTTTACCTTCAGCCAGCATGAAACATTGATGGAAAAATAGGAAAAAAGGGCAGTTAAAAATAAGACGAAGGGGGGGAAATGTCTATATTACTCTATATTGTCTATACAAGAAATTAATATTTTAATATCACGTTTGTTTTTGTAACCCTTACTATTTCTTGTGTTTTATTAACCTTTCTAAGTTAAGTTAATCAATAATTTCTAGTCGGTCTCTTCAATTCTTTGCTTTATAAAGTCTTTTAAGTTAGATTATTAAAAAAAATATTAGAAATTTCTCGAAAGTAAAATTACTAAGTACGAGTATAATCAGAATTATTCACAGATACACGATTAACATTATTCAACCCATATCTATTATGCAGGAATAGATACCTCAAATCTGGCGAAAAAAATGCAGGATCAATACGGATTAGTTATTCTTGATCCCAAAACCGTTCTTGAAGTAGCACTATCCCAACCCAGTGAACTACAAGAGAAACTTTCTGAACAGCTAGGAAAAGGACAAAGTGTTGATTCGAACACATTATTCAATTTTATTTTAAAGGAGATTAACACTTCAAGTAAAATAAAACATAATGGCTACATTTTGAGTGGAATTCCAATGTTTCGATTCTGTGATAATGTTGAAAATGATGATTTGATTAGTCCACGAGATCAATTAGAAGCCATATTTGCTGTTGCGAATCGACCAAATATGATTATCTATCTTTACTGTCCTGATCCTTGTCTGATACGATTGAGATCTCTAACCAATACTGACTCAAACACAGGTAACGTTATGCTATGTTTTCTATATTTCTTTACCAGATTCAAATAATCTAGAGAGAGTAATGTCGTGTTTTTTGTTTAGAATATGCCAGCATTCTCAAATTTTTTACAACGTCAAGTTATAACGTACTGATTCACAGTTGACATTTGCCGGAGTGCTTGAAAGTATTACTTCCGAGAAATTTCTAATATTAGAAATGAAGAATTGTGTTCGTTTTTGTAAAAAAAAATATTTTTTTGCTCCGATTTCAATTTTTTTCAGATTTCTGGACGTTTCATAACCTCCTGAGCAAATTTGGTTTTGTGTCTGTCTGTCGGTCTGTCGGTCTGTCGTTCTGTCGGTCTGTCGGTCTGTTAAAAACGATTCCTTGTAACGCGCAAATCTCGGAAACTACTCAACCGATTTTGATGAAATTTTGCACACATCTAGGAGACATTCTGTAGATGGTCCCATTTTAAATTCATCGAATTCGTACTAGCGGTTCTTGGTGAAAAAGCCCATGCGCCTGACCACTAACTTTTTACTTAAACGCTTATATCTCGTGAACGGTACACCCGATTTTAATGAAATTTTGTGTGTGTATGCATATAATTGTTTTACATAGGCTATTTATATATATTTTTTAATTAATTATAATTAGACTCTGATATTTAAGAAAATCCGAAATTTTGGACAAAAAAGTCAAAAAATAAGGACCACGACTTGCCGATACAGAAATTTTTGTGGAATCTAGAATGTAGAAAAAACGATTTTCTACCATATAAAATAAATTTGAAAGAAAATCGGTGCAGTCGTTTTGGAGATACAAGTAATTTAGTATAAAATCTCAAAATTGGCACGTGTTAACAATGTGAAACAATCACGAGGAAGTATAGAGTCCATAATTGGCAGTGTTTTTTTATCCTGAAAATAGACAGTAATAATACTTCTATATTGTGAGAATAAAAGTATTCCAGTCAGAATTAATGTATCGTTTGTTAATAAAAGACATGTTTTAACGTTATCAATGATCCTTGATCTAGGTTCTAGAACGGGTACTTTGTTACAGCAACCTTTGCGCATTTTTTATAATACTAGATAGGTATCTAGCGATTAGTGAACAACAATAATTTCTCTTCCTTCATAGTAAATTTCTTGATGATGTTTCTTAGAAGAGTTTGAAAGTGGCTTAAATTTCGCATTTATTCCAGGACATGACCATAATTTGGGTATTTCGAGAACTGTAAAAATTCATAAAATACTTCAAGCTGAATTTTTACAACGAGAAATCGATCAGTTGGAATATACTGATATATCTACTGAAGGGGAGGAAGAGGAAGACGGTGTAATTAGAGATCGCGGTAGTGATGAAAATATCATGAAGGGTTATATTTTTAATGAAACACATGATACCAATCCAAAATATCCCAACTTACCAAGCAAGCATGTGCTGAATTTTCTTCTAAAAGATTTTGAAGATGCATCAAAAAATTTGACTTCATCTTTCAAATCTGTGAAGGCACAGAATTTGGTAACAAATATTGGTCTACAAACAATCAAATATTTTCACAACGCTATTTTGCCCATTATAAGTGAGTATGTACTCCTCCATGACCTTCAGTATTATGTCAAGTTAGATGCTAGACTTCCTAGCAATCAGAATTTTAAAATTATTCAGCGATGGTTAAATAAATTAAATTATATGAAACCGTGCAAGGCCTATTCGTTATTGGATAGATTAAAAAATGAAGGAAAACACGCAGAAGAGTATGAATATGAGGAAGAAAAACAATCAGAAGGAGAAAGATATGTAACTTCAACACTGATGTCTATGTACAAAGAGGTCGAACATTTAAACTGTATTGATTCATTTAATTGGAAGTTATCCCCGTTTGGCGTGAACTGTCCTGTGTCACTGTTTAACGGGATTTGGGAAATTGGGAAGACGAGTTTTTCTGCAACCTATCTGGACCATGTTTACTTCTGTAAATCTAAAACTTGTTTAGAACAGTTTATAGAGGACCCAAAAAAGTACATAAAAGAACCTAACCCCAAACCTACTTATAAATTAATCATTGTTGGATTTACTGGATGTGATATACAAACTATATCACAAAGTTTATGTGAACATTTTTACCTCAAGTATATTGAATTCAACAGTTTGTTGGAGAAATATATAACACCAAAAAGAATAAAACATTGGACTATTTTAAAATATTTACAAAGAACAAACTCAATGAAACTAAAGTTTTTGAAGCGATAAAGAATAAAATGTTAGAGAGAGAGATTAATAAGTGGAAAAAAGAAGTACTTAATATGATTCAATTAAAGATAGGTTTTGATGATCCCATTGGAGAAGAAGAAGAAGGAGGCGAAGGTGATGATGATGATGAGATGAAGGTGTAAAGGAAAGTTCTTTAACTGGTTTATATGACAAAACTGGTTCTATTTATCATATTCTCAATGATGAAAAACTATGTGAAATGATTTTACTAAATAACAAAATACTAGATGAACATGTTCCTGAAAATTTAGAAGAAATTGTTGAGGCAAAATGTCAACAAAAGATCGAGGAGTTAGCAGAACTTGCCATTTTAAAGGATTTTGACTCACGATTATCTCTTGAGGATGTTAGAAATGCAATTTCTAGTATTGATGATTCGAATCAAATTGATGACTCACTATATTTTGTAAATGATAAGTTACCTGCATATAGAGGATGGGTTTTAAATGGTTTACCTATTGACCCAAAACTATGGGCTCTTCTTCTTCGAGAAAGCAATGTGTTTAACAATGAAATTATTTTCTTATACAATTCAAATGATGCACCACTTGGCGAGAACCTTGGAGAGAAACCTCAAAGCAAGCCATCTAAAATTGAACTTACTGTTATCGATATAATGCGATTACCAAAAGACAAACCAAAAAATTACAATGGTTTCAATCGAAAAAAACTCGCTTCAATCCAAGAAAGATGTAAGAACTTTATTCAAACTGATGACCGTAGTATTTCTGAAGCACCAAGCTCCTTCATAATCGAGGAAGAAGAAGTTCAAGAAGACGATGATGATCAATTGGAGATAAAAGAGACATCCAAAAGAAGAGCATCTAAACGCATAACATTTCAGTCTCAAGTAGACATTATCCCTTCTTATTCTGACAAGTTAGAATATTATGACATTAATGATCGTATTTTTTTAAACTGGACCAATGTTAAAACTTCAGTTTTATCAAATCTGAGCAGCAATATTCTAGAGATAGATGTTCTACAAAATACAGATGTTTTGGAAGAGATTGAAAATCATGTGCTAGAAAAATGCAAATACCCTGTAATTGATTTGGAAGATACTGATAAAAAGGAAAATGCAGGGTCTGATAGTAATGTTACTTTGAGCGACTTTTTTACATCTAGAATTTTGGGTGATACTATGTATTTTTGTCCAGTTGTTCTGAAAGAGCACAAACAACTGATTCAAGGAGATAGACAACACAGTGTTCAGTATAAAAACAAATTGTATTATTTCATTTCAACAAAGAATAAAGAAAAATTCAAACTTGATCCAGATTTTTACGTTGATTTCAAAACACCCTTACACTCAAGGAATTTAGGATCCTGGACAGTATGTGTTCTCGCTACTGTTTGTGGATCAGGAGAATTATTTTGTCAAAGATTGGCATCTAATTTGAACCTCACTTTGTCAATTTCAATATTGTTTTACAAAGAGACATTGTACCTGTTGGAATTCTACCGATAGGAATCTTTTACGAAGATCCAGAGACAATATTTGAACTAGCATTTAAAGATAAGGCTGTTTTGAAAGATCTGCAGGTTTTGCGTGACTACTTCAATAGCTTGACACCTCTCCCTCAAAAAGAACTGACCTCTCTTTTGGTTGATAAGTATTGGACTTTTCAACATCCGTGTTCAAATGGTTTCATCTACTATCGATTTCCTCATACTGTGAATGATTTCAAGTATCTTGTCTCTAAGATGTTTTTGCCAGACGTCATCATTGAATTAAAAGTTTCAGAGGATCTTATTCAAAGATCGATGAGGCAAATAAAATTAAATTGGACAGTACATAAAGGAGCGATTAAAAGTCAAATAATATTACATGACCAAAACTTAAAGTTGGAGTACGAAAAAGTAAGAAAAAGAGTTTTTCGAATTATATTGAATACAGTGTGGTCTAGAGAAATTTCTTTGAAAGAAAAGGGTACAATTGATCTTAATGAAGACTCTATTCTGGAAAGAATTGAAGCAGAAATTCAGTATGCTAAGGGTAATACCCATCTTTTAGAAGCTTTAATGTTGAAATATGCTCCAATGGACGAAACAGAGGAATTGGCTCTCTCAGAAGATGACGCAAACAGTTTATTTCATGAAGTAGATGAGGCAAACGATGATATTGGTTATTCCAACATCAAAAAAATTTCTAGTCCATTAGAGCATAGCCCTAGTATTAAAAACATTGCCATTCGGTATGGCCTTGAACCGAAAGACATAGACTTGAATGTTGTAAAACAGGTACATAAAATTGTATGTCAGATAGTTCCAAAACCAAACTACAAAATGAAAACATTAAAACAAAAAATAAATGACCCAGAAAATGATATAATGTCTACTCACGAAACTGAGCTTGAAGAAATTTCCAAAATAAAACGAGTAGCCAAAAAATTAAATATCCCTTGGATTTCATCAACACCCTCTGAAGATGACGCCACCAAAGTTTGTAATAATCTCCGGGAAAATATTTGTCGGAAAGATCCATATTGCTTAGAAAATGTCTATGAAATTAGTATGGAATCGGCAGAGAAGCTACTTGAAATGGGTTACTTTTACCTTAGTAAATATGGTCGTCTTTGTCCTGTTGAATTTCACTATACGAAGAATTCGCTTCAACCATTTGAAAAACGACGTAAACAAAATGAAATTCATGCTTTAGTCCATAGGAAATATATTTACTTCATATATAGTGATGTAAACAGAGAAAAATTTATGAGAAATGTCCTGAAATATGTGAAATTCAACAGCAATGTTGACGTATTTTCTTTTCCGATCAAATTAGCGGTTATAGGAACTATCAAAAGCGGGAAATCTTCCTTAGCCAAAGTTCTTGCGGATTTCTATGACTTGGAAGTGATAACGATTGGCTCAGCTTTGCGGTATGTGCAAAGAAATTTAAGTTGGACATTGTTGGCGGACCATATTGAAATCTGTCTCGCGAAAGGTTGTTTAGTACCAGATGTCTTGGTCGCTAAATCTATTGAGGTTGTCACTCATGTTGGCAAAGCCCCCGTCACAGGTTACGTCTTGGACGGTGTTATTCGTAACGAGAACCTTATTCACGAGTTGACCAAACTCAACGTCATACCTCATCTTGTTATCAATTTAAATGTTCAAATAAAACGTATTATAACTAACCTCAGAACCAGCGAATTGCCAGAAAGAATGTTTATGAAATACTCAACAGATTTTATAAATTATAAACTGAAAAAGAGAGGTTTCCCATCGAGGGACGAAAGTCTTATTGATACAATTCGCCTAACCTGGTATAATGTTTTGTCAGTTGATCCAATTACCATTCAGCTGAATTTGGATGTTATAACTAGTGAAATCAGCAACATATCGCTCATGATTAATGAAAACTATGCACAGATGAAACATTCAAATAAAGGGCCAATCAAATTGAAGTACATGTGTGTCTCTCCCTACGAGTATGAGTCTCGGTTGAATTGTCTCATTGAAAACTCTTGCGTCGGGTGCCTTGTTGAAAACAAACAGTTTGTCAGTAAATGTTTGGACCGCATGAATTCTTTACTGTACAAGGGGAACTATTTTTGGCTGTGTCCAATACATTACGAACCATTTCTGAGAGATCCTGAACAATTTTTTTGCAAGTTGGATCCTGCTATTTTCCTTGATAAACCAAGAAAAGTTATCTTTCCCAAACAAAAAGACGATTCCCTAACGTTCTTGGGCATGGCTGAAAACAAAGGTAAATATAAACTGCAACTTAAATACAATAATAGCTATTAAAATAATTTATTAAAAATTGTATAGTTGAGAAAATACCTATCTCAGTGCCCAGTATTATATATTTTTCCAAACATTTTATAGCCTATCCCACTTGGATTATAATATTATATAATCTTTCTAGGATACTGTAACGTATGCTTCTGGAACTATTTTCCAAACCGCATACCTGTTGTGAAGAAAGGCCTTCCTCATTTTGGCGTCCTCTATCGAGAGAAGCTATTCCTCTTCTGTTGCGACCACTGCATGCAGACATTCTGTCTCCGTCCACAATTCTACCATGACAAACAGATTCACTGCACGTTGCCTCTCTTGCCCGTGGAGCAGCCATATCACATTCCACCTAAAGAACTACCTCTGGTTGGGTACATTCATGAGAATCTCGCCGACTTCTTACAAGAGGCAATAGTAAGTGTGGGTCATATGCGACCAAAATACCCGTTCATGTCTCCACATCTTTCCGCAGTTCTTTATCTTGGCTACTATTTGGCGTCAAAAGCAAAATTCAAGCGCCGCCGCCGGTGCATCACAAATTCATTTGAAGATGAACAATATCAGCAGTTTCTGGCAAGAATTAATGTTTTGAAGCTGCTGGTGGACACGCTACCGTGGAATTACAACCCGTTCCTGATCAAGTTGTGGCTGAAGGAAGGCAAGACGGAAGACGCGTTTCGACGAAACCTGAAAACAAAAGCGGGGAGCTTCATTGTCGCTATTGAAGCGATACCGGATGAGTTTGGCAAAGTTAGAACATATCACGATCGAGGAGATGGTCTTTAAAATTATAATGAAATGTGTTTTCATCATGAACTTTTTTATTCACAATTATACATTAATTTATTTCTCATTCACAAGGCTGTTGCTTACATGCAAATGCGAGGGTTATTAGTTAAAACGTATAGGCATACTCGTGGAAAAGCTGCTGTACATAATAAATAGGAGATGGGAAAATTAGATTTGGAAATTATTATCCTTAAGGCTCTCTACGTTGATGGTTTAAATTTTTCACCATGTACACCGGTTGGAATTTAATATTGCCGAGGTGTGAAGAGCGTCCTATACAAAGAAAGAGACAATCTAGAGATTTTTTTATGGAATTTTTTTACACTACTTCTGATAGCTAATATGTACATATACATAAATACTCTCGAAAGCAATGAAATCGGATTTTTCAATAATGTATTCTTTGTTAATTTTAAATACGTATTTGTATTTATGAAATACCTAGATCATTACTATTCAATCAAGACTAGATACTAGAAAATCTGCTTGTGAGAGAGGGGAGGGAGCCAAAGTCACACGTGGCTTTTCCTCAAGCATAGGACCGAAAGCAAAGATGTACAGAGCACACACTTTTGAAACCCCATTACCCTCGTTGAAACATGTATCACTTTAAAAGACCTTATTGCTGATACTGATTGTAAAATTCTATCAAAAGAGCAAAGTATCAATAATATCGGAGCTCATTCGGGACAGAATTTGACCCTCTACTTGCTGAATCTATCGGCAACCCACCTCAACCTCATCCAGCCTGAGTTGGATGAGGTTCATCTTATGTCCACTTTTCTTATATCCAGGTTCAACTTTATTATTTAATGAGAATAATGAGCAATTGCTACTAAGACGACCGTTTTTAATCCTAAAGTGCTTAATTTGAAAGGGAAAAAGATTCTTCTGATATCTTTAGATGTACACGGAAATAATTAAGAAAATATCATTTAATAAAAGTGAGACATCGACGCTGGCTTGACCTGCATTTCGCATGACAACCATAGCACCGTCCATCCGGTTCTGATTGACCAGGACTGTAGGAAGGAGAGGATCGTAAAACACACAACTCATAAAATTGACACATCACTCCACCGCTGGAACCGTGCTCAATTTACGAGCCTGTCAGCATTGTCATCGCAGAGAAAGGATTAGCGTCCAGAAGTGTGATCTCACTTTCTCTGGGCCTAGGATTCTGCCGTCGCGGTATGCATACTGATTCAAATTGGAAGTGTGTTTGACCTGTTAGCCTATAGTGGACATCTGGACATGTCAGTGTTATGATGGATTTACAAGACATAACATAACTGACATGACTTAGAATATCTACTAGATAAATGAAACATATTAATGTGGATATTGAGTATGTCATATTGTATAGACCCCACTTTGTCATTCATTCAGTGGTTCTCCTGATGGTACATCGGTTTCTATTGAACTACTGTTCTTTTTTGGTAAATAGATAGACTATGAAGATATTAATACGAGTGCACAGAAATTTTTGCTTTTTCCTCTTTTTTCACTTTGCTTTTCTCAAACTTACTTGGGATGGCATTCATCAACTCCTTCTCATGGGAGAGGTTGTTTGGTTCGGGCACTTCTATTTCCACATTTTACGAATGAATGCCCTTCCTAACGCCAAAGGTGTGAGAACCAATGATTTGTGTTACTGCCTTTTGGTCTGATGTGGCTGACACCGTATCCGTTTGACATCCCCAACAAGACAAGATTTGCGCTATATAGAATATCCATATTGTGTGAAATAGTTTTCATTATTTTCTACTCACGTTGTAGATTATCACTAATGAAGCCAGATTTTCCCTATTCAGATGTGAGATTGTGTGGCATATCCTTGGAAATATTTTAGCAGTTCGACGAGAACCTACTTTGCATTTAAGTGCCTTCCTATTAGATTAGTTAATTCCAATGTTTCAAGTGTTTTCCCATTAGTTAATTCCAATGTTTTAATGTCAAGGCAACCTAATCTAAACTATCTACGTTTCCTATTGTTTACTTGCTAATTTATTTCAAGTAGGTATTGTTTTCAGCGACACTAGTATATTTTTTTCTCTTTTTTTTTTACCCCACGACCTTAGTAAATGGATGGTTAATGCAGCATCCGCTTGATCACGCTACTGAAATCTAAATTTTATCTGTGCGATTAGCTCTTGACACTAATAAGCTATTGCAGGGTGCAGATTTTTATCATAATTTTCTTTCTTCGCTAATTGCTACTTGAAATTTTTAGCTCGTTTAAAAAGAATACCAAGTTCTTATGAGCACGTGGATTAGTATTTCGTCTAAATCCAATATTCTATCAGCAATTTTATTAAAACCTTCACTGCCACATTAATTTTGGAAGCTGTCTAGAAAATAAAAGCTTTTTTTTCTTCTTGTACTAAGTCCGCACGAAACTCTTCTCTTGGTCTGGGACTCTGGGTTCATTATCTCTTCCAGGTTAAAATCTCTCGCAGTAGCGAATTGTGGGACTATGAGTAACTTTGGATTGAGGTGAATAGGAGATACTATTATCTATTAATGTTGGAGATTCTCAAGAAGTTTAATGTAATTTAGTTAGAGGGACTTTAATTTATCAACCGACCTCAGTAGCTTGATGCGGGGGACTTTTAAACTGGCGGTAGTGGTTCAAGTTCCGTTAACAAAAATTCAGTAAATTGAGTCTGAGTAATTTTGACATCACGGATTGGGATTCAGAGAAATATGATAACTTTATTTCGGGTTTCAATATTGTGATCTCTTGTTTCTTTCTGTTGCAGGATGAGCGAGGGAGGCTCATGAGGCGAAACATCGTCCGCTATGCAGTCCTCGCCTACGTGATCACACTCAAACACGTAAGCGTGAGGGTCAAGAAACGATTCCCCACCCTACAACACATCGTAGACGCAGGTAAGAATCCATCATGGTAGGTTGAAGAGACTAACCTTTACACTCAAACACGTGAAGAAATGAGCAAGCGAGTGTGATTTTACATTCTCGTCATTCTCAATGTCTTCATGTTGATATACTGCCTGACTTACTGCAATTACTTACTTTACTGGCATCTACTGGAGCCGGGGCGGGGCTATTGCCTCGTCAGTATTTTGCCTTTCCGCCATCATTTCGACCATCTATTCATCTGGTACAGACTCTAGAGCTTCCATGTCCTTTTATAATCCATCAACCTACCGTAGTCTAGGCTTGGGGCCGAATTATGAAGCAGGAATATAATTAAGATAAACCAGAACTCCTTCAAGTCGGGCTATAGTGGGCTGTGTCTGGTTGAGGGAGGGTCTGGTTTAATATTCTTCGCAACCTAGGTCTTCCAGGTAATTTTCTTCCACCTATTTCCTCTGTCAAAAAATTCCTCACTAGTGGATTACCACCTCCGCATGACATGACCATACTTTAATCATCTGGCTTTGATTACCACAGATTTGTAAATCCTAACATTCCTGACTTGCCCATTTTACCCCCACGTGACATTTATTGCCTGACAATTCGAAGTTATCACAGATTCATTTACATGGTAGGTACAGGGAAAATGAAACGTACAAACGCTGAAATATTCCATGTGTCACGTGGAATTAAGGAATGTAACAAGTTTTATGGGAAATTCCCAAGACGATTAAGGCTTTAGTTTGGCACATGGTACTTGTTATGCGTGGGTACATTACCATCCTTCTTAGAACCGGAATCCAGCAGAAAGCTCATCATTTTTATGTATTTAATATCTTCTTATGAAACATACAAATTCCTAGATTACTCATACTTCTGGACTTTTATGTATAAATTTATGTCTTAAGCTGATGATTTAAACATCTAAATAAGATACTTCAAAACATGTTAATTTAGAATTAAATGTCATTCAGAAATGTTGGTGATTTAATAAGAAGTTCTAAGAAGATTATACGTTTAGGTATGTATTGCGAGTTATATTTTCTACCCACCATTTGGTTTGTCTTTATTTTGGCACTAGCCAGATCTCGTTGGAAGAATTTTCACCACGAGCATAATTTTAACGTTCGCGGACAAATTTGTAGAAATAATCAACAATACCTAACCAATTCTTCCAAGTATATAAAGTTCTGAATAAACAATTTATTCGATGTACTTATTTAAAACCTGCATAAATTCAATATGATTTTCATGAATTCCTTCGATATCGCTGAGTCATTCGGGTAGTCCCCAAGCATTAAAACAATAATTGCATTACCTATCAGATAAATTATCGTTTTCTGGACTCTAATTAAATCTTCAATCACAATAATTGTCAACATGTTCAACTATAGAGTGAGTAGACACAGGTATACTTCGTACTGTTCCTTGGTATACAAAATTATTATTAATCAGATATTCAGTGGTCATATCTGTAAGACTATGTATAGTTTTTGTGTTGTAATAATACTATTTCAAAAATAATAAGATCACTCCGACTTTGAGGAATTTTTATCTTTCTAGCAATTCAATAACGGCAGTAATAAAGAGAAATGCATAAATTAATTTAACGAGTAATAATTTCTTAAATATACTCGTACGCAAGTCATGGGGGAAAAAAATCTTCAACTGCGATTCAAACCAGAGCTCCCTATAAGCAAAGTAACCATTGAGCGAAAGAAGCTACAATTCGTTTTGTAGCTTCTGTCTCTTGCCTCAACCCTTGCCATCTAGTCATTGAGTTTACAGACAGTCCATAGTCAGTCCATAGTGTTAGTGTTCGGTACCTATGTCCCTATTGCTATCTCTATTTTAGTAATCATGGAAAGAGTCTCAGATACCTATTCCACGTAAACCAAGTAGGTAGTTATCATCACGATGGAAAATTATCGTCGAGTCAAGGTCTGCGGAAAACCCTATAAATTTCAGAGACTCTTCTGTTTTTGTTTTCCTGTCCAATTTTCAAAACCGAGATAATATTGTGGTCTAGGTCGGATTGGAGCAAGTAACTCAATGTTGGACACAGGTAGAAAACTGTGCTGAAAATTCTTTTAAATAAGAATTTAATCCTAAGTCATTATTTAGTATCGTTTTCTGTAACTTTATTGGGAAAGACCGTACTGAAATATTCCTGAAGAGCAAAGAAAAGTGCTCGCCAAAACCAACTGTGGTTTGGACAATCACTTTGAGGAGGCTGGCAATACATGTTTATTATTAATAAATGGCAAAAAAGAGGAATTAAAAAAGGGGAATAGCAATAGAGATTGTGGAAAATGAGGACAAGAGCATAACAAAAAAGAAAAAATATATCTAGGCGATACCCAGTAACATCTTTGGATCATCTACCCACTAATCTCACTCGTGCTCAGGCGATGGATAATGGCCTGGCACTACAACACAATGAGATAAGAATAGGTAAAGTTCTTATAAGGTGCTACAAGAATAGAGATAAGATACACCATTGGAGGTACTCGGAGATACAAATAATAGCAGAGTATTGATGCCTATTGAAGTGATGTATGAGATACGAAGCATCACCTTTCAGCTCCAGGCTGATATCATCGATGTAAAAATAGTCGATTTTTCTTCGCTGCATTTATGTGGTTAGAATACTTGTATACTATCAATTTGGTGTGGTGTATCATTCGGTCAGAATAGAAATGTTGTACATACCTGGACAGCTGTTTCCAGGTAATTGACTTTCTTCAGCCTAAATGTTCCTGTTTAATCGGTTGAAAAAATTGTGGTGTTTTTGGTCAACAGACCAAAGTTGTTCGTCCATTGTCTGACCTCTTCACCTTCTCCAAGGGATTCTGTCGTCACGTGTTTTGTACTTGACGTTTGCGTGATGTGAATCTTTCTACAAATCATCAGTCTACCTGATTTTCCATTCTTCTCTTGGTTGTCTTTATTACATTTCATATGTGATAACTTTGTTGATGGGATTTTCTTCCCTTCTCATCACGTTCCCAAAACATTGCAGTTTTCTAGCATCAATGATGTCTGCACATCATTTCTCTCAAGAGTTTCTCATCTATACTTTGAAACACAAAACCTGTTGGATAAAATTATGTAGTTTGTAGTTACAAATCTTTTTTGCTATACCTGAAAATCGCTACCGAAAATATTATAATTTTCAGACATCGATAATTCAGGAGGAATTGGTTTATCCATATTCCTATATTGGCAAAGTATTTTTCAATCTATTGACACTGTTTTGTCATAACATCTCATCATGATGCATTAGAAATGGAACCATAGGTTGTCCTACTTTCAGCAGTCTGTACAAGGCAGTAAAATACTGTCACAGTTACAGAACTATAGTTGTCTTATTACCCAGTTACATGGATTGTACCATTGTACCTCTACGTATGAATAGTACCCATCAAATGCACTTAACACATTGATTGTTCCATTGTACCTATTGTAATGTACATAAGTATACGTATATGGGATTGTACCTATTGCACTAAGCATATGAAAACCATTATCAATTGCACTTTACATAATATGAATTTATTGCACACTCTCATGAACATGTATTGTAACATTATACGTATTATATTTTATTTACATATTGTAAGATACTCGACTTTTAGATTTTTACATTTGTATTTTACCTTTTATTACAGTTTTATTGTGCTCTCTGATATACACTAAATACATAATTATAGATTTCACATACTTTACTGAGCTTTGAAAACCAACCTCAGTATATTGATCAATATGGCGGTGGTCTTGTATCCTGCTTGTCGGTTGTTTCAATTCCCGGGTTCAGCGTATATTTAGTAAAACGAGTTTGAGTGGATGTCATATCACGAAAGTGATTAACACAAATATGATAAATTAACTTGACTACTGAGCTTAAAAAATATCTGTCTGACTGCTCACTGGGGTACGTTAAACAGACACGTTACCTACCAACTTTGACTGGACAAAAAGACAATAAAACGTTGGTGCAGGGGTGCCAGATCCAACCAAATTGAACTATGAGATGAGTTATGAAGAAAAGATTCAACAATGCCAAAACCAAGTAGGTTTGGGAAAAGGCAAAGTAAAAGAAAGGGAGAATACTTACCTGGGAAAAAGTACTTGTAGTACTTTTTCTATGAATTCTAGCCAGTTAAATGGATTGTACTTGTACTATGAACTGTTTCAATATGCAATTGAGTACCATCCTCATCCAGTCCTGATAAGTTCCATCAATATGTCAGTTTATAAACAAGAACACTCTTGAAATTCTCCAGTGTTGCATTCAGAGAAGTCGCAGTTCTAACCAAGGGCGTTAGCAGGGATTCTGTCAGGAAAGGTAAAGGGTTTAGATTCTACCAGTAGGATCCTATAAGTTAAATAACGCTTCCTAGAAATTGAATATCAAACCCTTTAATAAAGTAACATTGATTTTTTGTTTTATTTTTGGACTGTATGAGTGAATCTAGATGACTCAGTAGGAAGTAGATGTGTGAAATTACTAAAACTTAGCTGAATCTTCAGTTTGATGATATTTGTGACATTTCGACAAATTTGGAAAGAAATGGTGTCTTCTTCCTTTCAAGATATTTTGAGTTTTGACAAAGTCTTACCAAAGAACCCACAAATTACATTCAAAGAAGTGTTGGAATGACATTCAATGTTAAATTCATTTGTTAGTTGTTTAAGAGACAACAAAATTTCTGTTAGCGCTAAGGAATTTTCAGATGTGCAATTTTTCGGATGCAAATGTAAATTCCTTTGGAGAACAGGATGGTATTGCTACATCCTTGAGTTACGTCCCTGGCTTTCGTCATCTGATTTGCACTTGATTATGATGGGTTTGAAATTGTTAGTGTGAGTGTGTGTGTTTCCTGGCTGAATCTAGATAAGACTGTTTAGCCATGGCTTTGTTATTGTTAGTGTGGATGTGTGTTCCTATTCACATAATTCACGAGTCTGACGTTCTTGAAACTCGATTCTCTCTGAAACATGTACACACCAGGCGTTGAGGTGAAGTTTTCTTTAATTAACTCTTTGAGTTTTAGAATCTTATGAGGTTGTTGTTTAATTATGACTGCATTAATTATTTAATTGTTTTGCCTCATCGTTAGTTTTGCGTTTCTCCAACCAATCTTGTGGGAGATCTTGATTTGGCAAATGATTATTTCAATAGATAATTCAAATGTTCAGAATTTCTAAACACATACAATAATCAAGAGAATCTACAAGAAAGAGAAGAATGCCAGAAATAAATTTTCAGCGGGTATTTTAGAGAGGAAGAAAAATAAGTACTGCATAGTTGTTTTTTTAAGTGTAACTATTGTAATGTATGAATGTATTTCAATTGGTTCAAAAATATTGGTTCAAAGTCACCCAAACTATTGGTACATACGATATAGAGGGTCCGCCATTGATGAGAATCATTTTGAAATCTCTATATTTTTGAAACTGAAGCTTCATAATGATTTTTTCTTAGATGGACTGCTAAAGAACAGAATGTCATTTATTGTATTACTCACCATTTCACATTTTAAAGACCACATCACGGAGATGTTGACCTTAATTCAGAGATGTTGACCTTTATGCATCAAGTTTACCATCATATATTCGGGGATAGCATTGATTTTCACGTTGAATATCATCTTTCAGTTCTTGTAGGATTTTTGGTTTTCACCCAAATCAAGAATACAAGTCAATGTTCTTCCCAAAGATATTTCTACATTAATACCAATATCTTCAGGGTGATAAATGTGATCTTTAAAGCATAAATAGGTGAGAATTACAATAAATGGCATTTTGTTTTCTTGCATTCCATCAAAGAAAAAATCATTTTTTGTCAAAATGATTTTTTCAGTTGTGAAAATATAGGCATTTCGAAATGCCTGTATAATCAATATGTAACTGACACTGATTTGGAAGCCCCTTAAACAAAAAGGTGTCTCTGATCTACTAACTCCGATATAGTAGTCTCGGAGATTGATACGAGAGAGTAAAAACAGCGTGCTCGGAAACATCTTTCTCTGGGAGTACTGCGGGAATGGATTGAAACTCTCCCGGAGAATGTTTAACCAACTTACTCGGAACCTATCCCGGATCTATTCCCGAGCTAGTTCGGGACAAGATCCTAGCTAACTCGTCCCGAGTACATGTTCTCGGAACCGTCTCGGAACGAGATCCAGTACCCTGTGGCAACACCGGAAATTGAAAGTAAAATTTGCAAAACATTTTCTAAATCGAGTGAATTCTGCAATTTGAATAAATTAATTAGTTTTCCTGAGATAATTAGTAAAACTCAAATACATAAGAGGTAAAGATATTTTATACAGTATTTTGAGAAACTACCGTCAATATTATGTGTAATCTCATTCCTAAGATAACTTCATAAGTAATTTCGCATCAGTGACTTCTGCTCATCCAAATAAGTGATTTAATAAAACGTGTTTTAAGTAATTTAAGTAATGGTCAATATGTCTGCAAACATAATATCTTTTTAAACTGGACCTAGCATTTAAAATAATTATCACCAACATAAAGGCTAGAATAGCCGTCTTCAGTTAAAGAACGTGAAGAACTTGGTGCTCAATCAATAGATACTACTACTAAAATAATTATGATCTATGGAGGAAATCCACATGATATTTTCCACCTGTTTACATGTATTGTGCATCCAATCCAACATAGCTTCAACCTGAAGAAACCTATTCAAGCTGCCTCCCTCCTCAAACATATTGAACCTGACATGGGATAAGTGAAAGTGACTACAAATTGATGATTTACACAAAATAATTATATCTAACAATTTCTGATAAAAGTCCAACAAGTTGACTCTTCTAAAGTTCCTACATCATAGTTTTAGGGTGTAACTAAAAAGAAATTTTTCTCTACTTTAAAAAGTTTACTGTTCTAAAGTGTACCAATTTCCATGCATTAATCATAAGTGAGTTTTACACTCCAATTAGTGGGGTAAGCAATATCTAAACAATATCTTACATTTTACATTGTTTTATAGTCAAACCAGGATATGTATGTGGAAATGCTGGAGATTAACCTGTTCCAGATATTCCACTTAATCAGAATCACACTCTTAACAGGTGTCTGACTGGGGTATTTTAAACAGGGAAAAGACCAGTGTTTTGCTAGACAACTATGAACAGAGAACTGACTAGCTAAAGGCTTTTTAATAGGTTCACATTATTGAAGATTTGACTATACTGTTCCATAATCAATAGATCCTGTGTTCAATTCACAGTTTTTTTTTTCTTTCAAACAGCAATTCTGTTCCCTTTAAAAATGAGGCATTCCTAGCCCTTATCAGGCTAAGTGAGGTTAATGTGGGTAGCTGGGACTATTCCCAGTAAATTCAGTATACAACCCCCATTTTTATTTTAAATAAATAAATCTATTCTCCGAAAATGTGAGGCTGGTATATCTAGCCCTACTCAGGCTGAGTGAGGTGAATGTGGGTATCTGGTACTGTTCCCATTAAATTCAGAATGAAATTCCCATCCTCACTATCTCAAATCAGGACAGGGGTTTTTCATGAACCAGCTATAACATAAAAAAAAAAATATTGTAAGTTTAGAAGAAGTATTAAGTGTTGCAAATTTAGACAGTTTTTTTACTTGTAATAAGTACATTTTTTACTATAATGTGTTCATTAATTTTAATTTTTAAAACAGTAGCTTGTATTATTCAAGATTTTCTATACTCCCCGTAATCTAAAGATTTTGGTTCATTTTTGTTGTTGTGAAACAGATAATTCTCCTTCTTTAGAAAATATGAGGCTGACATGTGTATGTGTATACACAGCCTTTATCAGGCTGGGTGAGGTTAATGTGGCTACCTGGTACTATTCCCAGTAAATTCAGAATAAAATGGCCCAACCCAGGCTCGGTGAGCTTAATGTGGGTAACAGGTTTGTGAGTTTCCTGCAAATGAGGGTAAAACCTCGGTCATGATATGACTATGCAATTGAGGTTAAACCCACTTTAATCAAACAAAAAAAAATCTGGAAGACTGTTCTTTTTTTTATGAATGCCATATTATAGTCAAAATTCTCTCTGGGTTCTATTTCCTAATTTCATCTTTAATAATCTCAACTTCTGTTCTGGTATTCTTTGTCTTTGGGCAGCCTGCTGCTGGGCAGGAAGATGACATTTCAGCACATCTCTCTCTTAATTACCTATATGTATAATAGATTTAGATTAATTAAGTCCACTTGGCTTAATTTATCTGCTGATTCTATGTATTATATTCTGTTTGTTTCATGTTTTTGTTTGTTACATATTTTTGCTTTTAATTCTTTTACCATGAAAATGGAAAAATATAAAACTGAAAAACACAAATTGTCTTCTTATTTATTAATGTTAGCATTTCATCAACAGCTTTTCATCATTGTGGAACCAAATTGCCTTGAAATAGTATATTTTTCATCAAATCCAAATTAATTTTAAAAATTTCCTGTGAAATCACAATTTTCAATTTTTTCCGGGCAATGGCGGTGGTATGAAATTCAATATGGAGCCCCTTAATTATTAAGTAGGTATTCAATTTCCAAAACCTTGTAAAAATAAGCTTAATAAAATGCTCAGGGGGAGGAAATAGTAAGCTTATAAAAGTGTTTCTAAAATGTTAAGCCTTGTCAAAATAAGCTTTATAAAATGTTTGAATCTTGTCAAAATAAGTGTTTTTAAAATCTTTTTAAAACACTTTCTGTGCCGTCTGGGTAGTCTGCTGTGACTAAAGATAGAGATACTTTTAAGATGTGAACTTATGTGATACTTTTATTTTCATGTCAATTTTTTTTCTAATGTTTCTAAATTGATTGCATAAATATATTGATACCTTAGATTCCTTGGGTCAAATAAGCATGGATTATCTCTATCAACTAGGGGTCAGAAATGGACCCTAACTGAGTTAGAACTGACTTAAACTCGAAAAATTAATATTAAAAATTGAATTCGTATCCAATGTCCTATACATATGTCCTAACTAAAGGGCGGGGTTATTGGTTATTGCCTATGGCAATCTCTTTATTCCAATTGTTCCTAGTCTCTTATTGGGATTTTTCATTCTTTAACTCTTTGCGGCACGGTGGTCCCAAGGAGGACCATATAAAATGGGACCTTACTGCACGGGCCCTCCTGACTTGTTGTGCCCTGTGAAAGCTACGACAATGTCCGACTACAGCCGAAAACTTTTATCCAATAGCAAGAAGCTTGAGTGGTCCCTGGCTGAGTAAAGCGTGCTGAGACGATACTAAAGACAGTTCTCATATGGACCACCGTGCAGTAAGGTACATTTTCCAAGTGGTCTTTCTGGGGACCACCGTGCCGGAAAGGTTATTCAAAAAAATCCGAGCTGTGCCGCAAAGAGTTAAGGTGTATTCTTCTTTTTTTTTTGTTTTGTTCTTAATTATTTTATTTTATATTTCACAATAAAAAAAATGTTCTATTATAAAAATGTGTCGTATTATTTTTAGGTGGTTTTACAGCTAAAATTCCCAGGGTATTTAAAACGGTCTGTGGTCTAGAAGAGACAGTCCCCGAGAATGTTCTCGGAGACGGTTCCGAGAAGGCTCGGAGACAGTCCCCGAGAATGTTCTCGGAGACGGTTCCGAGAAGGCTCGGAGACGGTCCCCGAGAATGATCTCGGAGACAGTTCCCGAGACCGATCTTGGAGCAATCTCGAGCACCAGCAATCGACGCTACGGTGCGGACGTAGACTGTCCCGCAGCAGTCTCCGAATGGTCTCCTAGGTGTCTCCGATATCATTTTTTGGGATCCGAGACAGGACGATACAATCTCGTTCCTAGATCTCGGAGATGGTTCCGAGACTGTTTTTTGTTTAAGGGGAGGAGTGTTGGAGATAATTACGTATAAGAATTTCGATATTAATATCCTAAGTTTTTAATTTATTGCTCATCTAACTATTCTCTCTGTCCACAGGTATACTCATGGAGTCTGAAAAGAAAATCATCGAAATGATGGACGAGAGGTCGCCAATGGCCAAGTATTGGATGCCCCTCGTTTGGGCCACCAATATCATAAACCGAGCTCGCAAGGAGGCGCTTATTTCAAGCGATCAAGTGGTTCAGACGCTCCTCTATGAGCTGTCTGAGCACCGGCGCAAACTCGGGTCCATCATTAGCTACGACACTGTGTGCGTCCCCTTGGTCTACACGCAGGTCAGAACTTAACACACAAATTTGGTATCTATTTCTTGATTTGAGTTTTTCTATAATTTCCTTTATTTTGCTTTGTACTTAATTAGATCTGTAAATTCTTTTTGTAGGTCTTCTAGAATTTGCTTTTGAATTTATATATCAATCAATTTTAATCAGAAATTAATTTTGGACATTATTAGGTTGCTTATCATGACTTTAATTAAAATAATGACAGTTTAAAATCGAGGTTATAGTGGATAGAGTGCAATTGTAGCTGTTGAACTGTTGAAATAGTTATTTTTAAAGGTGCTTGCTTGTGAACTTGATCCAAGTGATATTAAATTATTAGTTATGTATATTTTAGTTATGTATGAAGCTTTTATCTATTGGTAGTACAAATTATAGGTTCAATTGGTGCCCTCGGATGGACAGAACCATTACGTAGTTCTTATCCAAGAAATGCAGTAGATCTTCGCCTTTTGATAAGCGCAGACATATTTATCTCAAATTTATGGGATCATCATTTTAACTCAATAATAAACGGAGAACTAATTGATTTATATTCTCATGTCTAAGGTATTTGTTTTGATCACAAATGATACGAGTATCACAATTACTTGAACTTGCCTTACTAAATATTTTTCATACTAGGGACTCGAACGACCAATCTTCATGAACCCGCCACCTTATCAAACGAGCTATTGAGGCATAACCTTCTGTATTAGGACCACGTCACAATTTTGCTGTTGAGAATCATCTACTAGAATCATGTGATTCACATGTCTCCCACAGAGTGGATAATAATATTGACTGATGACTTTATCACTTGTCAAGTTGATACTACACTAGAGATGTTTCCAACTCGCCGAGTATTTCTCTTTGATGATCATGATCTGTTGAATCTATTCCTCAATCAATAAGGTTTGAGAGATACTTGGGAGTTCCACTCACTTGTCGAATGATCTGCCAATGTCCATCCGTCAAGATTAGAGAGTCTCTGTTGATCTTTCAACTCTCTAGTATGAATATTTAGACTCGCGTCAATCTCTTTCGCTCTGATTGACTCTATATTACAGAACGAGGTGAACTCATATCAGTCAGACACGTAGAAAAGAGACTCTAGCGATGTCAATCATTGCTGAAAGTGAGAGTATCAATATTGAAGACTAAAAAAATCAAACAAATAGAAATGAGACATGTGATAATAATACTAATAAATGATACAAAACCCTATGCTATTTTTGTGTCTTTTATTATCTTTACAAGAATTGTTCCTGACCACTTTGGCAATAAGGCTAGTACCTTCAGTCTAACAGACTATCAGTTGCAACAGACTGTTCCAATAGATGTCATTTGATTGTCTGACAAACCAGACTCTGTTCAGACGTTTCATCAGATTCCTCTGGCTCGCTCCATTCAAATCTTTAGTTTAATCATTATTGTTGTTTAATAGTCAATCCAACTGTACAATCGATTGTACGTAATATTTATTCTGCCAATGCTATGATGTATTAGGTAAGCAGTCTATATCTGCCGAGTATTGCAATTTTATTGTGAACACCAGAGACTCGTAGTCTGACTAGGAGCCAGTGACTGCCTGTGTTTTGCCTCTAGCATAGCACCGTGTTGTTCACCTTCACATTCGCCGCATGCTATAGCAAATAACCATGCTCTGGCGAATAACTAGCTGCAGAATTTCCACTTGCTATTCTATTGTATCCGACTAGTACTCTGCTTTGAACTATTTGTTATGTTACTGCTCTACAATCATAATGTTTCGTCCAGGTAACGAGACATTCCGTAAAGGAAGGAATTTGTATAAAAAGTTGGACTGGATATGTTCTGTTCTTTCTGACGGAGATATGTATGTGAAACCATCATGAAAGGACTTCTTATAAGAAACGAAACATTAAATAGTCGTTCAGCTATGAGTTCCAGCCGTTTAAGCAAAAATGGCCTCAATCAAACAAAGAAATTATACAGAATTTCCTCACTATATTATAAGTAGTAAAAGAGTGACAACAATCATCAACAGCTTGTTTGTAAACACATCCAAAGTCCTTTGAAAACCACTTTTAAATGGTCAAGGAATTAAAATACATTACAACAATTTGTTTATCGAGCATGTAAGAAACTTGAGAAGAAATATCCAGATTTATGTGCGAGTTCATTCCACTAATGCAACTTCACATGGGCTATCTGTAACTGCATGACAGATAAATAGGGCAATGAACGAAGATAATACCATGAGCTTTAAAAGTAAGCATCTGTGGATTGTGCATGTGTTAAAAGAAAATACAATATTTCTACTGTCAGCATTGTTTATTTTTGAGCACCACAGTCTATTTTGCATTTTGTTCCCAAGCTTCGTAGGACATCAGAATTTGATATATCTGTTTTGAGAAGAGAGTAAAATAGGTACCATTTGTTAGTGCCACAAAAGTTAATCCATACCAATACACAGAAAGGCTCTACAGGTTAATAAACTGAGAAGCTTTGTGGTATTCTTTTTTTTTTTTTTTTTTTTTTTTTTTTTTTTTTTTTTTTTTGGGTTTAACGTCGCTTTCAACTGCCATGGTCATATCACGACGGGGGTTTTACCCTCCATTCGCAGGAAACTCACAAACCTGCTACTCACATTGACCTCACCCAGCCTGAGTGGGGCCGGGAAAAGCCAGCGTCACGAGAATTAGAATTTGAATGGTCACCCATCCAAGTCTTAACCTCGCTGGATGTCACTTAACTTCGGTGTTCTGAAGGGAACCGGTGTATTCAACATGCCATCGACGCTGGCTTGGTATTCTTTGAATTACATACTTTCAAATTAATCGGAAAATATTGTTCATTTTTCGTGGTCCATCACATTCTTTCAAGCACATCAGTTACTTCTTTCTAAAGATTATCTCGCTAGATATTTTATTCTTTTCTGTAACATTTTTAAATACCGATGTGGAACATAATCACTGGGCGATGTTGCTTTTCAACACATTTCCAGTCATTTCAACCTAGTGTCTCATTTTTATGTGTCAAATTTTCAAAGAAATCAAGAAAATCCATGACTTGGTTGGATATTGAAACAACTAACGCCCTCACATATTTAGGAACCTACTGAGCTTGTAGATCACTTCCTTATGCCCATTAACTCTTGATTTGGCTTTAGGCTAGCAGTTACCCAACCACATAAGGATATGTTTTCAAAGTTCCAAAGGACAATTTTAATGTGGCAATATTCTTAAAGGAAATGCACTACACACTATTGTGTGGACGCAAAATTATGGGGTAACCAAACATGGATCTGTTTGTTTTGGTATCAAAAGTTCACTTGTATGCATTATGCAGCTGCTGGTTAGTTCCAGTAGTCAGGGTCGATCTTTGAGAAAATCCAGGGGTAGAACTCAAATTCTATAGTGCAGTTAATATTTTTTTTTTTTTCAAAAGAAAAGCAATAAATTCTTTGAAAATATCCAGATGCTTACGTCCTTACCTCGGGTGATAAATTTCCACTCTTTAAAAAAACTAGTTTTTCATCTTAACCAAATGTTAAGAATCGAAAAAAAAAATCAATCCAGATCTGGCTGTGTTCTGCACCAGCAGAATTTCCCGACAGGGGCCCTGATGTGATGCATGGGTTTGTCGATATAACCTGACAGGTATCTCTACCTGTTTGGGTTCCGTATTCTGGTCGGGTAGCAAAGCAATTTGGAGTTTGTGAAATTGCACAGTTTAGGTTAGAGAACAGTCATGCAGTGTAAGCTCGAAAAGGTCATTTGCCAGGAACTTGACATTTGACTGAGATTTTCAAGTTCTTTTAGTTTCAATCAAGTATACCTACATTATTCACCTTTAACACAAATTTTAGGTTTCAAATTAGATACACTTATCTAGATATAAAATTCCAGATTATGAAAGAAGAAAACTTCACTAGTTCTCAAAAAATATCAAACTGAAGAAAAACCATAGGCTAATTTGTATGAATATTTGGCCAAATTCCTGGGTTCTACTTTTTATTTTCGATTTTCATATCAAATGCTATTTATACCCTTTATCACAAGGAAATAGACCTTGCATCCTAGTGACTCGGTCTCGGTGTAAATATGTAATACTCTCAGAAATATTCATCTGAAAGTACCAGTACTATAATGGGTAGTTTAACTTTTTTCAATATACTACCTCAGTTCAACAGTTTGCCAGCATCTATCATCCAACTTAAATACAATATGTGTACCTACAGAATTTCATAATATATGAAACCATTAATATTTTAGTAAGAAAAGTCATGGTAAGCAAGTTTCAAAAATATTAGGTCTATATTCTCCAAATTTTGTCATAACTTATAACCTTAAACATTGCATGAACCGTTCTTCCTTGTTGTATGTTATCATAACTCTAGGGGTGGGACATTGCACGCTGTATGGGTTTTCAGCTTATTTCCTATATCATTAATTTTATTAACGACTGAAATAATGTTTGTCATGTAATTAAATAACTGGTCACAATATATCTAATAGAGCTCGGTATGATAATTTGGGGCTTCTCTTATGGAACTAAAACCAGTTTATAATCATAATTAAATGATACAGTAATTTTGCATATTATGTTATTTGATTTTCTTTTTTTTTTTTCGAATTAGGCACTTTAACTCTGTATCACAACAGGTCGTTCGTGCCGATTACCCCTTATTTGATTTTCGATTATACGATCTACTTACATGTGTCATTCGAAATTTAAACAATATTTATGTCATATAATCACGATGCCATTATTGATGTCCTTGTATTTTAGCTAAGCACATGGGTTTAGTGATTGACAGTAGTCCAGTATTAGCCAACGGAGGGTGGAAGAAGACAGTTATACAATACAAAGAAAAAAATAAAAGTATATCTATTAATTCAGTTGTCCATAATCCTAAAATGTAAACCATAATCCTCCCTTTACCAGTCTAATGAAATTACTTTTTTGATTTTGATTACTGTCATGAACCAAAACCCAGACCCAGTTCCATAACACAGTTGCCCATTTTGCATGTCGCCAATGAGTACTGCGCGCTTTTATTTTGCATGTTGTTAACGCTAAAAGGTCGGTTCTACAGCCATGTCTGAAGAAAAAATTTACTTCAAAAATCTTTTATCTCATAAATATAGAGAATTTAGTATCTTTGTGATAAAAACCTTTATTCACAATAAGCTTATTTTTGGTAATCTAAAACTGCATTTAGCATACTCAAACACAAATTATCTGTCTTTTAAAGATGTGCTTGACTTTGCCAATATCTGTTTTTCGGTGGTAATACAGAATTCAGTAAATAGAAGACGTCGTAGAACCGAATCCTTGCATTCAAGCTTTTAATCTAAGCATTTCTGGAGGGTGTGTTGCGAGAGATCTGTAGCCACGTTATTTGTGAAGAATCATTGTGCTGTTACTCCCTCTCCGCACATCAATCTACTTCCTCTCCAGAGCATCTTTGTACGGTAAGAAGAAGCTTTGAAATTATTTTTTAAAGTTCAGTAAATCTTTGTACAGCTTAAGGTCACATCCAAAACGATTTTAATTTTTGTTTTTTCGAGAGAAACGATTTATCGATTCACCTCATTTGTTTAATGATGCTTACTTGTGTAGCAAAGTAATTTGATATGATATGAATTATTATAAAATGATAAAAACAAAGATACTATGGTGGATTCTAAATCTTAAAGTACACAAACTTGATGCAAGACAAGTCCCGCTACCTATAAAAAAAACGAGAAATTTGATTGTGTAAGAAAATAGTTCAAAATTAGTATCATTCTTTGGAACAAATTTGGGTTTGAGGTTGAAATTGACATGACTAAATATCCACCATGATCCAAATACATACATATTGTTGTATATTGTACAACTACCTCATATATTATTACTCTCACAAAATTTAAACTAGAATTTTATAAAGATCTCTTGTGTGTGTACAACTGTACAGTTGTACAGTCTCACAAAAGAGTTTAGCAATTCCAGTTATATTCTTTTAAACACTTCAACATAAGGTATATAAAATTTCAAAGTATCTACCAAAAACACATGAATTTTATGAAAATAATTTTATAAACTTATTTTCTTAACCTGGTCAAAGATTTATGAACTACTTTTTTAAATGGATGTTTCTAGCCTTTGTACAGTGGGGACCATCTGAACTGAAATGCAGACCATCTTTTCAGATGGGTAAAATCATACGTCAACCCTAAAGCCTGCGCTTAATATCCTTGTTTCATCCTTGACCTTTGCGATTGTTTTTATAAGAAGCCTTTTAATTTTCAGTGCAAATTTATATTTTTAAGCAATTCGAAAGAAATTTGTAAATTTGATATAGATATTTTTAAAATATGTTTATAGTTTGGTTTTCTCGAAATATAATTTGTATATTTTTAAGAATAATTTGTATATTTTTAAGTAGGTATCTGAAATTTAACTGTTATAGTATACCAATGTTAGTCCTTAAATCATTTTAGCTGTTCTCAGAATCTTTTAAATCTAGAAACAAACATTGTAAAGCTTAATAGCAAGTATTAAATATTTTCCGTGTTCTTCTCGTCCGATTTTTTCTCATGTTGGGTTAGTTTTATAATTGAAGCTTCTTCTTTTATGGGTTTCACATTTTAGTGACCATGAGTTATTAGCCTCAAGAACTAAAACGCACAATGTAAAGATCATACAATTTATGGAACCTTAACTACTTTTTTAATAGCAATACTGTGCTTTATTTTTTAATTTTTTTCAGGTGGTAGATTTGTTTTGTTGTTCTGTAAAGTAGGATTAACATTTGTGATTCATAAAAAAAAAAAATATACTCTGAGTTCATAGTTTTATTTGTAGAATCAGAACTCTAGTATTACTTTAAAAATACACTACAACTCCAATTATATATTTGAAAATTTAATTTTTAATTATTAACAATTCTACGAGCAATTTTACTAACAAAACAAGTGCAAACATTTTGAATTTAAAAACACACAAAAAAAGGTATAAAAGAAAAACAGCACATTAATGTGTAAAATATGCAATCAATAATGAATATGGCTAAAAGCTTCATTATGTTGAAAAGATAAAAAATGAAGTCTACATGGATCGAAAATTAAATGCATCAAAAGAAAATATAAAAATGTAAGAGATTTCGAACTAGACTGGCAAAAAATGAATGTATGCTGTTATGATACCGAAAATACATAAAAATCAAAACATCCAATACGTTCCAAGCACCACCGCCTTCAAGCAGAAGTAACTGATGCCGACGATATTATCGCCCATTTAAACCTATTCGATCTTTAGATTTGATATTAATAAAATTATTAAATTTTTACATTCGCTAACGATTTCTAAGTGATTTTTATTACCAGTTTAAATAAGTATTTTATCTCATCACTTTAAGTAATAATCTAAATTTTATATTAACCACTCCTTTGAACATCAAGATACTCGTACGTAGGTGCTATACTCGTAGAAACCATTTACCATGACTAACCATTTACCATCTGGGTATATTGCTTTTAATAGTAGTTATCAATATTGGTTTAAAAAATAGTAATATTAACTTTTTAAACAATAGTAGTTATCAAATTTTTAAACAATAGTAGTTATCAAAACCATCAAATTTGTCATATCAATCAAAAGCTCTACTTTTGAAGTTATATTTATTTAGTAAGTTGGCAATTAATTTTTTCGTCGTATTTTCTACGATTTCTTGATTTATTTAATAAAAATCTGTTTCCAATTATTTTTTTGTGAAAAATCAGTTAGTTATTTTCACCTTTCAAATATGTGAAGATGACTCCATTGTGATTTGAGTTGTAAATTGGATCAGAAATTGGTGTGTACGTGGACTCAACAACAAAATATTAATGTCATCTGACCAATGAACATTCATTTTATTAACTTTTCAAATAAGGGTAAAATATGTTTTTAAATGTCAAAATGATGATTTAAATAAATCTGTTCCAGCCAATCTTATTTACAAAATTGTAGAAAGTCCATTTTGTTTCTAGAGAACATGTTTCGCCTCAATAAATTATATCTGTAAAAGCAAAATGATATATAAAAAAAAAAACGAATTTGCAAAGACTGCAATAAGTACTAAATTCAGACGGTGCTGCAGAATGCAGTCATCTCATAAACCAGTCTACAGGGTGGACCAAAAACACGTTTACACCCGTTAATGGTAGATTACTGACGACATTTCCAGGCCGGATCTGCAATCCGTTTTTTCGGATTCGCCTTCGTAACTGCACAAAGTGATTTTTTGCAACTTTCCGAAAAAGTCCGACTTTGGCTTATTCTTCAGGTCAGTACTTTTTTCCTGTTTAAGATGAGTTGATTCTGAACAATTCTGCAGAAAGCCAACAAAATTTCGATGTTTCTAGCTACACTACTTTGTTTTTTACGATTTGGTTTGTCATATTTTTTTACACCTGAACAGAAAAAAACACCCAAAAAAACTTTTTTACTAAATAAAACACTCGACATTTGTCCGAACAAATTTTGGCACAGACATGGGCAAGTTTGATAAAAGTTGGCGGCCGCCCCGAGGATGCTAAAAAATAATTTTACGATTTTTTATCACGTGATCTTCTGGGAGAATTATTAGATGTTTGCCAAAAACTCTTCAAAAATCCTAAGAGTTTTCTAGCTGTAGACTATGTAAGGGCGTCTTGTATTGTTTACAAAAATTGTTTACATTGCTTTTTTTGAATACCGCGGTCTCACATGCCTTCATCAGCCAGTTTAGTAAAATTCAAATGATAAATTTCGTGCTTCTCAGATTGTCAGTAGTGTTAGCTAGATGTGTGAGTGTTAAGAGTGTTAGACGCATGACCGAGGTTCAATTCTCGACGGTCAATATTATTTTAATTATCAAAAAAATCTGATGGAATATTTTATTCATACCTGTATCTGACCTGTTGTAACACCAACAACTTATGGGTTTTTTTTTTGGGTAATACCATCTGTAAATTGAGTTATATCAGATACTATTTGTATCACAATACACATAATTATTATTCATGTAAGCCCATGAGAGACTGCCTTGATAATGTAAGGATGGTTTTTCTTATGCTTCCCTACGAATGGAAAAAAACTAGCGATTTTTCCAAACGAAAATAGAGTTTATGAAATAAATCCAGGTAAATATGTAGGTAGGTTCTTCTATCATAAACAATACTAATTAAATAACAAATATTTACCGATTGCCAACTCTTAATAGAAGTCTTGAAAAAAACAAGATAATATTTTGGAAAATTAATAAACTTTTGCAGTCTTTATTATGTTTTATACTATTTTGATACAAACAAAAAGGTATTTAAAAAAACATTTTGTGTTAGTATGTTCAATGAGAAACGATTAGACGCGCACGATTAGCTCAGTGGTAAGCTAGTCCACCAGGTCCGAACGCCAGAGCCAGCAAAAAATTCATGACTACAAAATAAAAAAGACTGTTGCCATTTTTTATTTAGCCATAGTTACACACTATGGATTCTCCTCACACAAATTTTTAAAACCAATGGTGACTTTAGTACCTTAGTTCTAACTCAGAACTGTCCCTCTACCTTCTTGCCTTTCTCTCTCTCTCTCTCTCTCTCTCTCTTCGCTCTTTGCCTCTCTCTCTCTCTCTCTCTCTCTCTCTCTTTCTCTCTCCCTTCTCAATTCCCTTAGAGGAACTGTTGGAAGTGGTGTCCACCTTCCTGGATGCAAAGGTTGAACCTCTTCATCATGTTCCGTCGAATGTTGCGGAAGATTCCAGGTTTTTTCTGTCAGGTCATCGAATGCCAACAGGATTCTTGCTACCAGATTTCGTAAACTATGTTTTTCACGTGATCCCAAATGTTCCTGGTGGCAACTCCATATGCTAAATGCGTATCTGCCATTTCAGCATCCGAATTATAATAATGTAACTTGTACTAAAAAAACTCAAGAAGTTTAAAGATAATATTTCATAGAATGCAGAAAAATATGCTTGAAAACTATCATCGAGAAACAAACAATCATTCATTTGACTGGCCTTTAATTAATTCCAAGGAAAATAATTATCAGACAAAAATAGCTAATTACTCTTTGAGTACAAGACGACCCTACACGGTCAACACTTTTAAGATTTTGAACATCATTTTTTGAGACTTACCTGGTTTGTTTACCCAGAAGATCACGTGATAAAAAATCGTAAATTTTTTTTTAAGCATCCTTGGGTGTGCCGCCAACTTTTATCAAACTTGCCCATGTCTGTGCCAAAATTTGCTCGGGCAAATCTTGAGTGTTTCAAAGTGTAAAAAAATTATATGAGAATTTTTTTTCTATTCAGGTGTCAAAAAAGATGCCAAACCAAACCGTAAGAAACAAAGGAGTGTAGCTCGAAACATCGAAATTTTGTTGGCTTTCTGCAGAAATGTTCAGAATCAACTCATCTTAAACAGGAAAAAAGTTCTGACCTGAAGAATAAGCCAAAGTCGGACTTTTTCAGAAAGTTGCAAAAAATCACTTTGTGCAGTTATAAAGGCGAATCCGGAAAAATGGATTGCAGATCCGTCCTAGAAATGTCGTCAGTAATCTACCATTAACGGGTGTAAACGTTTTTTTGGTCCACCCTGTATAAAGGTGCCAGACTCATGGCTTCACTTGTGTCAAGAGCAATTAATTTTACCAGGCTGAATTCCTGTGACACTATGCAAATTGCAAATGGTGCCTGACTACTTACTACTCATGCACTCATCTGTCAAAAAGAATTAGATTTTTATCTCATGCAACAGATTGAATTATACAGAGCCAGTGATGAAATACTATATCCATTCTTTCGTGGAACTCGTGCTTTACAAACAAAGTACCCAGTTACATATTCAATATTGAAAATTATAAAAGGCATCACACACAAGACTGTTTGTGCAAGGAGAACTAAACGCGATCTTTGGTTCTTTGATGAAACTTTCAAGAACCTTGAGTCCTTTATTGATTTTTTACGAGATTTACTTGAACGTAAATGAGACTTTTGAAATTTAATCAAAGATGAGGGGAATATTAGACGAAAAGGTCAGTTTTAAAGAGCACGAGTAGAAAATTGATGAATTTCGTGAAAGATCATACAAAGCTTGGTGAAATCTGAGATAATGGTTTGTATTCATAAGTATGTACGAGTATATGTATACAATATTAGAATTTTACCAAATCCACTCTTACATTATTTGAATCAGTTGAAATATGTAGTTTAATGTACACCACATTACATTAGAATTTTCAAGATAGAAGTGTTAATGGTACCAAATTGATCATTGGGCATTGTAAAAGAAAAACCAACTAAAAACGATGTTACTGTATTAATCCTAGTTAAATTACTTTGACAGAATGAACTTCGTCAAATCTGAATATTTACATGACAAATATAATAATTTTATTTCAACATGAACTATAGGACATACACTTCATTCACAGAATCAATGTAGGTAGATATTTGCAAAGTGGTCACCAACGACTCAATGATTGGCAATAATTATTATTCACAGGACGTTCGCATTTGTCTTTGCTTGATGATGACTGTTCAACATGAGTCCAATGACAATTCCAATGAGGATGGAGTTGTAAACATTCTGTCAGGACCTGCGACATGCCATTGTAGTCAACTTGTCATTGACAGCTATCACAGGAGTGGTTTCAGGACGGGATGTGATGAGATTTTGTGGAAATTAGATCTTAGAAAATCTTGAGATTTTCTGAAGACACAATGATCCATTGCGGGATTTGAAATTAAACTACTTTGGCTCCTACAACTTAGTTACATGATCTTTTAAGGAATAAGACTTTTTATGTAAGCTGTCAGAGAGCATTCCCAAAATAGTTTATGACAAGAACATTAGAGGATATAGAAGAAGAGGACGGCCGAAAACAAGATGCCAGGATAATATTGAAATGGATATGAAAGGGATGGAAATGGATCCAGGAACATGGAAAGAAAGAGCACAAGACCGAAGTCAATGGAGGCACGCTGTGGAGCAGGCATTTGGTCGACTAGTCCCCAGCCACCGATAAGTAAGTAAAGTAAGTCAAGATCAGAAAACTCGAGTACCAACATGATTTTGTAAACAACGTTCATTTCAGAAATTATGACAAATAACTAAGTATATACTTCATGAAAAAGATTCTAACCTTTCCCAGCCGAGAGAATTCAACCAGGAAAAAAAATCACTTGACTATTCCTATTCTCTTCCAGAAGCAATAAATCTCAAATGAAACTATCATGGAATCAGGTAGTAGTAATAAAGTTTATCGCTTCAATATTACCAATCGACCACCCCCTGTAAATTCCACTGTTTGGATCATGTCCAAAATGTTCAAGTATGATAATAGCCATTTGATTATTGGTACATTTGAAATGGTAATAGACTCAGCACTTGAATGGAAGCATCGTATACAATTATACATACATTATTGTGAATGGATTATTATGGAGTGTTCTTTACATAGTTGAACATACTTGTATGAAAATGATGAAGATTTTATTAGCTTGCTCTGTGAGGATCTAATAGTAAATAGTGCATTCAGTAGACTGGGAGTTCTCCTCTGTATCTGTAACAAAAAATTGACAAAATTAAAACAAATTTACCTGTATATAGAAATATTACTCTTTAAAATAGTTTTAAAGCAAGTTATACATAATAATTATAATAGATTAACATTGAGCATCATTTCTCGAAGTGATATATCATTTTTTTTAAATTAATTATCTGTACATTTTATTAATATAGACATAATGTACAAACAGATAGGACTTCTCAGAATCAAGATAAAGATTTCTTAATACTCTTCATAACCTAAAAGACTCTCCCCAGAACGAAATCTGGTCCGGGCTCCTCTGATACACATAGTGGATGCCCTGATGATTGCTATTTGAACTCGAGCCCGGATCCAGCCTATTCAGTATCCAAATTCATCGACCATTAATAATATATGATCTTTCTCAATTTCGTCGGTGTTCCTGATCAAAGCTGTTTTGCCCAGGTCTTTGGTGCCAGTTATATTCAAATTCAATAAATTCTTGAATAAATCATACACAGAAACTTAAGGTTGACTCACATAAGAAGACAAGAAGCAATAACCAGAAGTAGAACACACTTGATCATGAGCAGTTCAGTAGCTGGTGCCTCTGGTGTTACGCGAGATGCAGATAATATAATCTATGGTAGTGTGGTTGCTATGATTTGGCGTGGGTTTGGTTTTATTAATAAAGTTCTACATTGGTATATCTGGGTGCAATTTAGGGTACAATGGTTTGAGATCGAGTGAATAATCGAAATACAATAATAACAAATTTAATACAATCCATATTCTTGAGAAAGCTTTTGTCTTCGATAGAATCAATCTTATCATACTGTAGCAATATAGAATCACAAACTGAATGTGCTTTAAATTTAATAAAACTGAGTACGTTCAAATGCCCATTATAACTTTTTTAGAGAAACCATTCTTTTGACATTCAAAATTAATTTTTAACCTACTATTTCTGTTATTCAAAAATTTAAAACAACGACAAACATCATTAATGTACCATTCATTATATTAAATTTATGTTTCAAAAATGATCTACTTATGCAATATAATTTTAAGATATCCAAATTATGTAAGTAGGTAATGATGTTAAATTTATTCTAGTATTTATTGATTTTATTATTATTATTTTTTCATTGATCGTATAATTTATTAAACTTGTAGGTACCTACATTTACAATTTAGAAAATGTGATCGTTATTATAGCGTATTAATGGTTCAATATTTTACTGTTTCTGCCTGTACTAAAGACTTTTATGTGTATATTCAAGAGATTGTCCTTTTATTTATATTAATGTTTTCATTTATTTTATATCAGCATGTTCTTGTACATATTAAATTACAACATATCCATTGACGATATTGGTTGAGCAACAAATTTAATAATATCTACCTTTTACTAAAGCTACTGGTAAATAGATCAAGTGGCGTGCATTCAGTATAACATGTCTTTTCGATAGTATTCTTTTTTATCTCACTTTACTTGATGAAAAATCTTATCTTTAGCCTGGTCTTCCATCGGAAGGAACCTACTAGGTGTTCAACAATACCAGAGAATCCAGCAGATAATTTACAACGCCTATTGAATGTTAAAGCGAATATAAAAGTATACTTACATTTTTTAGTACTTGTAAGTTTGTTCTCTGAGAGATCTTAAAGTATATCAAATCTATTGGACAGCTTGAATGCACGCCTTTGTTCGACAGTCAAGAAAATATCTTTCAACGATATTGACTATGTTTTGTAACGGCTCAAAATGAAGGGATGGTTTAGTCCTGGGGAGAACGTTTTTCGTAACTGCATAATCAACGTTGAGTCAGCAATGTTTTGAACTACAAACTTGACTCACTTTTTTGGTCGCTAAAAATGAATTAATAAAACAGTTAGGGGTTGAAATTTAAATAGGAACTTATCTACAAAACTTTAGAATTTACTGGGTGTAAATTTAAAATTTGAAGGAAAAACAGTGGCTAATTAAGTACTAGCAAGATGTTCAGGATTCAATTTTTAATGTTAATTGGGGGACGTAGATTGTTGTACACTCAAATTCAGTTTCAAATTTCAGATTCGTTAAAAACATTTGTAAAACTAAACACCCATATTTACACTTATAGAACTTACTGTAATTTTTAAAGTTAGAAGTTCTCATTAAATCAATCCTTTAATTTATATTTATGTACATAGATGAGCTGTCCAAATCATCAAAAAAAGTTATAATCCCTCAACTTTGGATATCGAATTTTGTAAAATTTCTTCACTACCTGGTATTCTAATTCTGCTTACTGCATTGAAAAAATATCTTATGAAGAAGTAGTGCTTTATAATGTTTATCTATATTCTCCCCAAGGAATCAAGCGCCTTCTTTGCTAATAAATAGCTCTGCTTTCATTGATTTAAGATAAAGGCCATTGAAAACTTCACGCCCATCATTTTGATGACAGAGAGTATTTTTTTGTTACATTTTACTCATGAAGTCCTTTCATTAATACTCTTTGGTTGATTCTGGAAAATTGAGTTCCTCCACGCAAACATCGATTATGCTATATTAGTTATAATTCAAAATTTAACATTTGCGAATGAATTAGAAAGTAATTACCTCAGTTGAAGCTGTTATGTGATATAAAGAACATTGGTCGTTAAATTCAATTAATTTAAAAGTTGGTTGAGTCCATTAGAACAATTCTGAAATTTAAAAATATCACTCTCCATGAAAAATTCCATTTTTCTTACTAATGCCTGTCACATGCTAAAGAAAAAAAATTCATTTGCTTGATTACAGTCTAATTGTAAAAAAAATCTGATCATAACATTACTCACAGGTTTGCTATCTAATTGTCATCAAAGATGAAGAAAATCACTTTTATAGCGTGTTCACATTATTAAAACTGAGTAGGTAGCAGATGTTATTTCGATTGTGAACGTCAGAAAAATGTACATTTATATCCAAAAGTATTATTGAAAGATTTTAATGGGCAAAGCAGACTTCATAGTGAATATGAAGTTTTCCACACGCATTCTGAATTTAAACTTAAAGTGAACCACCTCATACTTGAACCAATCGTTGCACAAAGAACAAGAGTCTTGACACTTGACAGCATAGCCAACCTATATTTGTACGTAGTCTCACAAGTCCAATGTTTTTAAGAAAATTGAACATTATTGAAAAGACTAAAAAGTTTAATAACTTTTCTTTCGAATTTAATACATCTAAGAATTTTGTTGTTCACACTCAATCACAATCTCACTGTCCTCCAACAGGAGCATCTCTCTCCGAAATGAATTGCCAATTCACAATGCGTTGGAAAACTAGTGAAAGTTCACCGTGTGCTTTGGACTAACTTCTGTTATCTCTATCTGCATTAGATATAACAGTTTCGTTACTCGACTCTAACTTGTAACGAAAACATACTCTCAGGTCTCATGATGGAATCTGAAAAGAAAATTTTCGAACTCATGGATGAAAAACATCCAATGACAAAGTACTGGTTGCCACTGACATGGGCTACGAACATCATTACTCGGGCCCGGAAGGAGGCGACGATTACCAGCGATCATATGGTCCAGACCATTCTCAACGAGATGTCGGACATTCGGTGGCGGCTGGGATCTCTGATCGGGTACGACAATGTGAACCTCCCCCTCGTGTACACGCAGGTAAGCTGAGCGCACGCGGCGTACATTGTGAGGCAATTGTTTATACCTCCCACAGTGGCTTACATTGTTTGAATATCCTGTCATTTTATTAACAATGTGACAACTTAAGTCATACTTATGCAATTCGTTAAACGGAATTGTTTTAGTTAAAATTGAAAATAAAAAATTGTTACATTTTTAATATTTTTGTATTAATACAGCCAACATATTTATGATTGTCATCAAATGAAGCATAGCACATGAAGCTCACAAAACTTGTACTCATCCCACCCTTGAACTCTCTAGAGCAAAGGTGTAATAGGAGTTAAAACTATCCTTGGTTATTGGATACAACTCACCTATCTAAGCAGAGATAATCCCATTCTCAAGATGTTCGAAGACAACTATAGAATAGAGTTGTGTGCCATTGATCCTCGCAATTCATAGAGATGTGTCTCATAATGTACGCCTACTTCTTTTCTTTCAATTGTTTCATTACTAACAGTTCACTAACACTTTCTTGACGGGGTATTGATCTCACTTAGTGCAGCTTTGTCCCCAATAGTTCCAACCTGTTTTCTGAGAGTGGGTCTTGTGAGTCATGTAAAATTATGCATGTTGACAATACCCACCAGATAAAACTGGTTTCTAATATTTGATTTATATTATTTTTATGATTTTAAAGAATTTCACTTAAACTCATATTATTTATAAACATAACTTTTATTCGTATTATTTATAACTAATACCCTTGTCTGTACTGAGCATACCATATCTTCAGTATAATATAAAAACAAGGAGATAAATTTTGTTCATTGGACGTTTGCCTTTCCTCTAAAAACTTCTCTCAAACTGTCTTTTTCTTGTTCAACAATCGTCTTCTTTAGATCTAACACCCACAATTTCTTCAGTATTCAATTACTCATACAGTATTTATAAGTAATTATTGTATTATGTTACTAACCAATGTCTACTAACTCATAGTCATGGCCATTGGCTAATTTTTTTCTCTCTTTCTAACAACAATTGTTTTCCGGCTCACTAGGACTAGGTAGGTACTTGAACAACACACGAGGCTAGCTTATCTGTAGTTTTATTGTAACTCATAGAACACAGACATGTATATTTCATCACTGTTTTCTATTTTATAGCGCAAAACTATATTCTCTTTCATATTTCAGCTTTGTGTAGTTGATATCGCCAGCTTGTATATCTATGTATACCTGTTTATTGTACATAGCAATATTCCGTACATATTTTGATTTAATCAACTTTACAATTTTATATTGTTTTATGTACATACTTTTTTTCAGAGAGTGGTTGTGGTTATTGGTACTGATTTTGAAAAAAATCTCTTGTATAAAAATTATTGATTTTACAAACTTATTTAATTTATTGTTTTTATTGATACCTTTTTAGGCACTAAGATGGGCACTAAACATAATTATATCTGACGAATCAAAAATCTCGCAAGTATTTCTGTTTAAATGGTGTGTAGGTTTCTCTATGTTAAAATATTCCTAGATAGAGTAGTTGTAATACATAACTTCTTCAAATGCTACTCTAAATTTTATGGCACACATGTCCAGTTTCTATATTATGCAATACAACTTATGTATTTCAGCAATCTATTCTTCTATAAACTATTATTTGAAAAACAATTTTTGAGCCTGCAAGTATTACTGCCTAAGTCTAAGATACAAAGATACACACTATAAAGTCTAAGATACCTCGATATTACTTATTGCAGTCACTTTATAGAGTACTTATAAACGATATACGTGTTGAAAATAGTACTAAAGAAACGATATTTTCAATTTTATTTGATAAGACCACATTAATAGAGAACGACTTGAGAACATATATAAGTATGACTGTTAGTGTATTTCAATGCGGAATTGTCTAACCGCAAAAACGATTATAGATTTCCGACCCGCAATTGATTGCGAGAATCGTTGAGAAATTTATCTTTGATTTGCATGACCAGAATCGAGGCCTTGACTCGGTCAATTTGGTCCGCCCCTTGAACTTGATACGTGTAATCATGAGTGTTGGCTTTGCCAGTCTCTCAGCTGTGGAGTTGGTTCTTTCTCATACGTGTTATGTAATTGCCCGTGCAGTGATGTGGGTAAGGATTTATAAAGGAAATAGTGGAAATAATATATTATGTCTTGTTAATCTGAGCAAACTATTGGAAATAACCATAGGAAGTTTCCTAGCCAAAAAGACAATTACAAAAAAAAATGTAAAAGCAAGAAATTAGTATGGTTACTGCTGGTTCTCTGATTTTACTAAAAGAAAAGGTGAGGCAATGTCTTGCTATGATCAAATTTAGAATAATATTCAGTTTATTCACAAATCTTGTAAAAAAAATTGATTTAATAAAATTGTTCAAATGACATCGTTTGTTAATTCCACATTTTGAAAACGTTCTTCTTTCAATTCTCCATGAATTCTTGAGGTATTAGGACAATTTCACGGTGGGTTTTCCTTTTTCTTTGGACCACTTCAAAACTATCGATTTCATTTCTATGCGAGATTCCGTCACTGAGAGTATCAACAATTTCATGCCCACGCCGTGTATCAAATCCATTTTCATCAAGTACGAGTACAATGAAGATTCTGAGGATTATTTTTTAATATTTTTTCTGCATTATTGTTTAACTAGACGGGTAAATCAATTTCTGGTATCGGTGTAGAGTCTGAGGATTTGTGGTAATTTTCATTTCCTGCTCCATGTGATTCAGAGTAGATGAGGATTCTTTTTGTGTTATTTTTCATCATATGTACAGCGATTTTTATGTTTGTTGGTGTTGTTGTTAGGATGTTTGGTAATAATTATACTAATCTAGTCGTGGGTTGCTTGAGTCATATTCAGAGTCATTGTTTCTCTTTGTTTCATATTTGTTTTTGAAACGAAGTCAACTTAATTTTGAGGTTTAAAGTTAAAGAACTTTTAAACTTTGGCAGGATATAATATTCATAGTCTTGAAGTAGGTAGAAATATCACTTATTAAGAGGCATTGGTTTTTAAATTTTTAACGCTACTTCTTTAAACCAGTTAAATATCATGTTCACGTTTAAAATTTGTCAGAATAGAATATTCATAGTCTTGTCCTCAGTGCGTAAAGTTAGGTTTCTAATACGTGGGTGGATCATCTTAAAACCATGCGATCCTCAACCAGATACCTATTATTTAATAGAATTGGAATTTTCAGATGCTTTGACAACCACTACGAGTATAAAATGTAGGACGAGTTAAACGATTCAATCGCTACAGATTTTTGACTTCACTATTTTGCACATGGCGAATCTACGAGTAAGGTAAAAATATTAATAACCATGTTGCAAAGCCTGTTCCTATAAACCGGCTAAATATTAAAGACTTGCTCGCGGCAAATCAATTTGATGAACCACATAAATAATAATATGGATAACCAACATACATTAATTACAATGTTGTGGTAACTTTTGGTTAAACAGCCATAAAGTTAAATGAAATACTCAGATATCTTATAATTTGCAAGGATGACTTGTTTGTGAAAAATAGCAAATTGAGTGTTGACATTGCGAAAGTTCTAGGTATTCTTCCAGCCAAACCGGAAACCTATTTGCTAATTAAAAATACCTAAATTAAAAACTTGTTATTTTTTAATAGCCAAATTGTTGGTAGATGGAAGCATGTATTTTGATTGATTGTATATGATTTAATACCACACAAATACGAGTAGGATGAATCTAAATATAAATATTTATAAGCAAACAGGTATATTTGAAATACCTTATTGTAAGAATAAGGAAGGAAGTTTTATAATTTTGTAAGGTATAATTACATTTTTTTCTTCTTATTTCGATTGTACTTTGCTGCATTTCTTTTTTAAAAAAAATTATCGAGTTGCTTTGTAGTAAATGTTTGCAACATACTGTATTTTTCTAGAATCATTTTAATGGTTGTTATTATAGGAATTTTCTAGAGCAATTTATTTAACAGCATTGTTTCCTTCTTGAAGAGAATGCTGACTTATTCTGTGTTATGTATGCTCTTCAACAACTTGTAGCAAATTTTCGATTGCGTTGAGTCTGTGAAGAATGTTGATGTGTTCTATGAGATATGAGATCGGTTTCAATAATTATTTGTTCAATCCGTGAGTGACTTCTGACACCAACCTCATGCATACCAACATGAGCTATCTCGTTAGTTACTTACAGGGTCAGTATAGTAACCAACTAAATGTAAAGTGTACCCATTTCAATGGCTTTTGAAAGTCAATTGATTCAGTTGTAAGAGCTCTAAATGAACTGTGCACATAGTTCTGTAACCCCTGGAAGAGCTGGGATTTTTTGTCATCAATCAATTCGGTACGAGACCATTTCAATTTTATTTCAACAGCAGCAACAACAACACCAGCAGTAACTACAGAAAAGAGTCCAATTGAAGTGTAGATTAGACAGTAGGAGCGAAATTAATAGACAAAATTGAAATCGCAAGTTCGGACTTAAGCAGTCCCTAGACGATCAATATATTGATCGTCTAGGGGCTGCTTTAAGTATTAGTTTCCTCATTTAAAGCAATACAAACGCAAAATCTAGACTTTAGTCCACAGGGGTACAGCAAAAACTTCCATTGATTCAGCCCTAAATAAATCTTTGTAAACATAAGATGTTTTATGTTCTTAGTGGTATATTCTGATTGAGTGTCACTTAATGGCGTATCTATCAAATTTCTGTAGATAAGTGACTAATCGACACACTTCATGGAACGTTTGAATTTCAGTCACATGCATACGATTACCCACTGATTCTTTTCAAACCCAGTAAATGGTTGATGAATAGCGCTTTATTGATCCCCTTAATGATTGTGTTGGATCTGTGGCTATGTTCATCTCTCCATTGATACCATTCTATCGTCTACTTTTCTGTGACTACACAATACAATGTGCTTGTCATTGTTATTCATTACTACAGACTGATTAGCGATTTACTAATCCAATTCCATCTGTCGCAAGTCAATTATTTCTTATGTCAATAAAATTTTCAAGGTATTTGCCATGTTTAGATTTCTGCAAGTCTCTGACTCTTATAACTGTCACGAAGAGCTGACGACCTTTGTCATATTGCCTGAGGTTTTACAAGGGAATGGGTAAGTTATCTAAACACGGTTGAAAAAGTTACTATTATAAAAGCTATCTCAGACCTCCTACGTAGGGCTAAATAATTCCTGTTTGTCAGCATCAGTAGTTTGAATGCTCGTATGAAAAAAGTTCTCTGAGGGCAAGGAAATGTTGTCCTCTCTAAAGCAGAACAAGGTCATAATTGCTTAGAATGATAGTTGAACAACGGTTCAATTCATTATAAGGTCGATAGAGGTGTGCATTTTGCAATGGAAATCCGTGCATGATTATTTTTTATGATCTAAGAAAGTATTTCTTGTATTTATATTTATTTTAATTGATTAGGAATATAATGGACCGGTGTCTAAGGTGTCCTATTTCGTCTGAGAAAATTTATTTGATTCTGCGTTAAATTTAGGGAAACTCTTTTGCAGTACCTATTGCCTATGATGATGATTGCCTATACATATAAAAACAATTAATTATTTACTGCAGATAGATTCGAGCCCCATTTTACTGATTCATCGACATTGGTGGTGCCCGCTGCCTCTTTTTCAACCGTATTAATCTCTTCAAGTTTTTTTTTAAATTATTTAATTAAATTCTTTATGATCACACTCGGTAGTTTTGTTCTCGTTCTTGCGATGGAGTCTATAACAGTTTCTAATGGCGTTTCTAATCCTCGCATATTTATTTTGTTCCTTCTCTCTCAACATTCCACTTGTTAGCCCAGCGGGGTGGCTGTATGGAGCGTTTTCTTATTTGAGTACACCATGAAATCTTTGAGTACATGAAGTATTGGTTAAAGAGTTTTATGGCTTCGAGTCATGAAGTTTTCGAGTACATTAAGTAGCTGTCATAGTATATGGTTATTGCTGTGGGGGAGTCAGGTGCTTCCATCGAATTCTCCATTCTGTTCTCTCTTCTTCTATTCTGGGGAAGATGGCTTACCATCAAGTTGAGTGCCAGTCATGAGGCTTCGATTACATATTATAGTATGGCTTTTACATACTAAGTTAAAAGACATTAGAACTAGCGTTATTGGTATTTATTTATAAATAAAACAATAACTGCAATTTTTCTGATTGCATGGCCAATGGCCATGCTGAAAACACACTGGTAGCATTGCTCTTCTGGAAAGTCAAACTGATCCTCTCCGTTAGGTTAAAACTAGCTTGTTAAAAGCTTTCAGCTGAGCTCAGTGGTTAAGCTCTCGCTTGCCATGCGGAAAGTCCCGGGTTCGATCCCCCGTGCCGACAAAAATTTGTATTCTTAATTTGGTTACAATTGTTTGTAAGGGATACCTTCCGGTGCGCTCGTGTTGACCCAGCACCTAAATGGGAAGTATTGTGTCACTTCTCGCCCATCAGAGGGGAGGCATACTACGGGATGGGCAGGCTACAACACAGACCACAAGCGTCTACAGTAGCTCCTGTTTCATGGCTACGAAATGAAAAAGGCTGTGAAACACTCATCTTTTTTTTTTTTTTTTTTTTTTTTTTTTTTAAAGAATTTTTAGGTTCTATTTATTGTATCTAAATTTATTGGTATAAGGAGGTCGGTCATCTGTTTTCGTTCAAAGTCTTCATCCAAGCAATATCAAAAGAACTATTCAAATTTTATGTAAAAGCAACGTGCTATTACACCACCATCAGACCATAATGATTCCAATTCTCCTCTCTGGAAAGATGGTAATAGCACGTTCTTCAAAGTACCAAAGTATTATTGGCTCTCAAAAATCGCTACTCGGGAATGAAATTGCAAAAAAAATATATCTGTAATGATCTCAGAGTGCCCCACTGATTTAGAGGAAGGGGGCATGCGCAGTCGGAGATCCATGGGAATGTTGTGCAGATTTCGTAATCTACGTGATGTGGCGATAATCACGCGGATCTACGGGACTCAAATTTGATCACGTTTATACAGGGTATTGAAGTATATGTAGTCTTACCTTTGTTGGGGACTGCACGAGTAAAATATAATTATAATCTATGGATTTGATTATATCTAAGTAGGTAAAACGAGTATAGTCAGGATGCTAGATGTAAAAGGAGAGAAAAGTGTCAATTACAACTACGTGAAGATGGACCTACTTACTCGGCTCATTGGTAAATTCTTAATAAGGTTTCAAGATGCGGATAGCTGTTTTCTATTTTTGAATCATAACAATATCAGAAAGATTGAAACGAAAAGATTTGAGCACTTCACTTAAATTGTATCAAAATTCACTGAAGAATTGAAGAAAAATTTTGTTCTGAGGAAGTTGACTGTAGAGAAAATTTTGGCTGGCTGAAAAAAGTAATGAAATGTTTCCCAGCACAGGTCTTAACAAAAATAGTGAGGAAAACGGAAGCAACATTATTCTGAAATCCAATTGAGGAAAAGAAACTTTATCAGTAAAGTAGTCCTGCAAACCAAATTAAAGCTCCTTTTTAAATATAAAAATTCCTATCGTCGTGATATGTGACTATGCTCTTAAAAGCAACGTAACCAAAATTAAAAAAAAAAAAAAATATATTAACTCTTTGAGCACTTTGTAAACCCATCACATTACTGTTCCAAGTAAGCAAGTGTAGAACAAGCAGGAAAAACTTTCCACAAGTTCCATCCTTGTCCATTGAGATTGCATTACGTGTGTGGAGTTGCGGACGATATATCTATTAAGCGTTTCTACATTATCGACTACGTAATAACTGTACATGAAACTCATAACCATTTTTTATTGATAATTCCAGAGAAATAAAATAGTCATTCACCATAGTTTTATAGTTTTTTTATTTGATTATAATATTCTTGGTGGCGGATTCGAAAATTGGGCTTGAATTGCTAGTACAGCCTCCTTCCAGATAGTGCTCTCATTTTGAAATTCCCTAAACCTATATCCCTTCCGACCGTCAAATTTTAATTTCAATGCATTCAGACTGATTGTTGAAAGTGGAGTGCTTGTGGAAGGAGGCCTAGGTTTGTGGGCCTCATTCTGGTCTGGAAATACTGACTTCTAGGTACTTTTTCATGTCTTTCTAGTGATTTCAGCAGTTTAATATTTATCTGTAAGTTGCCAAATTATTTGATGATTTTGAAGAAATCTTATATCTGTTCCTTTGTAAGGATCATCATCGTAGATGAGTGTCATGATTGTGGTAAGATTGATGCCCAGAAGCAATGTTTTGGGCTCCTTCCTTGTCGTGTGTAGGAGTAGTGCTTGGTATTGGTTATAATAACACCCATTTAGATATCAATGAAGAATTTATCAAGTAAATATTAGTTTCTACGTTTCTATACGTTGTTGCACGCTTGAAATTGGCCAGTTGTTTTCATTTTAAAAAAAATTCTTGTCAAGTTCATACCTTACCTTCATGCTCGCAGATTCAATGATTTTTCTGATTTGGGGAACTGGAACTAGGAACCGGAATTGACGGTGACCTGTTTCGTTCCTGGACAGATACACATCCTGCCACTAATTGACACTACTACATTGTGACACCCTCTTCCTCTTCTCTCCTTCTGACCAATATTATCTTCCCAAATTAGGATTTGACCTCGAAATTATCTGTAATGTACGAGTATTTATCTTTTTGCTTCCAGTGTTCTGATTTTTGAGAGAAAATTGATATTTTTATGTTATCATTGATAAAGGACATTTGGTAGTAATGTAGTGCACTTTAGCTAGAAAGTGAATGGCTTCAATTTCTTTCCTTAATTTATGTAGTTACAAATGTTACAAAAATACACCATCGTATACTAAAGAGGCAAAACAAATTGCAAACTATAGCTTCACACTAGTGCACTATAGTCAAAACATAGATAGACCACCTCGATACCTGGGATGTGATAAGTCTAGGGTTTCACTTCACTTCATTTTTTTTTTTGCTGAAAAATATACCGCGATAAACTATAGCATAGGCTGTGGCGGTGAATGAGCAAAAATTATTCCCAGATTTCAAGGTCGACTGATTCGATTGTTTGCAAATTTCTATCGGACACGCTAATATGGAATATTAGCACTTCGTTTCTAGTCCGGCACGGGTTGATGGACAAAGAGGGGCCAAATAAATTCAGCTATATTCGTGCGAGCTTAAAAGCGTTACTCATACAGATTGATGGTCTCCATTTTGCTTGTTATTATTATTCTTGAAGCGGTCTAGTTTAGTCCCGATAGCTTAGTGGAAACATAGAATAGAATAGGTAGTTTTCCTATCATTTCACAATAAAAATTTGGTCATTACTAACAAATTTTCAAGTGAAGTCACTTGAACTAAAATTTACCTACTAGCTTACGTTTTAACTAAGAGCGTCGAATTCTACAGTGGTCCCTGTGATTACAAAAAAAACAAGTGCTTAATTACAGTCACTTCCTGCCAAGATACCATGACACTTGCTTGTAGCCTTAAAATCACACCTTCCGTATTTGACAAGAAGAAACATACAGACATGAAAACTACTAAGTGTATTCGTCTAATCTGCCAAATCATTCAAGGGAAAATCAGAATTGACGGTAAAAATTACAATTTCTTTTATTCTATAAAGAAGGTACGTCCTTTTTTTTTTTTTTTTTTTTTGGTTCCCATAGATTTAGCGATACCTCGAAGTTAACACCCGAGTCTTAGGACTGACGATCGACATTTCGCCATGTCGTTGTTGTATTGACGGCGACGTTTCCCTTTGAACTATACTTCAACATCCTCTTCTTTCTTGTTGGGTAGGTCCAGGAACTTTGCGACCTCTATTGGATGAGACCACAGATCTGTGGTGGTCAGGTGTGTTGGGTTTTCAGAGCATGAGAATAAATGACGCACTTCATGTGGGCCATTTCCACATTTAGGGCAGGTATTGTCTACTTCATTGTTGATCTTGTTTTGATATGAGTTCAATAGTTTCAGATCGTAGTTGTGCAAGAGTAGTTCTGGTTTTCCTCGGAAGTTTTTTTTCTTCTTCTGCTAGAGTGGAGTGTTTATTATTTTATTTGGAGTTTAGTGAGTGATGGCTTCGTTTACTGTATTGCGATGCATGTTTGTGAGACCTACTTTGTGTTCTTGCTCTGAGAAGCTGTTACCAGGTGTAATCCCTAAGGATTTCATTCTCCTGTAGCAGGTTCCGTTTTGTTCTTGGTAGAGGTGCTTTCTGAATTATTCAGTTACAGGGATGATTTTTGTTTTTTTGTTTGTTTGTTTTTTTTTGTATCGGAGCAAGTACTGTTCAGACAGAAGATTATTATGTTTCCTGATCGGCAGGATTTGGCACTCATTGTGTAGGTGATCTTCCTGTGTGATTAGGTGGCGTCCTGTTGCTGTAATCAGTGGAGCATTCTGCGTTGCCTGAATTTCGCCACTGGCTGAGCTTTTATGACAAAGTTCTCTAGTATTCGGGGAGTTTATCTGTGTTGGTGTTAGGGTGTTGAGTCTCAAACATTGTTTTCCTGATTTCTTCAACCGTCCAGCCAAAATCGCCAAAAGCCACATTTTCGGCGTTATTTGGCTTTTTTGGACAAACATATCAAAAAATGTAGAAGTGACGACCATAATTCAAGAAAAATTCATACGAGTAACTATTTGTTGCTTCCAGTTGCGGACTGTGGTTTTCCAAAAGTAGCAAATCTGTATTCTTACCATTGGTTGTTAGTCCTAACAAAAAATAGAAACCACTTGATTTTTTGCTCCAGGTCACTTTGAATGTCGTTTTCTATTTACTACCTATCTATATAATATAATCAACTTGTTCTTGTGAATTACTATGATGAAAATTTCTAAGAGTCTCCCGTTCTTCTACCGAAACGCTAGAAATATCTCGAAGGAAATTGGTGCTAAATACGTCTTATTTTTTTACGGATTAAGTGCAGTTTTTCCGCCTTGGTTCAGTGTAAGAGTTCCTTTCTTTGTGTATCGCTGTTACCTCTTATTTTGATGCTTCTTCTTATTGTCTAAGGTAATATAAATTATAATAAGTACTATTACAATGTAATATACATAACGATGTATTTATGTACCATGAAAGTAGGTACTTATTGCGCGTACACAACGGAGTACTAGACCCTAGGGTACCGCCGGCGCCACGCCGGGACCACGTAAAATAATCACATGTTATTAAATGTAACGGGCGGGGGGTTTTGATTTTTATAGACGCTCTGAATTTGACTTGAGTCTCCTGTGTCTCATATATTTTAAAGTTGATTTTTTTTTCTTTCAAAATAAATTTAGTCCTAAAATTTGGACTTACTTACCTGCCTATTTAGCTATTGAAAATCGAAACTTAAAAATTAAAATACTTTGGGTCCAAATTATTTTGAAATGTCTTCTTAATCTTCAGTTTGCCTTCTTAATCTTCAGTTTGTTCAGCAGCCCCATTAGGGCAGTATAAATAAATGAGGTCTATTATCAGTTTACGGTTCCATATTTGCCAGACATCTTCCCATTTTCCTATTATTAATGCCTTAGCCCAGAAGGTTAGCACGGTAATAAATTGGAACTTGAAGCAATTAGAAGTGAACATTGCAAGTAAACATAATACTCGTAGTCGCTGTTTATAACTTAATGATGCAATTTTGTTGCAGATGTGCCTATCGACTCAAAAGTACTTATCTAAATGTTGCAAAATTTTAAGGTCTTGCATACATACGTCTAAAACTATAAAATTCACATCTACCTGCTGTAGAAAATCTTCTGCTACAATTATAGGGAATGCACTCCAGTTCTGGCCCAAGGCATAGAACTACATTTATTTTTACAAACTTACATAATTACATATTATTTGTAACAATAGGAATCAAAGTGACTACTGACTGTAATAATCTTCTTGAGTTATCAAAGGAAAACTAATAAAACTCAAATGTTTTCCCTTAAGATTTAGACTAAACTTATAATTAATTCGTTTATTGTACCCAAAACTACATCTGGTATGTTCTATTTGAAACAAGGAGATTGTAAGAACTATATTAGTTGCAGGAGGAATTTTTCTCTTAAATACAATCCTGCATCCCCTAATCAAATCAGAGTACCTATAGGACATTTCGAAGTGCATTTGCACATGCATCCATGTACAATTAGTACAATTTTTCACTTTTCTGTTCAGGCTGACCTTGGTTATTGTGCTAAGGTTAAAACAGTTGGCGCATTTCTGTTGATCACAAGAGAAATCACCTGTGCAATGTTTGTGACTGGAACCACCGACCTCCAGGTTACAAGTCCGCTATCTAACCGACCAAGGTAATAAACTGAGATCGGTTTTTTGTGCCAAGTTCCTCAAACTAAACGCCCATTTTTGTGCCGCCCTCTTTCGCTTTCCCAGGTGGTGACGATTTCCGTGTACACCTACTTCCTGGCGGCCCTCCTGGGCGCCCAGATTACGGACCCGCCCCTCAAGGCTGGGGAGGAAGTGAGGCCCGAGGACATGGATGTGTATATTCCTATATTCACCGTGCTGCAGGTAAGTTGGGAGACTGAGGGGAGAACTGGAGAAAGCCACGGGTTCGAATCTTCACCGCGGGAGTGCTGCAAAAAAAAAGTTGGAAAATTTCACCTTCGAATTGAGCAATACAATGTAGGTAAATGTTTCAGAATTTTAAGTAATGTCAATCCGTATTCTAGACCAGCGGTCGGCAACCTTTTGAACTACGCGGACCCCTAGCTTATCTCGAAATTTTTTAAGGGACCCCCATTTTACAAAAGCGTGGGGGGGGGGGTAGATATGCAAATGGTTATTAAGATTCTTAATGGATTTGGTTAATGAGAACGCTGCTCTTGTTACCGTCCGACCAGTTCTTTGATACGTGGGGCCAAACTTGATACGCCGACTCGGAGAGCATTTCTAGACATAGAGAGTTAGGGGGAAGTAGGGTACTTCGGGCTATTATTTATGATTAGAGTTGATGAGCTATTTTTCTTCTTCTTTTTTTAAATCCTGAAATGGCTTCGCGGACCCCCAATTTAGCTCTCGCGAACCCCCGGGGATCCGTGGACCCCAGGTTGCCGACCGCTGTTCTAGACAATACATAAATAGCTCCTGAGATGACATGTTTACTTATTTGGCCACATGATTAAGTATGAATTGTAATATTTAAAATATTCAAGTCCTGATACATGCCTTACCTGAAATATTCTAGTCCTGATACATGGATCTCCTAAATTTACAATAAAACTTATTCAAGTGACCTATCATACTTGCATTAATTAGAAGCGTGATATATTGTATCACAATTACCTACTCAAAATCAATCGCTTTACTTACTTTTTGCTTAACTTGGGACTTGAACCACCGACTTTTCTATTACAAGGCTGCCGCCTTATCGATGAAGCTACTTATGTCAGTCATATTATCAATGTACTATACATATTACGATCTCAAAATTTATACATAATGACTTTTCATCCTCGTGTTTTCAGTTTTGCTTCTACCTCGGATGGCTGAAAGTTGCTGAAGTGCTGATTGGTCCCTTTGGGGAGGATGATGACGACATCGAACTGAACTGGCTGATAGACAGACATATCAAGGTAGGGTTAACTCTTTAGTCTTGTTTTGTTTTACAAAATCGCAACCAAGAGGCGATAGCGATGGCAAGGCCTGATGGCAGAGATTACCTTGACAATCTCTGCTTTCAAACTTCAATTAAATCAAAGGTAGGTCTAGTAGTCGCCGTCTACTACTAGTCGGTAATGAGCTTAATTAGCTATTCTTCATGGGACCCCCTATATTATAGAGAGGAACTATTTGTCCTTGCCTAACGCTGACAGTGAAACACTTAATGAATGCATTCGCTTGACTAATGCACTCAGAGAGTGCGTTATATGAACGAAATTAGGGAATTTTGAGAATGAGAGTTTTCTGAAATAAGGATGTTTTTAAAAACCCCTTTTGGTTATTGGTTAAGCAACAATTACTAGTATGACAATGTACATATTGTACGCACGATACTATTGACTATTGGTATAGCATAGCTACTTACTACTTACATACTTAGTTACTTATACCAAGTCCATTCCTTTTCTCTCACTATTCTCTGGTGCATTCGACCTTGCAGTTTTCAAACTAACACAAATTCCTCATCGCAATATTATGCTAATTAACATTCAAATTATATAATTAGCGTGATATATCATATTACCTTGTATTTTTACAATTCCTTAACCCCAACAGGCACCCTAATAGTAATAATATCACCTTATGGATGTATTATATCGCCTTATTTTTAATAGTGCCCATTTAGGATTAATAACAAGTCCGATTGTTAAGGCAGTAAGCCCAAGATGTATTAATTGGTCAAAATCCCAAATGGGAGGATAACTTGTAATGTCGCTGCTGGGTTTCGAACCCGCGACCTCTTGATTACCAGGACGACAACGCTGACGCCTTCACAACTGTGAGCAATAAGAATTATGAACAGGTATCATTGTCCCAAAAATGGATGTTAAAAATAATATCTAAGTTTGATTGTAAAGACAAGGACTTAATCGGAGTGTTAGCTAGAGATTCGTTAAGCCTAATGGAGAAATCGACTGATTAGTTTGTTGTTAATCGATTTCTTTACTCAATGACAGTTTTGCAACAGAGGAAAAATATAGTTTTCCAATGTTACGAGCTTTTATATGATTGTTTAATTAAAAAATCTACAGAAAACAAACATAGACGCGAACAAGATTTTATTTCAATTTTAATTCGGACTATAATACAGTACAATACTCTGTTTATCCTGCAAGAATGAGACAAAATAGTCCCTTTACTGAAGTCTTGTGGGTTTCGGTACAATTTTTTTCCATCTACATCCTATGTTACGCCTCAAGATGGTTCCCCAGCCTGCAAGGGTTAAGCAGGAAGCTGAAGACTTGGCAAGATCTTGTTACAATAATCCTACACTACAGATTGTGTAGATATTTTAAAAACAGGTATCTAAAACTAAACTACCTAACAGTTTTGACACCTGAGTAACAAACAGCAAGTGATGTATGTTGTCAATATTTGTAGGTGTTTAATTTTTACAGAGCATTTAAATATCATATTAAAATAAACTATGCATATGCATACATTTTAATACAAGTTGAATGTACTGGTAAAAGAAGGGTTGCTTTATTCCTTAGTCAAAGATTTTCACTTACAATTCAACTTGGAAATTCTGGAGTGATGGGCAGGGTGCCAGGATCCCCAAAGATGGAGGAAATATTCAATATTAAGATATGTAATTAAATATACGAACATAACATGTAAAGGATGTTGCTCCCCAGTGCGGAGCCCAAGCGGCACAAAAAGCAAAGAAAATATTACACGGGGAAGAACTTTTTTCCTAGGAAAATTACCAGAAGTGGAAAAATCATATGACTCCGAAGTTATAGTTAGACCTTACTTAATTCATAAGAAACCAAGTAGGAATCAATTTCCATTTTGTAGCAAGAGAATGTCTACCAAAGTTATTAGTTCATTCTGACCACTAGTTTTCTCTGAAGCTCTTCAAGAGAGAAATGCTGTGAAAGCCGCCTTTCTGCCCTCTAGCAGGTTACCGAGATGAAAAAGGGTACCATAATTATGTTTCTGTTGAAATAATAATGAAGATAAAAATGCGAACCAGATTAATAGAGAAATAAATTTTATTTATTATTACACAATTTATTCCCCTTGGTTGGTGTTCATGTGGAGTTTCTAAAAATCACGCCATATGAAATTTTCAGCTTTATAAGTGTTACTGTCCCTGAGATACAGATTTGACGTTTATATTTTATGATTTAATTTTGTATCAAAGTACGGGAAAGCTTCTGGTGTTTTATTACAGTTGGAACCTGAAAGAAGAGAACAATTTTCGGGTCCCATTTACCTCTCTAGATGGGAAAATAACCTCTAAGAGAAACCTTAATACGAGAGAAAAAATTTCCGATCCCTTGAGTTCTCTTATATCCAGGTTCGACAGTACTTATGGACATTTTAGTAATTTAGAATTTATGAAAGAATCTACCCAATTAAATAGTCCATGAAGTCATGTAATAGGTATCAGAGAGAGAACGTAAAAATATTTATTAAAAATACTTTACAACTGGTGCCACATGGGCACTTGCCTAAATGACACAGTATACATTTTTTTTCTTTCTTTCTTTCTTTTTCTTCTTTCTTTTTCTTCTTCTTATGTTGTTTTATACAGGTGGTTGTTTATTATTTTGTGAGAGCCACGTATTACGTTTGTGATAATATTCTCACAAGTTATCTTTGGTATATTGAATTTGGTTTTGAAGTCTTTGAAGTGATTTGTTAGAGATCCTCTGGCTCCAATCAATAAACCTATAACTTCAATTTGTTGAACATTATAATTATCCTGGAAGTACTTGATACACGGTTCTTATAGTCATGTTACAACTTACATGTAATTAATTGAAAACAATCCAGTTTCTAGAGTGGGTGGAAGGTCTGGTTGTTTATTCCCATTCCATTTGTGACGTCAGTACCTAGTTATGTCATTTAGTTACAGAGTAGTTCCTGCTATTTCATCGATATGTCAAATTCATGATTTAATACTGACTGAGAGATAGGTACATTAAAAGGCTATCATTAATGTTTGACCACGTTGTTTTTCCTATTCTATAAAAAGTTCATGAACGAAATTTTTTTAAAAGACCGGAGTAGCTTTAATACCTAACACATTTAGGAGAAGAACCCACATAATCTTGTTGCAGTTGTTTGTGTGTAATTGTGTATTGCTAACGAAGTGTTTAAGGTGCTTTTCTGGTAATCCAGGTAGAGTATAGGGATCCATTGGTTCGAATCCCACCCAATGCATGAATTTTCTACTCATTTATTTGAGTAGATGTATAACCACATAATGCTTAATAAGACTCTGAGGGTAGAAAATGCTACCCTTATGCTAATGCTTATCTACCCTGACCATTATTATTACCAATATGAATTTAGTTTACAAATATTTTAACTGAAAGTTGTAAATGACCAAAAGGATATGGTGCTAATATTTGTAATGCCATTATTTACCAATTGTCATCCGATCACTGAAGATATGCAACGGTCTGTGTGGTAAGGATTGGTGTTCGTTTTGGTTTTTAATCCATGCACTGTCATCATATCAAGCCACATTCTTCTGGCCTCACTCAGGCTTCGTAAGGTTGATTGAACTAGGTTGTTCGCCCCGAGAAAGGTGGGTAAAACCCCCGTCGTGATATAACCATGCAGTTGATAACGACATTAAAACCAAATAAAGAAACATTGGAATTTTGGTTTTATACATCATACTATCATGGGATACGTACATAGTAGCATACATGACTTCTCATTATATTCGTTCTTCCAACTTATTTAGCATGCACCACAAGCGATGCACAGCCCAAGTGCATTCGTGAAATAACCTTGTGCATAATCTCAAGTCCTTCCTCATATCTCTTCCTCAATTAATTCTTCCTAATCCAAATCCTTATCACCCTGCCAATTCATATTCTGTCGATCGATTTCAAATTAACTTTATAATTCATGTATTGTTTCATTGATTTCATTCATTAGATTTGTTTCATGGCGAGTTTTTGGATGTAAATGAAAAAATATCGACTTTGAATTTTGATCGCGTGTCTTTCATTCAAAGTTTTGGCTCAGTACACTCATATCCGGTGTGAACGGTCTGGTTTATTTGTTGATTTATAATTGAATGTCTTGTATGTTGTGGCGAGAGCTGGTTTTAATTTGGTAATTTAATTTCTTCCGAGTTCCCAAATAATAAATTAATCAACAACGTGTCGTGAAATAAACTAATTTGTGCCCTTCATATTGATAACATAAAAAATCTGGTGTTGCATATAAAATGTATAATTTTAAACACCTACTAATCCTAGTTGATTAAGAATTAAATTTTTAAACCTTGGTTACACTTTTTCTCTTGGTCTGAAAAAAATAAATCTATTAAGAACTCACCATCAAAATCTTTGCGCAGGTGTTGAGTTTAAAAGAATAAAGGTTGAGTATTTCTCACCTTCAGTCACCTAAATAGTAATCGCGCCCAATGTTTATTGGAAAGCTGGATACCAAGGCTTCGTTCCAGAAAGCACTCTCAAAATCCCTAATCTCCCTTTCAACCGTCAAATTTTGTTCAAATAACACACTTTTAAAATAAATTGGACTCTTGAAAAGGAGATTCCGGTATTTTGAGAGTGCCTTTTGGAACGAGAACCAGAGGTCATGCAGGGAACCCGCACAAACAGGAGATCCAATATGTCTAATAACCCTATCCTTTTCATTCCAGGCGGCCTACATGATAGTGGATGAGATGCACGAGGAGCATCCAGAGCTTCTCAAGGATCAATACTGGGATGAGGTGGTACCCAAGGATCTACCCTACACCCTCGCCTCCGAATGCTACCGCAAGACGGAACCGAAAGGGTCTGCTGAATTCTACAAGGTGAAGGAGGCTGACTCACTCTACGCTAACATCACGAGGCGAAAGTCTGTGGCGCCCGACGACGTTTATGCTGATTACGTAAGTCCAAATTCTGACCAATAAAAGTCTATCAATCTTTTATCAGATTATAGTAATGTATGGCAACAATGCAACTCCGCAACAAACACGATTGTACCCACAAAAAATTACAATAATATTCAAATGACAAGCAATTACCTGACAATGTTAAAGATAACTAATGTAATTAATATTCAGGGCTGTAATCAACTGTTAAAATTTTCAAATAAAAGAGAGAAATCCTATTCCTTTGTTAATGATTGGGAATCAAACTCTAGATTTCTGGCAATTTCCTGTTTTTAGCGTAATATGACATACCTAATTATTCTTAGAGAATAATTAGGTATGTCGATTTTACCTTACAACAACAAAGTATTGAATTCTCTCGTCTTGTTATTCTTCCATCCAGGAGAGCGTCGACACGCCCATGGTAGAGAGGCGCAAGAACTGGTTCCAGAAGCAAATCCATCGCATGGGCTCCGTCCGGTCCTCCTCCGTCTACTCCTCCAACCGGACTGGGCTGTTCGGTCGAACTCGGCATAACTCGGTTTACTCCTCACCCGAGAACGGTCTCCCGCCCACGATCACAGTGGTGCCAGACTCGAAGGAGACATTGAACGCTGCCAAGTTGACGCTATACGACAAGCTGGTGGGGGGCAAGTCCACGCGACAGCCGAGTTCGGGAAAGAAACGTGAGTTGAGTCCATTGAAACTCCTTAGATGAGAATTTGATTGAAAATTGGGGATTGAATAAAGAAATTTGACTAGAAAATATAGTAAATATATTCACTTAGAATGTATCAATGAATCACAAGAACTAACTTCCTCGATCCTAAAATTCGCTAAGCGCTAGCCGAAGAATGACTGACATTATTCTGTAGTATGTAGCTTTAATTTGGTTCTTTTTCAAATTGTTAATCACCTGCATTATGATTCCTAACCTATTTCATAAAACTTTCCATTTTGTCTTTTAGTGTAATATCTAAATTGTTTCTCTCACATTTCCTGTACAGAACCATTATCTCAATTCTTTTTTTATCTCTTTCCCAGCAAACCTCAAGTTGAACGGGACGACCAACCCCCAAACCCTCCGCAACAGACCTCGCATACCCACCCCAGACGTGACCAAGGAGGACCATCACTCGCATCCCCTCAAGCCTCCTCCAGTGTCGCAGCCAGACACAAACACTCTGGTTATAACCACCACTGGGGCGGGTGGCAATACCACCACCACTGTGCCATACACCACGGCTTTCACCGGGGGTGACCTTTCACTGGGCCAAATCCAGGTGGGTTAATGTGACTAAGTGGAAAGCCACTCATTCCTCAGGAGGTTTTTGGCCTCTCCTATTGTCCGCCTCTATCCTACCGCTGAGCGTGCACTCAATGAGAGCGCTATCCGTTAACTTTGGACCAAATTAACGATTATGCTTATTTCCTACTGCTTCTCATAACACTCTCCTATCTTACACCAAGCTCAATTTTAAACCCACATCCTGATGTTTCCTTCACAGGTTGTCCTGTCTCCAATCCTGGAGTCAGACCCCAATCACCAGATGACGATTACCTCTACCAGTAGTGTGGGGGCGGCCGCATTAGCTCAAGCAGTGCTGAATCCAGCCCTCATGAACAGCCATATGGGAAATATGGGCTCCATGGGAACTATGGGGTCTATTGGTAAGTCCTCTACCCGTTATGTTTCGGAGGACGGTCATGGGTAAAATCCCATGTGTTAACTATGGTGCGTTTAGGGGTGTTATTACATTAGGTAAACTATGTCGTACTTTGAACCTATGGGATCTATTGGTAAGTATTTTACTAATGTTGGCAATGTTGTTGTTTTTCGAAGGAGAACCATATTGCTTATATTGCGTCTAGGAGTGCGATGCTGTGAGAACTATGTTGTCCATGGGTCAATCGTTATGTATTTTACCACTGTTGTTGTGTTTTAGAGGAGAGGCAAAGGAATTATGGGTAAAATCCCTTCTGTTGGCAATATTGCGTTAAGGGGTGGAAACTGTAAGGTGTATTGGTAAGTATTTTACCTCTGACGTTGTGTTTTGGAGAAGAATGATAGGGTGTATGGATAAGTTTCTTGTGTTAATCTACAGGGTTTCGTCTAGGTGTAAACCTAGACGAGGTTTACACCTAGCCGAAACCTTGTTCCAGAAAGCTATCTCACTCTCATAATTCCCAAATCTCCCCTTTCAACTGTTTAACAACACACTTTAATTGCGTTATTTGAAGAAAAGAAAAAATGGTTGAAAGGAAGATTTGGAAATTTTGAGTTTGAGAGTGTTTTCTAAAATAAGGCCCTACTGTAATGTGCCATCTAACAACGCTCGTTCTTCTTCTTAGCGTGCCTGTCCGGTTCGAACGTTGGCGATCATGATGGCTATCTTAACTCTGTCAGCTGTTATCCTGAATAGTTGAGCAGAACTTTTATCAAACCAAGTTCTTAGGTTGGCAAGCCATGATATTCTTCTTCTGCCTGGAGATCTCTTGCCTTCTATTTTACCTTGCAGGATTCGTTGTAGCAATTCATATCTACTGTGGTTTCTCATAATGTGGCCAACGCTCGTTATACAAATATAAACTTGTTCTGTCTGCATTTCCAGGGCCCCCGGTCACGGTGAGTCCCGTGACACTGGGCACCGTGTCCATCTCCCAGCCCATGCTGTCGTCCCTGGGCATCAACTCCTCCCCCCGAGGCTCCCTGTCCCCGGACAAGGACGGTCCCGCCAAGGACGACTCGGCCTGTGGCTCCAGCAGCGGCAGCGTGTCCTCCACAGAGGACAGGAGTAGGAAGACCAGCACCACGTCGCAGGCGAAGCGGGGGGAGGTGTACGTGTGAGGACAAGTGAGCACGTGGGACAAGGGTGAAATCGGTGGACGTGTTTTTTGAGTGGAATCAGAGTTGTTGTTATAGGAGCTGACAGAGTGAAGATTTTCATTGTGAACGAATCTTTGTCACAATGGTTGATTTCTGCTTAAATTTTCTCTTGTTGACATGATCAAGGCCTCATTCCAGACAGGACTCTCACTCTCAAAATCTCCCTCCAACGGTCAAATTTCGTTCAAATAAACCAATCAGAGTGTTTTGTTTGGCAGTAGAAATTTGAGAGTGAGAAAGGTTTCCAGAACGAGGTCCACAAACCAACGAGCGAAGGGATTTGCAAAAATGGATCTCAATCAAGGCATGTATTTTTCCTCATTTATTTGAGTATAATTATGAAGTCATTATAATGGAAACAAAACAATGGGAGGATTAAAGTCTCTGTATGCAATCATATTTAAGTTACTAGGATTAATTTTATGATACAGATATTATAGAGCCCTGAGACTGAAAGAGTCGTTCGGATACCCTATATAGTTTTGTAAATCTTGATGATATTTGAGAAATTGAATATTTCTTTAATAGATACGTCTGTTGATTTCACCCTCAAGAATGTCCATTGAAAGCTTGGCACATGTCCACATGGACATTCAAATGGTTTTGTTTTTATGCTTGATCTGTGATTTTTATATTTTCTACGAAGATAGTGAAATCAGGTTTGAATTTTTTTGTACTTTTAAGGGCGAAGAAAATTGTACTTGACAGTACGAGTGAGTTCTGAAATTTCCCCTATTAGAATAATACGCAAAATTTTATTGGAGACATACACAAGTCCACAAATGTCTATTAATTTCGCCCTTATACATGTACAAAAATATTGCAAAAATAATGTTTAGGTAAATATTGATGAGTAGTACAATATGGATTCAAAATTATTCGTAAATCCGGCAAGGTTTGCCATGAAAGCATTTGGAAACAGTGGATTCATTCCCAGAAATAGACCTTTATTACCGTCAAAAGATTTACGATTTCAATATAATAGACAGATATGATGATAGATTTTATTATAATGATCAAGGTTTCCCATAGTGTATTTTATTTCATAAAAATCCTACGCAGATAAATTATAATTATCTATGTTTTGTATTAACAGTAAGATATCGACAATTTCACCGAGTGTCGAATTTAATGTTTTCAAATTCAGACCTGATATTTGTTTACTTAAGAGTACAAAAATATTGTGTACTCAAACGTTTTTATTTATTTATTATTATTGAGAATGTATTTAATATTTTCATTTCTAAGAAAAAATAAGACAATAGGGAGAAAAGTACAGTGAAAAAAATAGAAAATCTTTCTTCGTGAATGACAGCCAGAGGGAGGTGTGATATTGAAAACAATGTGCAAAATATTGTACAGTAATATTTATAATAAGTACATAATTTTATATAAACTGATGGCAAAAGAGCCATTTCAATTAATTTATACTTTAGAATTTTAAGAAACCACACTTACCACGACGGAAGTAGGTAGCTTTATTTATAGAACGAAGATAGTTTATGATTCTTTTTTAAACATTAAAATTGGAGTTATTTCTTACATCTACCAGGAAGGAATTTGAACTTTCCGTCAGACCAGCTTGTGATCTACCATTATCGATATCGGATCTCACAGGGAATTTTCATCCTATTTGTTCATTTCTAAACTAGATAACTACGGATACTTCTCTTTTTCTGAAAATATCATAAAACAATACGATTTTTTTATTTGTTCTTGGGCTAGGTATAGATTTTGTAAGCTCACAATTTAGATATGGCCAGAATGGACAAAGTTATGAATCCGGACATTGCAATTTTAATTTCTTAAATAATCTAGAAATAGATTTTAAACACAATGATTACGTCATAATGATGACTACAGGTATGTTTAATTGATTATCGATTACTATATTTATTATTTAATTTGTATATAATAAATGTTCTATGTACTCTAAATATATGTAATTAAAAGAAAATTCTTATGTACATAATAAACTCTTGTTTTTTTTGTATTTTTTTTACAATTTTAGAAACATCTTAAATTTGTTATTTTTTATAAAGCCAACCTACAATTCTTTTTTTTAAATATAATAAATAAATATGTTTCTTTGTGTTATTATATCAGTAACTATACAATCGAACCTGGATTCTCCGATTTCATTCTTTATTGAAGCATTAGCTTTGATCCTTGATGTAAGCTCTGGAGATGACCTCCAGAAAGGCCGTCTCCGAACGAAGGTGGGCGATCATAATGGCAGTGTTTTCTCTTGATTGAAGTGTGATGTAAATTTCTGAAGATGTAAGACACGTCCAACGCTTGATGTCATCTATCATTATATCATTATTATAGTATGCTTTATTAGGAGGACAGAGTACAATGGTAACAGTATAAAATTAAGAAAAAAACAAAAAAATGACAAAATAAATAAGTAAAAAAGAAAATAACAATAATGTCCTACCTAAAGGGCGGGGTTATTGCCTGTGGCAATAAATCCACCTGATATAGACGGCCATTTTGTTTTTTCTGAAAACACCTTGAACAGGAAGAATTATTGTGTCCCTCATGGGTTCGTGATGAATCAGGAGAGCTAAGTTGGCAACTGCTCAAAAATATAATCCACATTGCATAAATGCATTGCTCTTTTAGGCGCTGTTTCTGTATTCGATGATGAATAATAATTATTTTAAAATAAGGTACATAGTAGATAGTAGAGGCCTCTTGTAATTTCCTGTGATTCCCTTATTTAACACTAATTACTTCCAACGAATTTCTAATATTAGATATCAGAAGTATTTTTTTTTTGCACTTCAGGATAAAATGAACCAGCGTTCATGGACCATGAACGCTGGCTTTCGACCATTTTCCGACCTAAGTTATTCCAGCATTTGCTGGCATACTATCTAATTACTCACAAAACCACTCCCAGGCTAATTGGAGCGTATATCAGAAGAAAATAACTTCAAGTTGAATACTAATGTAAGTCTACATAGAGAGATGAAAAACGCAAATTTTTTGTACCTCGGTTTTTATATTTTTTTTTATAAAATGTCCTTCTAATAGGGAGCACTGGAGAGCAAGTCCTGGAGTTCTAGTTTCTTCCCATCCTCCCCTCTTCAACAGGAAGAGTAAGGAGGGAGAACTGGAGAGCAAGTCCTGGAGTTCTAGTTTCTTCCCATCCTCCACTCTTCAACAGGAAGAGTAAGGAGGGAGCACTGGAGAGCAAGTCCTGGAGTTCTAGTTTCTTCCCATCCTCCCCTCTTCAACAGGAAGAGTAAGGAGGGAGCACTGGAGAGCAAGTCCTGGAGTTCTAGTTTCTTCCCATCCTCCACTCTTCAACAGGAAGAGTAAGGAGGGAGCACTGGAGAGCAAGTCCTGGAGTTCTAGTTTCTTCCCATCCTCCACTCTTCAACAGGAAGAGTAAGGAGGGAGAACTGGAGAGCAAGTCCTGGAGTTCTAGTTTCTTCCCATCCTCCACTCTTCAACAGGAAGAGTAAGGAGGGAGCACTAGAGAGCATGTCCTGGAGTTCTAGATTCTTCCCATCCTCTACTCTTCAACAAGAAGAGTAAGGAGGGAGCACTAGAGAGCAAGTCCTGGAGTTCTAGTTTCTTCCCATCCTCCACTCTTCAACAGGAAGAGTAAGGAGGGAGCACTAGAGAGCATGTCCTGGAGTTCGAGATTCTTCCCATCCTCCACTCTTCAACAAGAAGAGTAAGGAGGGAGCACTAGAGAGCAAGTCCTGGAGTTCTAGATTCTTCCCATCCTCCACTCTTCAACAGGAAGAGTAAGGAGGGAGCACTAGAGAGCATGTCCTGGAGTTCTAGATTCTTCCCATCCTCCACTCTTCAACAAGAAGAGTAAGGAGGGAGCACTAGAGAGCAAGTCCTGGAGTTCTAGTTTCTTCCCATCCTCCACTCTTCAACAGGAAGAGTAAGGAGGGAGCACTGGAGAGCAAGTCTTGGAGTTCTAGTTTCTTCCCATCCTCCACTCTTCAACAAGTTTCTTCCCACTCTTCAACAAGTTTCTTCCCATCCTCCACTCTTCAGTAAGGAGGGAGCACTAAAAGCCATGTACAGGAGTTTCTACCTTGCCAGAATGATGAATGGTTCTGGTGTTAGAGCATCAATATTTTTGGTAGAGAGATTTCTTTGAAATCTTTTTGGTGATTTTCTCGTTTGCTATAGATTTTGAGAAGTGTTGTGATGATAATTATTTTTGTTTGTTTATTTTTTTTTTCTTTCGCCATACTCGATTGTGCATAGTTTCGGTTGATTCTCTTTGAACTTTCTTTCAGTAAGTTTCTCGTTTGCATTAAATTTTGTTCATTAGCACTTTATCACCATCATTACATGTAATTTTGTTAATAATCTTCAGTACATTGAATTTTGTTGAGTAGTATCATTACAATGAATTTTTGTTGTCGTCCTCAGTACATGGAATTTGGTTGAGCAGTATCATTACGATGAATTTTGTTAATCATCTTCAGTACATTGAATTTTGTAGGGCAGTATAATTGCAAATAAATTTTGTTTCCTCAGTCCATGGAATTTTGTAGCAATCTTCAGCACTTTGAATTTTGTTGAGCAGCATGATTACGTTGAATTTTGTATCATCAGTAAGTAAGTAGTATTCCATGAATTTTGAGCAGCTTGCAGCAGCAACAGCAGCTCGTTGAAGTTTGAAAATCAGCAGCAATTTTTTTTTGAGAATCAGCGGAAGCTCATTAAATTTTGAGAATTAGAAGCAAGGAAAATTTTGAGAAGTAGCAGTAGCAGGGAAAATTTTGAGAATCACCAGCAAGGGAAATTTTGAGAATCAGCAGCAGCAAGGAAAATTTTGAGAATCAGCAGCAGCAAGGAAAATTTTGAGAATCAGTAGAAGCAAGGAAAATTTTGAGAATCAGTAGAAGCAAGGAAAATTTTGAGAATCAGCAGCAGCAAGGGAAATTTTGAGAATCAGCAGCAGCAAGGAAAATTTTGAGAATCAGCAGCAGCAAGGAAAATTTTGAGAATCAGTAGAAGCAAGGAAAATTTTGAGAATCAGTAGAAGCAAGGAAAATTTTGAGAATCAGCAGCAGCAAGGGAAATTTTGAAAATCAGAAGCAAGGAAAATTTTGAGAAGTATCAGTAGTAGGGAAGATTTTGAGAATCACCAGCAAGGGAAATTTTGAGAATCAGCAGCAGCAAGGAAAATTTTGAGAATCAGCAGCAGCAAGGGAAATTTTGAGAATCAGCAGAAGCACATTAAATTTTGAAAATCAGAAGCAAGGAAAATTTTGAGAAGTATCAGTAGTAGGGAAAATTTTGAGAATCACCAGCAAGGGAAATTTTGAGAATCAGCAGCAGCAAGGAAAATTTTGAGAATCAGCAGCAGCAGGGAAAATTTTGAGAATCAATACAAGCAAGGAAAATTTTGAGAATCAGCAGCAGCAAGGGAAATTTTGAGAATCAGCAGCAGCAGGGAAAATTTTGAGAATCAGTACAAGCAAGAAAAATTTTGAAATCACCAGCAAGGAAAATTTTGAATCAGCAGCAGCAGGGAAATTTTGAAAATCAGCAGGAGTAAGAAAATTTTGAAAATCAGTAGCAGCAAGAATAATTTTGAGAAAAAGCAGCAGCAAGTTGAATTTTGAAATCACCAGCAAGGAAAATTTTGAATCAGCAGCAGCAGGGGAATTTTGAAAATCAGCAGGAGCAAGAAAATTTTGAAAATCAGTAGCAGCAAGAATAATTTTGAGAAATAGCAGCAGCAAGGAGAATTTTGATTTTGAAAATCAGCAGCAGTACGTTGAATTTTGAAATTCAGTAGCAGGACGTTGAATTTTGAAAAGCATCATCAATAGGTACATTGAATTTTGGAGTTTGTTGCAAATTTATGATTGATTTATTCTGTTACTTTTAATTTTGATGTGTTCTGCAGTTGTCAATGAAGAACTAAATTTTTCATTGTAATTTATTAGATTTTGTAAGTGGCATAAAAAGAGTTGTACTTAAATTGGGCCACTATTCCAACAAATGATATGAATCTTTTCTACAAATGCAAATAAATATTTCCATACACGCAATAGACGTACAAAGGATAGGCCAGTTAATACTGTTTTTGAAACGTCCTAGAAATTGAGCTCAGTATCAAAGCTTGAAGTTGTCCTATTTGGGATTTGAACAACTACCTCCAAGTTACAAGTCCGCCACTTTATGCATTGATCTACTGACTACTGACTTCAGTAAATTATACAAACTCGGTATTCAAACATGTCATAGCCAGCGTCGATGGCGCGTTGAATGCACCGGTTCTCGTTGGATCACCGAAGTTAAGCAACGTCCAGCGAGGTGAAGACTTCGTGATGCTGGCATTCCGGCCCAACCCAGGCTGGGTGAGGTTAATGTGGGTAGCAGGTTTGTGAGTTTCCTGCGAATGGAGGGTAACACCCCGTCGTGATATGACCATGCAGTTGAAAGCGACGTTAAAAAAAAATAAAAAAAAAAAAAAAAAAAAAAACATGTCGAAGGCACTCTCTGAAATGATGGACAGAAATTGAATATTTACCCGTTACAGATGTTGCTTGCTGTCACAATATGGAATAATGGGCTCCATATTTCACAGTCATTATTTGACTTGAGACCGCCATACATAACTCATCTGCATAACTTATCAGTCACCCGTCACTTTTTAGACCTTTTTACTTTCCTGAATATAAATTGTTTTTGTTGTTTGACTTAATAGATTTACATGTACATACCTGCACAGGGTACAGTTAGAAAGCATTGACTAATGTTCATGTGGGTAATTAATTATTTGTATAAATTTGATATCGAAGGAATTCATTGGTTACCTTTACATTACCATAAAAATTAATTTCGAGATAATTATAAAATAATAATATGTAAAGGAGTTTTTAGGATATAGCGAAAATTTCGAAAGATTTTTCTATCCCATCAGGGTACAAATTCACCAGCAATACAAATAATTTCATCGAGTATTATTAGGTACTTAATGTGTCTCGGAAGGAAGTTAATCTCCAAGTAGAGAGCATAACAAAATATTTCATTTCCTCCGGGAATCAAACCCGGTACCTGGGCATTAATCCATAATAGATTTAGACACAAGCCAGCAACACGTGTAGCTTCCACCGGCTTAAGTTCAAAGTTTAGTCTCTGACCAATCTACTTGGCAGAAGATATTTTGGTTCAGACGCTACCGCGATGAGATTTTTGAATAATGGAAATGACTATTGTGAAGGCGTTGGTGTAGAGATCATCATTATTATTATTATTCTCATAATTGTCCAATTTGTTCCGGGGGACCGAGCCATCGCTTATTGTAGGTCTAATGTACCGCCAAATTTCATGCATTCTTACGAAACACCTAACTGTTTTTTTTTTTGTTGTACATTCTTAACTTAGGTTATTCAATTGAAGGTACTTTAAGATGACTGTGAAAAAAAGACTTGAAATTAATTTAGATGGAGTAGGTGTATGTATATTTGCTATACTTTCTGCTATACCTATGAAAAGTCTAAGTGATTTATTACCTATATACTTATTTATTAGAATAGTTATTTATTAAATTGGTACTTACTATCATTGAAAAGTTGGAAACAAATACAGAAGAAGAACTCTGTTTTTCAAAATCCCCAAATTTAGGTTAAATAACTCACACTCTGAATGCATTATTAAATAATTTAAACCAAATTTGACGGTTGAAAAAGAGATTTGGGAATTTTGAGAAAGTAAGTAATTTTGTACTTTCTGGAAAAATAGCCCTAGTATATTTGTGCATAAAACGTCAAGTTTGAACTTGACCAATAGTGAACTTTTTGGAGTTAACACTCTGCACCGTTCATTACTTCTGGATGCCGAGAATTCAGCCAGGCGTGCGATGTGGGAGACACCATTATACCAAACTAGTCATTTCCTTCTGCTGTAAAGAACCTATTTAATGAACAACCATCTACATTTGTGTATAATTAAATTGCATCAAGTGTTTTGAAACATAACAGCACGAACAATACATGTTTCTCAAATCTGATTGGTTGAAAAATCAACATTGGTTGTGCGAAAATAACCGAGCCTCCGGGCTATTTTGAGAAGTGTTTGTAAATTTTGCGTAGGTATAGAGAAAAGATAAATCGAAATAATTTGAAGATAGAAAACACTCTTGGCCCTTTTCCAACTTAACTTAATAAAAAGCCAAGTGTTTTCTATCTTCAAATTATTTCGATGTTTATTTGTTTTACTAAGAGTTGTGTATAGTAAATTTTAAGTTTTTCCTGAGAATTTATATATATTTCAAAAGATATGTCATTTCATTATGACTGTTTGTGTTGTTAACCCACAAAAAGTACTTCAAATTGGTTTAATCTATGAGTATTTAATTTTATGTATTATAATAATTTGTTTCGTATCGTTACATCGTAATAAATTAATCCAAATAAAGGTTTATTTATTTATATTAAATTAAGTGAAGAAAATGTTTACGTCATCTCGCTGTTTATTTGATTTCTATGATTCTATAACAATTCTACTATAGAATTATCAAAATTTAGCACCGTAGAATTCGTAAGCTCTTGTAGTTACGAAACCACAGGCTGGGGCGTCTCAAACTGATTTACGATTACAACCAATAAAAAAGTTGTAACCCCATTCATTTGAGCATCGCGGTGGGTGATCCACCTTAATGATCGGGTACCCTGTAGACTCAGAAGAAGATCTTCGCCACAGCTCAGGACTTGGATCAGGTAACACTGATACATTTATTTCTCCGCGGTCGAGGCAGTGGTTCGAAACCCGTTGGGGTTCAACTGTTTTGAATTCTCTATTACTCGTACAGTGTAATGTCTGGCTGGGAGACTATAAACAGGCAGTAGACCAGCAGTCTGGCTGGGGGACTATAAACAGGGAATAGACCAATATTAGCTTGGTTCTAGGGGCCCTTTTGTCATTTATTAAAGTCCTTGTAAAGACAGTGGTAGAAGTGCTGAGTCATTCCTCCACTGTCTGACTACAATCGGTAACGATGACACCACTATATGATGATGATTACTATATGGTGTAACTTAAGGACCGAATTTTGTTTCTCTTATGTATGAGTTTTCTCTTATAGATATTTTATTTTCCAATATGAAGTGATTTTTTTTCATCACTGTTCAGGCAGTGTTCACACTCAGCAATAATGCTGCAATTACGTAAACAGGTTGGAGGGACACTGCATACAAGCTAAAGACCTATATCCAGGCCCTCTCTACATCTTTGTTTATACCGTTCTAAAGGGAGATCCAGATCCAAATTAGAATAATTGTTACAATAATTATTATAGATTTTTTTAAAGATGAGTGTTTGACAGCCTTTTTTATTTCGTAGCCATGAAACAAGAGCTTGCGATGAAACTTGCTATGAAATATCGAGAATTTTAAAACTGAGAGACGCAGAGAAGGTTCATCAGAATTTCAAAACCTGTAAAACACTATTGGTTAAAATAAGCGCTAGTTGGTTTGGGCACCGCTGGCTCAATGTACATCCTAAGGACCCCAGGTTTCTGAATCCATTGAGCACTCCACTTCCCTGGGAAAAGGTACTCACGATGTTATTTTCTTAACACATTCACTGCTTTGCGAGTAAGATGAGATGAACTATGTATATTGTGGAATAATTTAATTTTCAGGAAATGTGAATCAATTATTTTTTTAAAAAAATGTGAATAATAATAATAATAAAAATATCGCCTTATTTATACTGCCCCAATAGGACTCTTAAGCCCCATTATTCCAGCAGTAAGCCCAAGACGTATAATTACGAACCTCGGGACCCTCTGAATTCACACAGTGTCGCCTTTACCACTGAGCTACGGGGACACTGAGCTACCGTGAATCAATTTTCTTAAGATCAATCACGAGATCCTTCTTACAAGCTCAATTATGGCAGTGGTGCCGAGTTGCGTCCCGGAACTATGTACGGCAATGCCTCATTGTGTATAGTAGAGTTGGAAAAAATAAACATAGAGCATATAGCCATCCATGCCTCAGGACGTATAACTCGGGTGTAGCTGTGGAGGTACCTAACCACCAGGCGAGGCCGTTGCTCAAAACCTTTTCTACTACCTAACCCTCAGAGTTTTATAATTATGTGGTCACATAATCAAATAAATGATAAAAAATCCAAGCATTTTTTTTTTCATGTATTTATCTATCTATATATATAAAATCCATTTACATTCATTCATAATCAACGCAGAGCCTAAACGGCTGGGCCGATTGACTTGAAATTTTGCAGGAAGCTTCCCCTTATGATGTAGGGGCGTACTAAGAACGGATTTTTTTAAGGAAACAGGGGTTCTCAACTTATGGCCAAAAATTAACATTTATTGATAATCAACGCAGAGCCTAAACGGCTGGGCCGATTGACTTGAAATTTTGCAGGAAGCTTTTCCTTATGATGTAGGGGCGTACTAAGAACGGTTTTTTTAAAGGAAACAGGGGTTCTCAACTTATGGTCAAAATTAGTCATTTTTAGAGTGTTGTCGGATTCTCAAAAGGGTTGAGCTGAATGACTTGAAATGGGGTACATTGAAGTTGCCTCCCCGTAGATTGTTTATTTAACGATCGGGCGTACCCTGGGCAACGACTTAGTCGGCAGAAACTTCTAAATACCGGAAACCAAAAACCAACCAAATGCCAAATAATATACCAAAAGGGCCTTTCTCAAGGCCAACCCTCACTGTAAATAAGGAACGGCAACCGTCTTTTTCAAAGCCAATCCTAGTTGTAAATACTGTAAATATTGAAGGACTATCTTCTAATAAAGAAGTCTTATTGGGAAATATGTGCATAGAAAATAAATGTGATATACTTGTAATTCAAGAAACACACAGAGGATTAAATAGCAATAGACCTAAAATCCCAGGAATGATTCTAGTCCAAGAAAGATGTCATGAAAAATATGGCAGTGCAATATTTTCTAAACCTGAGTTACCTATTTTTACAACTTCCATGACCTTTGAAAACAATATTGAAATACTGACAGTTGAACTTCAATCTTGTTCAATTACTTCAGTGTACAAACCACCTGCAGTTGATTTTATCTTTACAGAACCTAGCAACTTTCAAAATAAACCTATAAAGGTAGTCTTGGGCGATTTCAACTCACACAGTATAAATTGGGGATATGATGTAACTGATGACAATGGAGAGAGACTAGAAGACTGGGCTGAACAAAATAACCTAACATTGATCCATGATCCAAAGCTCCCATCCTCATTCAACAGCGGGAGATGGCGAAAGGGTTATAACCCTGATAATGTTTTTGTTAGCAATGCAATAGCAAGACAAGCCTTAAAAAATATGAGTGATCCCATTCCAAATACTCAACACAGAGCCATTACATGTTCGTTTAAACCTGTTGTTGAGCAAGAAACCGTCCCATTCAAAAGAAGATTCAATTTCAAAAAGGCAAGATGGAATGATTTTGCAAAAGAACTTGATGATGAAATTGAGAAAATAGAAGCTATTGTAAGTAACTATGAAGAGTTCATTAAAATCGTTAAGAAGACATCAAGACGTCACATCCCAAGAGGTTGCCGGACAAAATACACTCCTGGCCTAAATGAAAATTCAAAAGCCATCCTAACAAAGTATGAAGAATTATATGAGAACGATCCTTTTTCTGACGAAACAATTGAAGCAGGAGAAATGTTAATGCACAGTATATCAGAGTCAAGAAGTGAAAAATGGATGAATTTATTAAACAATTTGGACATGAAACAAAACAGCAGACGAGCCTGGAAATTTGTTAAGAACTTGAGTAACGATCCCACAACACCCACTACCATACAGAGCAATGTCACTGCAAATCAGATTGCACATCAACTTCTCATGAACGGTAAAACCACAAAAAGAAATAAAAAGATGAAAATAGTTCGAGACCTTGATATTGAAAATAACTCTCTCGAAGAACCTTTTATGATTAATGAGCTAGAATTTGCAATTAAAGAAATGAAAAATAATAAAGCAGCTGGAATAGACGACCTCAAAATTGAACAGATCAAACAGTTTGGACCCAAGACTCTAAGATGGATACTCCAACTTATGAATAACTGTATCAGAGATTCGACCATCCCAAAGATGTGGAGGAAAGCAAAAGTAGCGGCAATTCTAAAACCTGGGAAAGATCCTCAAGATCCAAAAAGTTTTCGCCCAATTTCACTGCTGTGCCAACTTTTTAAAACATTAGAAAGAATGATTCTAAATCGTGTCTCCTTAACTATTGACCAAATACTAGTCAAGGAACAAGCTGGTTTTCGACCTGGAAAATCTTGTACTGGTCAAGTCCTCAATATCACACAACACATTGAGGATGGATATGAAAGAGGTGACGTCACCGGAATTGTCTTTATTGATCTGACAGCGGCGTATGATACCATCAACCATAACCGACTGATTCAGAAAGTCTATGAAACCACAAAAGACTACAGTTTGACCAGTTTCATCAAATGTATGCTACAAAACAGACGTTTCTTTGTTCAATTCCAAAATAAAAGCAGTCGCTGGAGAAACCAGAAGAACGGTCTACAGCAGGGAAGCGTCCTAGCCCCTCTCCTCTATAACATATTTAGTAATGATCAACCAATCTCAAACGCCACCAAACAATTCAGATATGCTGACGACTCGGCAGTACTAGCACAAGGTAAATCCTTTGAAGATGTTGAGACTAAACTAAGTGAGGCTCTTGAAGAACTGAGTAAATACTATGAAGATAACCATTTAAGACCAAACCCATCCAAAACCCAAGTATGTGCATTCCATCTAAAAAACAGAGAGGCAAAGAGAAATCTTAAAGTGCAATGGAAAGGACAAACCCTCGAACACTCCTCTACGCCAAAATACCTAGGCGTTACTCTTGACCGTTCACTCACCTATAAAGAACACTGCAAGACCACTAAGAAGAAAGTATCAGCTAGAAATAATTTAATTAGAAAGTTGACTGGATCTCACTGGGGCGCAAAACCACACGTTCTCCGCACATCCGCATTAGCTTTGTGTATTTCCACCGCAGAATATGCCGCACCAGTTTGGAGCAAATCTACCCATGCTAAGGAAATAAATACTGCCATCAATGAAACAGTAAGGATTATAACAGGATGTCTAAAGCCAACACCACTTGATAAAATCTACCCTCTAATTGGTATAGCCCCTCCTGCAATCAGACGAGATGTTTGTACAAATATTGAGCGAAATAAACAAGAAAACGACCCTAGACACCCCCTATACAACCACCAGCCACAAACATCCAGACTGAAATCAAGAAAGAGTTTTCTCAACACATCACAAAAACTAGAAACAACACCTGAAGAAGAAAGACTGAAGAGATGGAAAGAAACAGTGAGGAATCCAATAAAACAACTGGAAGAAAACATTTCGGCTGGTAGCAACTTACCTTACAATATATGGAAGCCCCTCAATAGATTGCGAGTTGGTGTTGGAAGGTGCAAATCTAACCTCAAAAAATGGAAGCTCTCAGATGATGACACATGTCCTTGTGGTGAACTCCAAGACATGCCCCACCTCCTGGTATGTCCAGATCTTGAAGAATCCTGCACCCACCAAGACCTCATGGCCGCAAATAATATCGCCATCAAAACATCCACATATTGGAGAAATATTTGACATATTGGTTTTACCGGACTCGGAAAGTAAGTAAGTACTTGAAATTAGGCAGAAAACTTCTTTCAGTGATGAAGAAGCTTACTATGAAAGGATTTTTCAAAGATAACAGGGCTCCTCAACTTATGGACAAAAGTAGACATTTTAGCGTCTTGCAAGATTCTCAAAACGGTTGAGCCGAATGACTTGAAATTTGGCAGACAGCTTTTTTTGTGATGTAGGCGAATAATAAGAAACAAATTTTAAAAGAAAATAGGGGTTCTCAACTTATGGTCAAGCTGGATGGCGAATACTATGTTTTTCGACTCATGAAAGATACTGTCCTGTCATACATTTGGCCGTCCACTTTGAAAATGGACAAAGGGTAGTTTTTACAACCGAAAATGTCCAACAGAGAATTGACAACCCTCCTAAAACAACATTAATGGCGTTTTTTCCAACCATGCAACCAGGATGAATTTGCAAAGACTCTTTTTTATAATGAAGTACCAGCATTTTATGTGTGGAAAAACAACATGTTCCAAAGAAGGAAAAAAAGATCAATTGTTCCAGGACATCCGGGTGTAAAAAAAGACCAGGTTCTTGGTAAAATTTATACCGTACATCCGAATGACTAAGAATGTTTCTACCTACGATTACTTCTACATAAAGTGCGAGGACCTACTTCATTCAGAAGCCTCAAAATGGTAGGCAGCATTGAATACCCTACGTTCCATGCTGCATGCCTAGCCATGGGTTTGTTACTTGATGATGCGCAAGCAATGTGAACATTATTACCAACAGAACTTATGTGGCAGAAATTTTATACAACACGTTTCAAATAAGGTCTTTCGTCTCTGAAAAAGTGCCATTACTCAATAGTGAACAGAGATACGTGTATGAAACTGTACTTCAGAGCGTCACTTCATCTCTTGATTTTGTAGGTAATAATTTTTTCTTCCTATATGCTCCAGGTGGAACTGGAAAAACATTCTTAATAAACCTTTTGTTAGCTACAATACGCAAAGATGGAAATATTGCCATTGCTGTTGCATCGTCCGGTATTGACGCCACACTGATAGAAGGAGGCCGCACTGTTCATTCTGCTTTGAAATTGTCGCTCAATTTAAATTCAGTATTACACCAAGCTGTATTATTGGAAAGCAAAGTGATATGGCCAAAGTCCTCAGTGATTTCAAGTTGATCGTATATGATGAACTAGCGGGCTGTCGCCCGCTTTGCGGGCCGAGGCATGGCCGTGTAAGTAAAAAATCCTTTTTCGCCAATGGCAGGTGTTGTAGTGGGAATTTCAAAAAATCCCGTCTTATTGCACATCTAGACTATAAGACAAAGCTACCTACCAAATTTCAGCTTCCTAGGACTTACGGTTTGGGCTGTAGAGCGATGATCAGTCAGTCAGTGACTTTGACATTTATATATTAAGATGTACAATGACTCATAAAACTGGCTTAGAGACACTGGACCGTACTCTACAAGACATTCGTGGTGTTAAAAATCTTATGGGTGGTAAAACTGTGCTAATGTCTGGAGATTTTAGACAAACTTTACCCGTTGTTCCACGTGGAACAAGAGCTGACGAAGTGAAGGCATGTTTAAAATCATCCATTTTGTGGCCACAGATAACAGACTGTTCTTTCTTTAAAGTTGAATATGCGTGTACACCTTCACGCTGATCAAAATGCAGAAGTTTTTTTCGAAGCTTTTGCTTCGGATAAGTGATGGACAGTTACCTGAACAAAATGAAAAAATTGTATTTCCTACCGAACACTGTCAGTTATTAGTAGATTACAACACCTTCCTAGACACTATCCACCCCAATCTAGATGACCCAAGTGTTGTTGTCCCTGTTTGGCTAAAGATAAGGGCCATACTAACACCAAAGAATGATAATGCTCTGGAAATTAATAATGACTTATTAAAAAGAATGCCTTCTGAACTATCAACTTACGAATCCGTAGACACTGTTGTGGAAGAAGAAGAAGCCATCCATTACCCAACCGAATTTCTTAATACACTAAATCCTCCTGGCTTGCCACCCCATCGGCTATGCCTTAAGGTTGGAGCACCAATAATATTACTAAGAAATCTGAGACCCCCGAAATTGTGTAACGGCACGCGGCTTCAAAAAAAAAAAAAAAAAAAAAACATTATCGAGGCAGTTATATTCACAGGGGCTGGTGCAGGTGAAACGGTATATGTACACAGGATTATTTTTGTCGGCGCGGGGGTTCGAACCCGGGACCTTCCGCATCGTAAGCGAGTGCTTAACCACTGAGCTATTTGTGTGCTCATTTAATCTGTTCATTAGCAACTATGCACTTGGGTTCTTTTTTTTTAATGGAAGGCAGAAAAAAATCTTTCAAAGACACCCAGATCCTGCCTGGGGTGTGGGATTTCCACCCACTAAAAACCCACCTTCTCTAAAAGCTAACCGCACTTGGAACCGAAAAATATCATTACTTCAAGTGCGGCGCTGTAGGGCAGCTACTGATTTCGTTGTAGTGCCCTCCCATCTCTCTCTTGGGTTCTAATGTGATTTCCGACTACCACTTTAATTTCAAAAGAATTCAATTCCCCAGAAAACTATGTTTTGCCATGACGATAAATAAGGCACAGGGGCAAACTCTTGAGCTAGCTGGAATTGACCTTAGAACGATTGCTTCTCCCACGGTCAGCTCTATGTTGCTTTTTCAAGAGTAAGGTCTGCCAAGTCCCTCATTGTGTTACAGCCAGATGGTATAACAAAGAACCTGGTGTATAAAGAAGTGCTTCAATAACCATAAAACTTATGCAGCGGCGGTGGCCATGCCTTAACTAAAATGTGGCCATGCCTTGGCCACGCGAAGCGGGCGTAGCCCGCTAGTTTCTACTAAATTTAATAACATCATTAAAAGCAATGAGGGTATACCCAGAATTACCCATCTTCAAAAGATAAAATTCTGAAGGTGGAAGAGATAAGGGTTGGGTGGAAGAGATTGCCAAAGGCAATAACCCCGCCCTTTAGTTAGGACACATATTATGTATATATTTATTTATTTTTTCTTTATTTTTTTCTTCTATTATATTGTACCTATTTTAATTTGTAATTATTTGTGTTGTATATAATATGTCCTATTAATAAAGTGTAAATAAATAAATAAGGTGGGAAACATTGGGATCCAATCCACAGAGTCGATGAAGGGTGGTGCTGATGTCTACGGTAGTCCATCGAAGTCAACGTGTTTTCTCACTGCTTTGTTCGGAATAAACCAGAACTCTTCTCCTTACTACGAGTGTGCTTCTATCCGCCGGTAGGTAACCCGCACGACTCTGGACTCCTAATACTATCCGACGATTACCGGACTGGCTTTGTTGTATTGTTCTGTGGTTCGATGCGCAGAGTCCGGCTCAAGAAGTTACGTCTCGGCTGAACTTTTCAGTCTGCCCGCCTAACTGAGTCAACACTCTAACAGGTTCGGGACGCGCTCAGCCCATCCGGTTTTGAAAAATAAAAATGTAACGAACTTTTTTTTTGCGGTTTTAAATTTACTGTGTGTGCGGTGTTGTTCATTTTAGTTGGATTTTATTTAAGTTTTGTAATTAATTTTGTGTGTCGAATTATGTATATTTTTGAATTACAAGTAAACTACGATGCACTTTTAATTTCAACTATCGATTAATGACAATTTGATGGTTTTTGTGAAAATATTTTTATAGTTTTGCATTTTTCATACCTAGCTAACAATTTTCATTGCATATTTTTTTTTTCCTTTTCGTGATTTTATTTTAGAAATTTGCCATGTGCTTCACCTTGATTTGTTTATAATTTTTTATTTTAAATGTTTTTGTTTCGAATAAACCTATAATTCTCTTATTAATCGTATTTCAAGTTTATCCCAAATTTCTGCTAATTATGAAACATTATGGAGCTAAAACAAAATCGTGTTGAAAATACTTCTCATCATCTTTTTACTTTCTTTCAATGAGCTTCAAGTATCGAGGAGGTTGTACATTAACCACTTAATATTTAGTTACTGTAGTTTTACATTGGAAGCGTGCAGAAAACGAGGTGTTAATAATTACAGAATTATCTATGTAAGTACCTACCATTAACATGCACTAGCAATTATTTTACAGATAATTACGTTAAAAGAAAAACGTTTTGATAGGGCTGTGTTCATCTTATGCAAGAATGGTTCAGAGAACCAGCGTCGATGGGCATGTTAAAAACAACAAATACACCAGTTTTTACTCTGTCACTGAAGTTAAGCAACGTTCAGCGAACTTAGGACTCGGATGAGTTACCATTAAAATGCAAAACTTCGTGATGCTGGCTATTCCTGTCCCCACTCAAGCTGGGTGAGGTTAAATTGAGTAGCAGGTTTGTGAGTTTCCAATGTTTGGTGAATAAATGTACATACAAACACGTCACGTAGGTACCTACCTACTTGCCAAATTCCTGAAATAATTCCTGCTAATGTCATGGTCATGAGTTCACTAGTTTGATTATTTTCGGCTAGTCATACACTAAGACATAATATTTATTATGTATATATTTTCGTAGAATCTCATGTTATATAATTTGTATTAATTTAAATACAATATGTCTGTCAGCTGTCAGACTGTTCGCTGTGGAAATTATTGCTTTGGTGTCTTCTATTGTTATGAAACCCGATGTACGAGTATAAATTTACCAAGTGCCTTGCCTGTTGAAGTTTTCCCACAGGAGAATTTTCTTGACCTCCGGAGTACATACTTTTCCGGTTCTCAGGGGTCGACATTCTTTGACGGACTTTGCTATCACTTCTAACTTCCTCAGTCAATCAAATATTTCCTTCTTTTTGTTGATTGACTACCTTTTTTAACCGCCCTTCGCTGCGGTCGATAATATTGTTCTTGCATCGATGATATGTATTGTAGGTACTCAAGGGAAAGAAAAATATATTAATCTAAATGTATGTAGGTGTGTTTACACATAAATGATCTAGATGTGCAATTAATTAAAATAGAGCTAAGTTAGTTGATGGCATGGGTATTCAGAATTATTACCTGCTGATGAGAGAGACTATTAGCTCGAAACAACTGTCCAAGTATATTCCGATACATATTCATTTCTCATTTATCTCACTTCTCACTTTTCTGTTTTGACGGATTGACTGATTCCTTTCCTCAAAGGTAGGAATGCTCTTCGTATCCCAAAACTCATCCCTCAACCTAACACCGAAATATTCCATAACCTTCAGGCTCAGCATCTTGTTTGGTTGAAAGTCACTTTTAAAAAAAACTTGTAACATACTGATTGTGGTTTGCTAACTGAGCTACAAACATGATCCTCACTCAGCCTGAGTCGGGAATAGAAGTGGAAAATTCTCTTAGCTTGAGTTTCGAACCACAGACCTCAAATTACAAATCTTCTGTTTTCGACATCAAACTACTTCTCATCCATCTTAAAAACGACTCGAAACGTATCCTAAATAGATGCAAATCCATGTCATATCCGTACTCGACGTTGCTTCACTTCAGTGACGGGAACTGGTTTATTAATGTTGGGATCTCCGCTTACCATGGCTGGGTTTGGTTCCCAGTCCACCTCCAGTCTGATAGACAGAGGAACAACAATAATATATGAAATAATAAGAAATGCACTTGAGATGCTGGCAGTATCAATAGTGAATTATCTAGGTGCATAAACCTGCACAACTGCAGCCACAGTAATCACCATATCAAACGGATCGATAGCTCTGCACTGCCAAGAAAAACGGAAGACATCAATTTAGAGATCTTACCTTGGGCAAAATGTTAAATTTTTAGGGCGAATTAAATAGACAACGTTGGGATCTCGAGTTTCCACAATTAAAACAATAGGCAGAATCTAGACTTAAGCTCACAGAAGTAAAGCAAAAACGTCTTTTCACTTCGCCCTTAAGTTCCAATAATTTTAATTTTGTCCACTTTCTTAATTATAAAATTGATTAAATTATAATTTTATCATATTTGTGTTGATCACAATGGTGACATAGGAATTAATACTCTCTGAATAAATAACTACCGTGTTTGGGACTCGAACCCCTGACCATTGAGGTCTTTTGCATTTCTGATGACGCTACTGAGGTTGGTCTGATTCTTAATAGGTACATAATTTTATTAATAGTTTGCAAAACTCACAATCTGCTGGTCCGAGTGTAAGTGAAAATTCTATCGCAAAGTCAATATCCACAAGTTTTACTATAGTTCAAAGTGGTATTTACCCTACAGACTACAGAAATCTAATTTCTTCAATTCTCTTGTGGAGATCACAGAGATCTGAGCAAACTGATATGAATTTTTAGTGGAGACGACAAAACTCCAATAAGTTTTTTTTTTTAGATATAGAAGTCAAATTTATTATTGTGAAAGAAATTTTGTTCTCTTGTTTTTAGTGGAGTCAAATATTGTTGTTATTGGGTTTAACATCTCTTTCAATAACATGGTCATCAACGGGGTTTTTACACAAGGTTTGCTGGTCAAACTCAAACAAAAAACTCATCCAGCCTGAGTGGGTTCTCAAATTAGTTCGCTGAAAATGAATTTTCATAATGACCATAAATGGATTCGAAACCAGAACGGTCACTACTCTATGTCCTCATCACGCTGGAAGTTGCTTAACTTTGGTGATCGGCTGAGAACTGGTGTATTCATGGTGCCATCTCCACTAGCTAGAAATTTATTATTATTGTTTGGTTCAAAAATAATTCTCCATTCAACGGTGTATGATTCACACACATAATATTTCCTGGCATCATTTCCGGACACACCAAATGCTCTTTTCGCACACGCATGCACCAAACTCGCAGCACAACTGCATAACGGTGGTTCTCCGAGATGTGACTTTGTTTTGTTCCCCCGCGCGCAGAGCTGCAGTGCCCCGGAGCCCACAAAGAGGTAGCCAGTGGCGGGGCGCGGACACTTATCAGGGTGACTTGTAAGGTCAATGACCCCGAGGGTGTATCAACTGTATCATATCCACCTGTGGAACTAGAATGCCTGGGAGCCCATGAAGGGAAGGTCAGTGGCGGAGCGCAGATACTTATCAGGGCTCTTTGTAATGTCAATGACCCCGCGGGCGTATCGTACCTCCTGTAGAGATGCAGCGCCCCGGAGCCCACAAAGAGTAAGCCAGTGGTACAGCGCGAAAAATTATCAGGGAATTTGTAAGATGAATGACCACGGGATCTGTATTCAACGAACCATCAACGCTGGCAAAGGTATTATTTCAAAAACAGTTGTCACAAAATTTCAAGAACAGTTTCTTCTCTGTTGAGAACAGAACTCTGAGTATTGAAATGAGAAAACAGCATCAGCACTTGACCACAAGTGAACTGTTAGGTACCCGTAGTATTGTGAATGATAAAGCAGCCAGGTAGTGACCCAATAATAAAAACTACAGCCACTCCACAAGTGTGTTTATGCATTACTGTACTAGACCAGAGTGTAGGGGCCATCGGTAACATTGTGACCAAGTGATCATACTTTCAGCACCTGAGACTGGGTCAGGGGAGACTACAGGACTATTGGAAGTATAAAAACGGAGTAAGAAGGTAAATTGTAAATCGAAGTCCTAACCTCACAAGACGTTGCTTAACCTCCTTGATCAGACGAGAACTGGTACTGCGACTAGGTCAGGGGGTACTTCAGGACTATTGGAAGTAGAAAAACAGAGTAAGAAAGTAAATTGTAAATCGGGTGACCCACGAAGTTCTAACCTTTCAAGACGTAGCTTAACCTCCTTTATCAGACGACTATGTGAGGGCTGCTACTATGTGAGGGGTGTACCTCAGGACTTTTTAAATTGGAAATAATATAAAACAGCAGTTTTATATTATTTCACAATACAGTGTAATATCACAATTACTCAAATTAGCCTTGCAAATTAAGTTGCCATAACTGGGAATCGAACCAACTAATCTGGGTTACGAATTCGCAGACTTATCGATGGAGATTTCGAGGTCGGTTATGAAACTTTAGTAAGAAGGTGAATAAGTGGTGAAACGGTTGTGTCCACTGCTCGTAGTGCAGAAATCCTGAGTTCGATTTCTAATTGGAGACAAAATTTTCTAATAAAAAATTCTGTTCCCTCCAAACACGAAGTAATAGAACACCACTTCCAATACTTCTACATGAAGAAAAGAAACATCAATAGTGAACAATAATATCGACTTATTTACACAATCCGACTATCTCTAATAAGGCCCATTATTCCAGCAGTGAACCCAAGACACATTATTATGTGGTCAAAATACCAACTGGGAAGAAAAATAATTGTCATGCCCCGAGTGGGTTTCGAACCAGCGACCTCTGGATTATCAGACCGACGCGACAATGACCACTACATTTCTCGCTATTTTATGTAGGAACGCTGCAAACACCATCAGCAGTATCTATTCTCGCTCTTGTTGTAGGTAGGGTTTACTGCTCACCGGTAAAGTTAGCACTTCCAGCCACACCGGCACCTATGAACCTGTCTTCCACGATGTATTGTTTGCAACAGGTTCTTTTGAACTCAGAGCTGGCCAATACGAATGGCCAATTCCAATGTCAATAATACATATTCATAACTAGCCGGGTGTTCTAAATAGTAGGTAGTAGGTAGGTAAAAATAACTATCGACCCAAGCATTTGGAGCGATGAGGCGGCGGACTCTTACCCTGGAAGTCGATGGTTTGAGTCCCAAGTCTGGTAAATATTTAATAAGGTACCGACCTCAGTAGCTTGATCGATAAGGCGGCGGACTTGTAACCTGGAGGTCGGTGGTTCAAGTCCCGGTTTCAGCGTAGATTTAGTAAAGCGAGTTTGAGTAGTTGTGATATCACGAAAGTGATTAACACAAATATGATAACTCATTAACTCTCTATTTAGTAAGGTGAGTATTTTGAGTAATTATGACATCCCAAATAACACAAAAATATGATAACCAATATAATATCGGCCATAGTAAAACATTCGATCAGCATTAAATATATGTATTTGGACAGCTCTGCTCCATTTCCTGACTCCTTAACTCCTTACTATTTTACTGCCCATCTCCGCCTTCAACTGGTTCTCTCTCTCTCTCTCTCTCTCTCTCTCTCTCTCTCTCTCTCTCCTCTCTCTCTCTCTCTCTCTCTCTCTCTCTCTCTCCTCTCCTTCTCTTTGATTCCAATACCTCTCACCCACATTTGCAGCAACAGAACTTCAAAACTTGGAGCATCCATTTTTCTCAAACGGGGATTACATTTCAAGATGATCAAACAAATCCACCGCCCATTTGTGGCTCCACCGTGATTCGAACCCAGACCTTCCTCAATACAAGCCGAGTTCATTGACCTCTCCTCACGTCTCTAACCCGGTGGTGAACTTGTTTAAAAGTTGTCCTTTTTAAGAGAGTCATAACGCTCAAACCCGCTGGAAAGTTAATCAAAGCCCTACAAGGTTTGGTACTTTGGGGTCTCCTCTGGAGGTACTGGGAGCCCATTTATGGGCACTTGGCAACCTTCCTGGGCTATCGCAAACCTTTGTGTGAGCTGTGCTCAAAGATAATTTACGGCTTGTCCGGCGAACAATTTCTAAAACTAGTCGTTTGCGTCTAAGAGACCATAACTGTCATCTCGTGAGGCCGCGGTGTTGGAGAGTGCCTTGTAACTAATTAATAACTAGTAATGAGTATTAGTAATTAGCAGTGGTAATAAACAGAATAATAGTAGTTTTATACATACTAACTTTAGAAATACTGATAATTTACGCATGGAGGTCATAGATTAGATTACAAACTTGTACTGAAACTAAAAAGGTTTGGTTGTAAACTGATGGCTTTCAAAAGAAGTGCGGTCATAAGAATTATACTCTAGAAACAAATTATAATTACAAGTTCAATAATGCCTGATTAAAGGCAAGGGTGGTCATCATCTATAAAGTCTTCTGCTATTTTACGAGTTTTGAAAGTTTCTATACCTATTTAGAAGAAGGAAAAAAAGTTTGGGAGTTTGTCTAAGAATTTCATATTATAAATTTAGGGTGTTTGCTAAGTTAAACGGTAACGTAACACCTGAAAGTCATAATAGTGTTACGTGTTTTTATAAACACCCCGCATCTGTGTGAACCTAGATCACATTCATAAATTTCATCCCATTGAAAACAATCCACTAGGGAATTCCAAAATTCATTATTTTATTTTAATTCCAAATTAATGTGCCGGGCGTGAAAGTATTAAAAATGATGTCGTAACAAGATTTATTAAAATAGCAAAGAATTTTCAGAATGAGTTGTATGTATAGCTAGGAGTAAGTGAGTAGGTAAGTAGACTCTCGGATTTAAAATGGTAATTACTCACCTTCATAAATGCCAAGTTTCAAAATTCCTATTGAAATTCAAGAATACTTACCGCTTGTTCTCCTTCTCGTGTTCCTAGAAATGGACAATGGTTTCTCACGTAACTTATCATTCTTGACGGAGAGATGTGAGTACTTCCTCAGCTAACTGTTTTAATCTGTTGGTCAGTCATACAAGATTTTTTTAAACTTATTAGATGAAATAAAATCTACAATTATTACTCGTACATAACACAAAGTAATTCATTTTAGTGATTTAGAAAAAGTGAGTTTCTTTATGATCTAAGAGTAAATAACTTTATTCCAACAGTTGATCAACAAAAAATCCACGTTTTCAATCTATTTTTTTAACGTTAAATTAAAAAGAAAGATGAAAACATTATGTTTAGGTATTATTTAGATTTTAGATCCCCCAGTAACAAATGTTTTTTTTTTTACAATCTTCAGCATCAGTCTAAACAGAACTCATTGTTTACAAAATTTAATGTTAATTTTATGATAATGCATTGTTAATTCTCATATCTAGGATTATTTATAGATTTCTTAAAAAGTTTGGGTTAAATTATGATTAGATAAGTTTAGTAGATACCTACATTACTTCAAGTGTGGTATCATTTTCAGCGATAATAATTATATGTCTGTATGTAAGCTTGTAAGCACTTGCCTGTCTAATTGATTTTTATTTTTGTATTTTTTTCAGGGATTTACTACAGGAGTTCCCAAAAAGAAATGAAGTCAATTATAACAGTTGTTCGAACTTGGATGGACATGGAAATTTTGAACTTTTATAATTAATCAACAATATTTCATTCAATGCATGAAAAGGGTCTCAAGATCAGTGAAATAATTCTATAAAAATAAAATATCATTAATTGGATTTATACTCCTGAATCTAGTATAACTTTTTTATCTTGAGCATAAAAATAGAAATCTGGGAAATAATGTAAAATAATAATTTACTCAACAAATTCAAAGCATAATTATTCAGATTCCCTAAAATAATATTGAAATATTTCCTTTCTATGTAATTAAGATTAACGTTTTAATATTTATAAAATGCAAAATTTGTTTTATTAAGAATTCCATTTTATTGAAAGTGAATATTGTCATTTTAATCGGCTAATTGTGTACGCCAGATTGAATAATGTAAAAATCTGCCGATACCATCATGAACATACAATCCGGGCCGGACTAATAAAGTCCTAGATCACGTTGTTCCACCAGGGGGCGGCCATGTTTCTCTGGAGCAACCGGGACGCCAAGAAAAGTGCCAACAGTAACCCTAGCAACAATATTAGCAGGTAAGCCTTTTGTGTACATCTCCTCTTTTTTTGGCTTTAAAGTCTATTAAGCCAGGGTCGTCGCTGGCTAGTTGAATACATCAATATTCTCGTACTGTCGAAGAAGTTAACCATCGCCCAGCGAGGTTAGGACTTGTATGGGTGGTCATTCACCAAAAGGCATGCTTGTATTATTCTTTTGCAGATCAGTCTGTAGGTTTTCTTCTGTTTCGGTTTCAACTAATCACCAATCACCACACTCACACAGCACTTCTTGAGTGATATCTACTCACTGATAAATCGCCATTTTAGAAGGAACGAGTAAGGTGTTTGTCTTACCCACTTCCCTACTCACTTCAACTGAATGTTTCCGCACCATAAAACAACGCCTGTACTAACACAAAGATTATCGTATCGTAAAACACTGGAGCTTAGGCCAGACACTAACCTTGTTAGTGTTGATAACTCTAATATTGACTTACCATTCCTAGAAGTCGAGACCCATAAAACAAGTGAAACAATAACTTGGACTTAGTGATTCTCCTCACAACACTGAGTGGTCTCAATGTCCTGGTAATCGTATTAGGCGACGATATAGGAGAGCATTGTTTTAAGCCGATCAAGTTCAATCAGGAATTGACTTAGAAAATTTTGAGTAGGTAAGACTTTTGAGTCGAACATAAATATGATTCTTTATTTAGGTTTAATGCCGCTTTCAACTACATGGTCATCTCACGACAGGAGTTTTACTGACCATTCGCTAATCAAGCGACTTAGCTACACACATTAATCTCACCCCGCTTGAGTGGGGCCGAGAATAGACAGCAGAACGTGGATTGGCATGATGACAATGGATGGATTCGACTTCAAAATTTGAATAAGGAGGATACCTTCAAATTCAACAGATTTTTTGAACAACAGAGTTGATTTAAAAGTTTCATTTAGGACTCGTGGATGACTTAGAATAAGTTTGAGTAAGACTTATAGTTTAGTCGTAAAATTCATTAAGATCTTGAAGATTACTTGGTCATGAAAGTTGGTAAGATATAATAGATACAATTTGTGAATGAAAGAAAAAGGGAGTTTTGACATCTCCACCATTCTCTATAAAAATAACGTACGTTTATGCTAAAAGAATGTAGGTACTATGTCCAGTTTTATTGAACATTTTCTTAAATCCAGCACAAAAGTAAAGAAACAATTTTTCCTCAGGGCAAATATTTCTAACAAAATATTTTTATCCAAACTGGCTGACTTTCTTATCTCTGTTCTAGGACGAAAAACTCACAACACTAATATTGAGCTAGGTATAGTCAAGGTGTCTCAGTTGCTAGTCAATTCCATTATCCTTCTCCCCTGATAAATTGGCCCTGATTGAGAGAAGGGACACCTTGGATATTAGCATTGAAGATTAAACACTCAGCGGATTAGGCGCAAACTGCATTTTGTCACGATCCGAATTTTCCATGCACCATTAAAAACAGCAATTATTAATAAGTTGCGAAATTGGTTCTCATGCGAAAAATCCGTGGATACCGAAATGGTTGTTCTCAACAAATAAGCAAGGTGAGGGTGGGTATTCAGAGAAAGGTGTTGCAAATAAATTTGGCAAAGACGACAGTGCAATAAATTACGAGATAAACGAGAGCTTGTGAATTTGCGATTCCTAATGCGCCAAATACGTTTAGGTACATTTTTACAATAAGCAAAGGATGATGTTCCATACTAATTTATGTTTGTGATGGTCAATGGTGGTTTTGTCTGAAAAAAATTCATGAGCCAGATGCTCATAAAAAAACACTTTAGTGAGGAAATAAACGTCACTGGTTAAGAATCTGGTCCTTTGGTATTTCTTTATTGAAGTTTTGATCACAGGATATATTCCGATAAAACCCAAAGGTTTGCTATTAGCTTTCTAAAGTCTCATATACTATTTCAAAGGCCATTTTGTGTACAATCGATTTTCTGGTAGTACCTACCAAAAATGATAAACTGATGGTTTATATCATTGCTAGAGTAGGACTCAAAAATTCCTTGAATCCATCAGTTGAGGTGTTATTTTTACGGTCAAATTCTCATATCTTTGGTTTACCAATTCAAAATAATTTAACTTGAATGTGCGAAATCTTGTTCAGAAAGACCAAGACAGAGCAGTATGTTCATGTTCAAGCTGTATGTTCATGTATATGTTACAAATATGTTGGGTCATTATAACTACACATTTCCAAAATCACACCATCTTCAGAACTTGAACATTAATATTACTAATCTGTAAGTTGCTCACTAGAACAGTACCTACATTATACAATCACACTATTTCTACAGACTTTACCAGTAATGGTTACAATTGTAAGTCCATTGTAAGCGTAAATTATTTAAATTAAAACAGAATTGTTTCATGCGAACTTGACGAGAACTTGATGTCTATCATCTATCATACTACTTGGCTTATTCTTGTGCTTCGTTCTATTTGACCCAACTATAATTTTATTATTGTTGCTGGTGTAGGAGTTTCTAATGTTGTTGTTGTTGTTGTCGTCGTTTTACAAGTGAATTTCTTTCCTTATCCTACAGAAAAGGAAATTGTTTCGTCCTCTAATATAAGTTTTTTCTGCATTGTCAAGTTCAACGGCAAGCTGGGAAAGTTAGGTCACGGTTAAGGGTTTGCTGATCCACGCCCCCTGTGTGCTCCCTCAGATAGACACCTGCTTGTCTACTCCCTGTCTTATCACATACGAGTATATGTCGGTAATTTTTACAGTCAACGAGCAGGACTACATAAAATACTTCAATTTCTTATCGGACAGAGTAAGCAAGAACACAGTGGCATTAATATTATTTCCAATTATATTGTGCGAGTGTCTCCAGATTATTTATGAGCTTCATAGAAATTATTTATGTATTTTCATAATTACTCGTAATATACTTAAATAACATAGTACATGAAAACAAATAATGTAAGAATGTACCTACAAAACACATCTGAATTATCATAAAGTAACTACATAAGATGTTTCGTAGGAAGTTATTCACTTTGTTTTTCTGGTTCGGATTTTTCTCACGAGCTTCAACAGTGTCTCAGGGCCTCAGTCTTTCCTCCAGGGCCTGAATATTTCGGGTTCCAAGCCAATGACTTCGCTGCCGCAGCAAGGAGACCCCTGGTCCTTGTATCGGCCTTGGACCCTTACCCCTCGAAAGTCTTCGAGATAGGTTTTATTTTTGTTTTGGTCCATTTCTTTTATCCTGTTCTGTTCTTTCTTCTTTTGAAAACAGTTGGAACTGTTGGAACACATCAGAGAGATAAGTCTGGAGTTGTTTGAGCTCCTGTTTGGTGTGGAGATCAGATTAGAATCAACAAGGGATCTGATTTTTCTTTGAATACTTTTCTTTGTTATCATTGTTATATGTTTTCTTTATCATCTACATACACTGGGGACCACAATTAGGGGAACGCTTTTTTAACCCCATATTTCACCTTGAATTGTATAAATTGTGGTTATGAAACATGATGTGAAAGATAGGTATTTTTGTTGGGAACATGAAACAAGTCATTTTTTTGGGCTCCTTCAAAGGGAAAATTTTATTTTTTGACAATAATCAAACAATGTCGAAAAAGTGACAAAAAACAAAGATTTGAAATTTCGAGATTTTGACCAATCTCTGGAATACGTGGGCTCAATACCTTGTATTGCCTCCCCTAACACCAAGTGGGGTGTCCAATCGCCTCGGCATGCTTCGGATGAGCTTCTGGAAGAATTATTGGGGCATCCGATCCCATTCTTCAACAACTGCCTTCTTCAGCTGCGCTATGGTGTCCGCGGGTGGATTCCTGTTCCGGATGGCCCTTTCCATATGGTCCCATACATATTCTATGGGATTCACATCCGAAGAGCGAGCAGGGTGCCGGAGGACCTCGAAGTTCACCTCCTGAAGGAAGTGCTTCACCTGGTTTGCCACGTGTGGACGAGCATTGTCGTGCATCAGGATCTTCTCCTCCCCAATGAAGGGCTTGAAAGGAAGGACAATACCTTCAAGAACCTGTCTCCTGTCCCGCTCAGCAGTCAGCGCCCCTCCCTCCAGGATATACAGGATATGTACGGCCGTTAAAACTTATACCCCCCCAGACCATGATGGAACCGCCACCAAATTGGACTTTTCCAACAATGTTGCACTGTGAGTACCGTTCATTTGGGCGTCTAAATACTCGGATACGGTTGTCATCTGACTTCAAGCTAAATTTACATTCGTCTGTAAACATACCCTTCCCCATTCACGCATTGACCATCTTCGGTAGTTGTTTGCGTACACGACCCTTTCAACTTTGTGCTGGTGATTGAGGAGAGGCGATCGCTTGGCTCTGTGGGACGTCACAGAACGCTCTCTGAGTCTTCTTCTTATTGTTTTAACAGAAACATTCACATTGTGGCTTCGTATCAGCTCCCCACGGACAGCAGTCGCGGGCATAAACCGGTTTCTCAGTGCAGGGAGCGTTATGTAGTGGTCTTCTCTTTGGTTTGTGACCCTTTTGGGACCCTGTCCACGTCGTCTTCTGTATTCACCAGTCTGCCTGTAGCGTTTATCAACTCAATGAATCACTGATTTTGACACGCGAAGGGAATTTGCCACTGTTCTGTAGGTTTGTCCGGCTTCAATCAACGCAACCGCCCGGGCAACCTCTACTTCACTCAAATCGGACGTATTGTAAGAAAATCACTTTATTTGACAATTAAAAGCTTCATAAAGTCACCAAACGTTAGCACTTGACCTTAGGTAAGAGAATAATGAAACTTCCATGTTCGTCAGGTATCCATGAAATCATGGGTTTTAGAGGTACTCTCAGTAAACTTGTAAGAATTTGTCCCTTAGTGGGATACATCTGTATAAATGTAGCATACATTGATAGACCATCGTATATGTAATAATATAAAGTTGAATAGGGGTTCCTAAAGTGAACACAGTACATTAAATTCGAAATCATCTGAGCGTTCCCCTAATTGTGGTCCCCAGTGTATTATTTGGTTATTGTACTTATACATCTTATGAGTACTTTACTTATCCCTACTCCTTGGTATCTCTCTGACTCTACAATTTTACTAGTAGTTGAGCCTTTTTCTATTGTTTTCTATTTTGTTCTTCTGCGTCATCAGTTACTCCTTCAATTGTTTCTTTTACCTTTTACCTTTTTCCCTATTTAGTTATTGTATTCCTTCACATTCACTTCTCTTCCTCAATTTTTTTTTATTTTCCTGGATGGTTCTACAACTCTTTCATTTCTGTTCCGGCACACAACAGGTCAGTGCATCCTCTTCTTGTTCTTTATGTTCTGCTTGAGAACACAGTGCGGAGGTATGATTATTTCTATTAACTTATGCGTAAATGGTTTTTATTACATTCCTATTTGCAAACTGTCAGGCCTCCTTTTTTATGCCTCTACAGTTTAAAATGAGATTAAAACTTCCGTATCGTTTGTATCAACACTTGATCCCGGTTGCATAGTTAAGTACTCATGAAATAATTTAATGGAATCAATAACAAATTAATGGACAGTTTATACTCAATAAAATTATGGCAACTTTGCATCTTGGGGTTTGAAGTTTGCAACATTTAATTACTAAAATTCATGAGCTAGACCAAAATATTTGTCACTAGAAGTTTGTAACTACATTTTCTGTGTCAGACTTCAAAGGAGTTAGAATTAAGGAATACTTCTAACTCCTTTGAAGTATTCCTTAGGGAGAGAGCCACAAAAATTGTAAAAAAAAAAACTAAAATAAATACCTATAAAGTATTACATTACAGTTTTGATATTGCGTAACGAAAGTTGTGAATCCTGTTGAACTTAAGAAACGGATTCTTTACAAATGAATTCTGCTAATTGTTTCATAAGTTTAATTATATGAATAGGAAGTCACCATACCGTAGCCAAGTGGTTTAAGGCTAAGACCCTAGGTTAAAGGCTTGGGTAGAAAATTTTCTACTCTGTCATTGAGATGAGTGTGCTACATTGTACTTACTTGTATAAGTAACGACTTGTGGTAACCAGAGTTATTAGAGTTAAAAGAAAATTTAGTAAAGTACTCATTATTCAACAATTTTGATCAAACTCTATTTAATTTTTATACACAGGTCAGTGGCGGCTCGTCGGGTGAAGACACTGAAGACATTTTCACCTAATTTTGAACAGTGAAAACACTACTCATAATCCCTTGAACATGGCACAATTGATCCAACTCAAATAAAAAAAAAAAAAAAAAAAAGAGTAAGCTTTGTGTAAAATAGATCAATGCTGCTTAACATTTCATGTTACTTTCCAAGGAGAACACCAAATGTGAAGACAATTCGCAATTGTCTTCAGTTGTCCTTGAATCAACCAATCAGAGTTGAGTATTTCCAAGTAGGTATCATGAAATATTAGGCAACAACTATATCTATGTAGTCTGCTAGTGAAGACCGTCTTCAGTTGTATTCATTTTACAATATCTACACGACTTCATACGAAATGTCACGAAGCCACATACCATGTGCGATGTCATGTGTTTTTGATATTACATTGTTGCCAGTAGCATTATGCCAGACCTAGGGAACCAGTCAATGATTTAGCCTCCCATATCTAGCACAATCTTGTAATATTAATAAAAAAAAAAAAAATTAACGTAGGCGTTAGGAAAGCGGGATTTTGTTTCAGGAATTTTGGATATTATTTCTCATTTTTTGGGTTCTAGTTTTGTACATAGTTACTAAACGATAGCCGATACCAATAAATTTTAACTACTTATGTATCTTGTCAACTAAAGTCTTAAAAAGGACATCTCGATTGAAGTCAAATCTCGGAAATAATTATTTAATGTAGTTACCGAAATTGAGCCTAATAAGATAATCTCGTATCTAGTTGTTCCAAGAAGTTTTTAAATAGGGACAATGGTGGTCCTGTTTAAGATCCTGGCTATGGAACCACTTTAAAAAAAATCATGAAATTAGACGTGTTGAAATGAAATTCTCAAGAGAAAATTCTGTTCAGGCGGTGTAGTATTTAAAATAAATAAATACGTCTTACATGATTTGAGGCATTTCTTTAAATTTAAAATATAGCTCTTGAAGTTTGTAGAAATTTAGCTATGAAATTAACTTGGCAACATTGTATCTCTTATCTTTAGAATGTAAACAAAGCGCACTTTTTAAATTTTATTATATTATTTTCAAATCTTTTCAACGGTAATCAAGTGACTTTTAATTGGTGTAACTAGTTAATAAAGTTATTTCCCAGTATTTGATACAGGATAGAAACATTATTCCTACCTGATCTGACCTGTGCTTTTCATAATAAGTTGAATATGAAGTAGCTATGTACTTCTTTCAGTGTCAGAAATAACATTATAATTATGCAGGTTGCAGGTAGCTAAGCACACAGCTTCCAGTGAAGTACTTAAAATTATAAGGCAATATCTGTGTTTTTCATAATTAATAGTCATTTAAACATCAATGGTAACCCAAATTTAAGCTGATTTTATATTTGTAGTAAGTATGTTTTCTTAGATTTATTTTGTAATCTGGTGGTGGATTTTCTTCCAGTTTTGGATTGTAATTTTTAGTCTTCAACTAACTTTCTTTCCTTCCCAGTTCTAGCCCCTCTTTAAAATGTTGTACCTATACCTATCTACTGAGGTATAATCCTAATATTTTTATTTTAATTCTTTTTTACCAACTTTTAGTATATATTTTTTATTAAGATGAATAAATATTTTTTATTAAGATGAATAATTAATAACAATATTTCAAAGAAACAATGAGATTCCACAAAAATCATGGGGTTCAAACATTAAAAGTAACCCCATTCAGATTAAGAAGTAATGAGGATAAGAAAGATATTATGATTACTGGATGTCCAATTTCTCCAATTACTAGAACCACCACTAAAAAAGTAAAGCAAATGCCTGCCCCACAGCCATACAGTTCAAGCCTGAATGGCTGTGTACCAGCTCAAGTGTTGACAAATTGTTCTGCTGGCCTTGTTTATTTAATAAGTACCAAGTGTTCTCCAAAAAAAGTACCTATAAAAACTTATATGATGCAAAACTGGTGTGAGAGAAAATCATGCTCTGCAGGGAAACAGCCATCACATACAATGGGCTGTGTTTATGAGACCATAAGAACTAAGATCTGATAAATTAATAATTTTATTTTTTCAATACTTCTGGGTATAATTTGTCTTCACCTAGTCTTGAAGTCAGGAGCCGCCACTGACACAGGTACAGTAAAAGGGTTTAATTAATTAAAGGTAAACAAAGTCTGATCAAGGGTGGTGATAATGACTTTGGCATTCTCTTCCTGTTTGGTGTGGAGTACTTAGGGCGAAACAAAATCGACAACTTAAGTCACTGTTTAAGTTTTCCCTATCTTAGACAGTACGCAATCCGAGAGCGCCACAGAGGTATTACAAAAACGTCTATTAATTTCGCTCTTAGAGAAGCAAAGGATGCTCCTAGTAATGCTGTGCTACGCACGAAAATTGTTAAGTTTACCTCAAAGTAAACATATTTAAACCCATTCACTATAAATTATTCAATTTAAGGCTGTGTTTCCAATTCTTCTCTGTTGCCATTGCTACAATAACAGATAAGTTGCTTTTTCTAGAATTGATTTCGAGATAGCTCGGAGGGTTGTAAGTTGTGAACAAAGCTGAGGCAAGGACAATGAAGATGATGACTGTCCGAATGTAGAAGTGGCCTGGTGGTCGCATTCTTTCACTTGATGAGAACAGTCTCATTATTTTCAAGTCTTACAAACAATTCGGGTAACTTGGGTGAACTGGGCTCGACCGTGTCAGAAGAAAAAGAGACGAAAAAGGGGATAGAGAGAACAAAAGGATTTCTCTGTGTTTTCAACGAGGTACCTTCTTATTCTTTCTTAATACAGGAATCTCGCGCTCGAAATCCTGGTAAGACGAAAATCTCGTTAACATGACGCTTTTGTCCCTTGAAATTCTAGTTACCAGGATTCTACTGTACATTGCTTTGTTGTGGATATTACTAATACGCTTAACTCGTTCTTAAAGTTTTATGTGTTGATGATAGCGCACTTATTTCGAAGATCAGTTCAAATTCCTTGAAGGGGAAATGATTCTTTTCATTTGTTCGTCTTTTTATAAGAGCTTTCTCTGATATCTGCTTCTATGAATTTCATAGTTTCTTTTTATTGGTTGTATTTCATTTATGAGCTCATCATTTGAAAATACCTAAAAATACTAGCTTAAAAAAGAAAATAAAAAAATGTCATGACTAAGTATTATAATATGTAGATGTAGACTCCTAATATTTTCGAAAATAAGGATAAACCATTTGACGCTTTCTGATACCTCTATAGATTAATTTTCCATCCCCCTCTTGTAATTATAACACGCAATCGTATTATTGCTAACGGACAAATTTAATCATGCACTTAACGATAACGAACAAATGTATAAACCATCAAATGGCTAGTGACCAATTAAGTTCGAGATTAAATCAGTCCGTTAGTGACAATGACAATACAATTCATATTCGATCCATTTCATCGATTTTTCAAAATTATGGTTTTAATTGATGCGAGAAAACCTTTCTTAGAATATCTTACTTGGTTTGTCGTCCACGTGACCCCGAGTTCCCCTATTCTTTGCCCCGACGTTGCAGGATCACACTGGACGGCCAGGTAGCTAGGTACTGCTAATGGTGACTCCTACAACTTGAAGTTCATTGAACAGAACAACTCTGTACATTCCTCACTGTAATGTACTATTCAAGATGATTTTTTTTACCAAGATGATTTCCAAGCGGTCGGTAATGAGACCAGTGGTCAGAGCTTCCTCTGTCATTATAGATCGCTCCAATTGCACCAATGCATGGAGTCGGACTTTCAGTGATATTTGATGATCTCAGAACCGTGTTTAACATTTTAATGGAGATCTGTACTGTTTTGTGAAACATTAAAGTTCTGAGTTTAGTTTAGACTGTCTAATTCATAATCAACTTGGTCCAAAGAATCAGTGTATCTGAAAACTGGAAATTCGGAACAAAGTCACTTAATGGTTTATGGTACAATAGAATATTTTCCTCCTGATTGAGATAATTCCTTAACTTAACTATAGTTGGTATCTTTGTTTGGACATCTTTTTCGGCCATGCCAAGCGAGCTGTAACCCGCTTGTCCGCTTGAATAGTAGCTATCACATTGTTGTTAATCACAAAGATAATATCACAATTACTCAAACTCGTCAGATATTTGCTATACTTGAGACTCGAACCACCGAGATGTGGGTTAAGAGTCCACCGCCTTATCGATCATGCTACTAAGGTATATTTGTATTTCTTTACCTACTTGTGTGCTTGTATGATATAATATGTACAGTAATTGAAAATTTTAAACAAGGCTGAACCCGATACTTATCTGATTATGGACTTTCGGGTTAATATCGCTTCACTTTCCACCAATAAAATGTCATCTCCACGGCCTTGATGACGCTGTCAAGAGAAGCTCTTTATAGTCTTTATCAATGTATCCGCAGTCCTTAGGTCAATGACATAGGTCAAGGGATGGATTCTTAAGGATATGACATAACTTTTAAGGGTCAATTGGGTTGATTCTAAGGGTAGATAGAGGTAAGACAGCTCACCATTTCCAAGACCCCTAATGAAGCGATTACTTTCGCTCTATGTAGCCTCCGTACTTTCTAATTACTAGCACAATACAGAAGAAATAATTGTGTTTTCCTAATAGCTTAGACTCAGTGGGAGTTATGGGCGAAAGTGATCGAAAAGTAAGTGTATACTAATGGACTTGAAAATATTTACTATCTTTTGTCTAATCACCACTAAGTAGGTAATAACTGCTAATAATGATTGAGCTTCTAAAAAAATATTATTATCATCATTTTATTATTATTGAAATCACCAATCACCACTCATATTTAGTTATTTAGAAAACATGATTACATCTTTTATTGTACTTATAGATATACAAGTTCATGATACAATGATCATACATTAAAACTATTGGTTTCAACACATTAACATAATTGGGAGGCGCCTCATTGAGTCCCGTCTGGATTTGTCCCTTTTTGTCGATGCTTCATTGAGTCCCAAGGTTTGGAACGGTTGAAGTTATCGTACCACTCATTGAGTCCCGTACATAATTAATACCTATTTCTCCTTATACATAAACTTGTACATAGAAGATCATATTATTTGTCAGTCAGTTGGGTCAGTCCTCCTCTAAAAAATTAGAACACTCTTTTCATTTTTTATTAAGAATTCTTGTTTTTATTTTTATTCATAAATGAAAATGAAATTATTGTCTATTGGAATTTGATGCGTAAGTGAATTTTTTGTTAGAGGAATTTTGTAGTTATAGGGTTAGGTAAAGTTAACAAGGTGAGATTGCACGATAGATTTCTGACTTCAGTTTGTCGGGTAGGATGGTTGGGTGAGGGGCTTAGGTTAGGTTGAAATTAGCGCAGGCGGTTAGGCCGGGTCGCGCAGTGACCCGGTCTAACCCTGCGCTAATTTCAACCTAACCTAAGCCCCTCACCCAAGCTATCCTAGCTGGCTAACGAAACACAACATTTAGACATAACTGTCCGCGTATTCATTTTTATAAAAATTAACTGTGTTCTTATTTACTTCTTCTTATATACTAACATCAGGTAAAGGGACTCAATGAGTCATATGGTCTGGTAGACCCAAAAATATTAGGGGACTCAATGAGGCATATGGTCTGAGGTACCTGCTAAAATTACGGGACGCAATGACATGAAAAAAATACTAACATCAGGTAAAGGGACTCAATGAGGCATATAGTCTGAGGTACCTGCTAAAATTACGGGACTCAATGACATGAAAAAAAGGTCAACGGGACTCAATGAGTGTACGTCCAACATAATTGTACCTGCCCTTTGACAAACAAAAAGAAGCCACAAAAGAGTGGCTTTATAATCAACTAGCGGGTTACACCCGCCGCTTCGCCAGCCCATCAAACACACACAACGCACACACACACCCACCCACACACACACATCCACACACACACACATCCACACACACCCACACATCCACACACACCCACACACACGCACACACCCACACACCACACACACACACACACACACACACACACATACATACCATACCACACACACACCACACACACACACACACACACACACACACACCACACACACACCACACACACACACCACACACACACACACACACACCACACACACACACACCACACACACACACCACACACACCACACACACACACACACACCACACACACACACCACACACACACACCACACACACCATATACACACACACACACCACACACACACACACACAAAATGTCATTTAGGTTTGAAAAAAAACCTGAATATTTTTTGTCGCCCATCTATTTTCTGGCCTTCCCCGGCGTAGCTCAAGAATGGCTCATCAGAATTTCGCGATCAATATGTCAAATGAAAGCCTAAACCCTTGCCTAAAACTTTCTCGCTCTGAGTTGATAGGTCGTCACTTCAAATTTCGAGAAAAAATGTCATTTAGGTCAAAAAACGTGAATATTTTACATGTTACCCATCCATTTTTTTACCTTACCCGGCGTAGCTCAAGAACGGCTCATCAGAAATTCGCGATCGATATGTCAATTGAAAGCTCAAACCCTTGCCTAAAACTTTCTCGCTTTGAGTTGATAGGTCGTCGCGACAAATTTCGAGAAAAAATGTCATTTATGTCAAAAAACGTGCATTTTTTTGTGTGTCACCCATCCATTTTTATCCTTACTCATTGTAGCTTAACCTCAGGGAGATATAATCTAGCCTAGAAGAATTTCCTGATCCAAGCGGACCTATGTGCAAAATTTCAGGTTTCTCGGTCAAACGGTGTGGATTTGTATAAAGAACATACATACACACATACATACATGATTGAAGACGTTCATCGTTGCGATGCTGTCTAGCTCTGAACTCCTCTTCGTCCACATAGGCCCCTGAGATGACTGAGCAGTCCAGCCCTGGATCTGCATTGTCTGCTGCACACAGGACAGGTCAGCTCGTCAATTGGTGGTGGAAATGTTGATTGTGTGGCAATGTTGAGACAGGATGAAGTTTGATTTGGATCTACTGGGGTAAGTCTGACGGGTTTTATTGATGTTGGTACAGTTTCTGAGTGGCGATGTCTTAGATGGCTGGTAGCTCCAGCTTTAGATTTTGATGAGTGGCCACATTGTTCGCAGATAAGTGAGTTTGGTGGTGGGAGCTGATCCTTGTGTGTTTGTGTCAAATGGGAATTCACATACTGGCGTCCTTTTCTTCCTTGGCGTTTGAATTCGCATAGGGGGCATTTCCATTCGAACTTATCTTCTTCTAGGTGTTGGGCTTCTCTTTTCTGTGATGCATCTTGTATGTGTTGGTCATGCGCTTTTTGGATGTTTTCATTGATTTTAGTTCGCCATAGGTTTCTATCCGCAGCTTTGATTCTCCAGTCTTTTTCGTCAATGGTAAGTAGTTTGAGGTCATTTTTGATAAAATCAGACCAGCGCTTCTTTGGTTTTTGCTGGAGGCGACAACCTTCAGTGAGTTGAGAAAAGGCAACTTTATGAGTTATGCGGTCGGGTGGCATACGGCTGACATGTCCTGCCCAGCGAAGACGTCTGACACGGATGAGTTCGTCAACTTTTAGCATGTTGGTACGTTGATATACGACTTCATTCGGCACCATGTCCTTCCAGCTGATTCCTGCTATTGTTCTAAGGCATCTAGTATGGAATGCATTTAGCTGTTGAGTCTGATATGCCTTTAAGGTCCAACATTCAGAGGAGTACAAGAGGGTACTTAATACGATGGTGTTGTATACCTGAATTTTCGTTTTGAGACTCAGATGGTGCGGTTTCCATACTCGGTTGTATAATCTGGCAAAGGCTTGGGTTGCAGCGTTTATTCTATTTCTGACTTCACAATTCAAGTCACCATTGTTTGTTATCAGACTTCCAAGGTATTTAAATGAGTTGACTTCTTTGAGTGGATTGCCATTGATATGAATAATAGCTGGTAGAGTATTGACAAACATTACTTCGGTTTTATTGATGTTGACATTTAGTCCAAAAGTCTTAGCTGCATTTACAAAAGCTGTTACAAGTCTTTGGAGTTCTTCAGGTGTTTTGGTAACGAGGGCAGCGTCATCTGCAAACATTAATTCTCTGACGTGGGCAGATTTAACTTTTGAAGTGGACTGAAGGCCTCTTTTATTAAACATGTTAGTGTCGCTGCGGTAGACTAGGTTCACACTGCCTTCATTTGTTTCTTTAACTCTATTCATTATTGCTTGGATGTAAAGCAGAAAAAGTACTGGAGCGACCACACAGCCCTGTTTTACACCTGTTTTGATCTCAAAAGGTTCAGAATATTCCCCGTCAGCAAGTACCGATGAAGTGGTATCTTCGTGCAGCAGTTTCAAGATCGTCAAGATGTTTTGCGGACATTTTATATGGTCAAGAATTTTAAATAATGCTGCTCTATTAACGGAATCAAATGCTTTTGATATGTCAACAAATGCAATGCATAGACTAGTGTTTTGCTCCAATGTTTTCTCTACAAGTTGTCTAGCAGCGAATATCATATCAATGGTAGAACGACTGCCCCGGAATCCGCACTGGGTGTCATCAATACAAGATTCTATAAGCGGAAGGATACGATTATAAATAATCCTAGAGAGAAGTTTGCTGGTTACGTTTAGCAGGGATATGCCTCTGTAGTTGTCACACTTCCGCTTGCTTCCTTTCTTATGAATAGGAACTACAGTTGAATGTTTCCAGTCCTTTGGTAATGTTTTCTCTGTCCATACTTTAGTAAATAGGGAGTGTAATATATTGATGGATACTTCTTCACCTCCCTTCAAGAGTTCGGTAGTAATAAGATCATCTCCGGGTGCCTTGTTGTTTTTAAGTTGGCCCAGCGCGCTTATTATTTCTGCTATAGGTGGTTCATCACTTGTTACAAGGTCATTAACAGGTTGAGTGGTCTGTAGGTTTATTTGAAGTTCATCTAGGTTTACTTCGGCGTTTTGGTTTAAAAGTTCATTGAAGTGGTCTTTCCATCGAGTGAGTTGTTGTTTTTTATTCTTTAAACAGTTGCCGTGCATATCTTCAATGATGTTAAGGGATTTCTTTGATGGTCCTACTATCTCTTTAATTGCTCTATATAGATTGTATGAGTCATTGACGTTCATATAGCCCTGAATTTCTTCGGTCTTTTTTATCCACCATTTTTCTTTTATCCTTCTTACCTCTTTTTGACATTTCTTGCGAGCTGCAATATATTTCTTTTTCTGTTTTGGATGAGGATTAGCAAGGTATTTCGAAAATTCATCTCTCTTTTTCTTTAGTGCACTTTCGATGAGTTCATCTGATTCATCAAACCAATCTGATTTGTGGCTTTTCTTCTTTCCAAGGGTGTTAGCAGCTGCATTTACTGTTGCACTCTTGAATTTTTCCCAGATCGACTCGGAGTTTTCTGGTTCGTTGCTTGAATTTCCACAATTTGATACTAGTTGGGACTTAAATTTACTTTTGATTTCTTCTGATTTCAGGAGTTTAGTATCAAATGGTCTGTGGTCGTTTTTCTTCTTTTGATGGAATATTCTGAGCTTAACTTGCATTGTGCTCCTGACAAGTTGATGGTCAGTTTCGCACTGTGCACCTCTCATTGTTCTACATCGTAACACCTTTGCATTATCTCTGGCTCTAACAATAATGTGGTCAATCTGATGCCATAATTTAGTTCTTGGGTGCTGCCATGTGTTTTTAAATTTATCTTTCTGCTGAAACCAGGAGCTTGTTATGCTCAGTTTTTGTTGTGTGCAAAGATTTAGCAGGCGCAATCCGTTTTCATTCCGCATTCCTGTACCATGGGATCCAAGAGCTTCTTCCCATCGATTTTGTCGTTTACCAACTCTCGCGTTAAAATCTCCAGTTAAAATGATTCCATGTTTCTTTGGTACGCGCTCTATGACCTGATTAAGATTAAAATAGAAGGAATCAATTACATGTTGCTCAGTATTAAGCGTTGGAGCATAACATGTGATGAATGTTATTTCTGAATCAGGAGTATAAATTTGCACACTCATTATACGGTCATTGATACAGGTGGGATCGGATACAATACCTTTTTTGAGAAGATCTGATCGAACACATATTGCTACTCCGTAGTAGTTTGGACCATCATCCTCACATCCTGACCAAAGAAATGTGTAGCCTGAATTCTTTTCTTCAAGTTGACCATTGTTCTTCAAGTGTGTCTCTTGTAATCCAGCAATGTCTATATTGTAGCGTTTTAGCTCTTTGGCTACAACAGCTGTTCTCCGGGGTGTGTTTGTTGTGGATAAATGCTGCGGGTCTAGTAGTGTCTTGACGTTCCAGGTGGACACTGTTATTTTGTTGTTTGGTTTTTTTAATGGTTTGTTGTTAAGACTGTTGACAGATGTTGGTATGCCTCCCCCAGAATCCATGAGGCAGACGACATCTAGAGAAGCCGTGTGAGATTGGCTCACCTGGGGTAATAGATCCGTTTGTTTTGTACTCAACATTGTAGACAGTAGGGGGTTTTTTGGGAGGTGGGATTTGTTCAGAGCATTGCAATGAATTGTTTAAAGTGGTCCAAGCTTGCAACTTGTCACACTGTCAATCCTTTCCGCTCGATAGGTCTCAGTAGCAAGCTAGATGAGACCGTAGTGGGGGACCCGGTTTTCCTTCAGAGTTTCCTTCTCCTAGCCAAGGTCTGGGACTGTTTATTTGAGTAGACTCCTATTTGAGCAAACTCTTATTCACAGTTAACCATTTTTCTTGAGTTATAAAATGGTCGTTCACTATCCGCCACCTGTGACCCACCCAGTAGCTTAGGCATGCCCTGGGACATACATACATACACACATACATACATACATACAGACAGCTTTCTTTTATAGATATAGATTTATTTACTAAATAAATAAATTTATTGGATTTATTTATTTAATTGTTTCGTACCTATTTTATTCTTACAATACTGTCTACATCGGTTTCTATACTTTATGGATAAAATGATTCTAAAGTTTCAATCAATGTCTACAAAATATCTAATGGTGAAATTAATAGACAAAATCGATAACCTAAGTCATTGTTTAGCTTTGGTATTGCCCATCTAAGACAGTACCAATCTAAGATTTAGCGCCACAGAGGTATTACAAAAACGTCTATTAATTTTTCCTTAAGATTCTACACATAAGGCTATATGGATTTATGCCTTTTCACTAATTCAAATGGTATTCCCACAAACGCTACAAACCTTTTTCCTACCTTCTCTCTTCTCTCTCTCTCTCTCTCTCTCTCTCTCTCTCTCTCTCTCTCTCCTCTCCCTCTCTCCCTCCCTCTCCCCCCCCTCTTTCTCTTTATCTTTCACACTCACCCATTCTTCATTTGATAAAATTCATTTTAAAACTAGAATGTTACAAATTTGGGAGATCCATATTCTCGAAGCACCAAACCTGGGGATCACCCAAAATATAGGTGAAGCCATAGCTCATAAATCAAAACCCTATTCTGTCTCAAACCTGGAACCCTTCAACTGTAAGCCCGAGTTGTTCGGTTAATCTACTCCCAGAGGTTATCTGGAAATGTTAATGAAGATGTTAAAAACGTTCTGGCCCACTGGAACTCTTTAGAGTTCAGAATCAGTGTTTCTCAAAAACATTTTATTTTGAACTTTGATACCTAGTTGTATTAGTTTTCTAGGTACTAGGTATGACAACTGAAACCGGCTAAGTCAAACTCCGTAATGTAATGACATCTTGGGATCTAGATCTGACAGATTAAATACAATAGCTAGAGACACTTAGACAGTGATGATTGCCAGCGTTGATATCACCGGATCTCGTAGGATCACTGAAGTTAAGCAACGTCCAGCGAGGTAGAGACTTCGTGAAGCTAGCATTCCGGCCCGACCCAGGCTGGGTGTGGTTAATGTGGGTAGCAGATTTGTGAGTTTCCAGTGAATGGAGGGTAACTCCCCGTCGTAATGTGACCACGCAGTTGAAAGCGACATTGAAACATTTTTTCTTAAATAGACAGTGATTTGTATGCAATTTATTGTAAATATACACATAAAAAAGAAAAAGTGCGTATGAAAACACAAAATACATAAATAGAAAATAGGTGTTTGTTTCCCAATCAGATACGTGGTTACGAGGTGTTTACGATTAAACACCCATCGGTAATCCCACGGTGATTATCTCTTACTGATTTACAAATCTCAAGAAATATTCACCCTACACACATTGGCCGTGCCACCAAATGTTGAGACCCGCTGTTTCTATTAAACTAGTTGTTGTGGGGGCTTTACCTAAGCGTGTATAATTATAATATTTATTAGACCCATGGGAACTTTGAGGGGGAGGCCCCGGACGAAACCAAATTATGCTTTTTCAAAAACTCGTCAACAATGTGAAGACAATATTGACCATGTAACCACGTAACATACTTATCAACAAGCATGTTTCAGGGTATTAAGAAAGGGGGTGCTAGTCACCATATCGACTAGTTGACTACCATGGTAACAAAATGTTATTATATCTCAATTTTATTATAATAATAATAAAAAACACTCGTCAGTGGAAGGTGACCACCAGGCGAAGTTAATGGTCAAAGCATTGTCCACCACCTACCCTCAGAGTTTTATTATTATTATGTGGTCACATAATCAAATTAATGAGGAAAAATTCATGCACTGGGTGGGATTCGAACCAACGTATCACTACGCTACCTGGATTGGCAGGTTAGCGCGTTAACCACTTGTCTACCAGTGCACATAATAATTTATTGGGTTTATTGTCAATTTTATTTTACTGGGCAGAATCATAGGACTTCTTCTTTTCCTTGAAAGTACCAATATCTTATTTTGCCCATAATTCCGCTACTGGTCGCTGCTCACATTAAAGCAGTTACTCATTTTTCCTCACGAAATATGAGTGGACCACGTACATCAAAGTACAGAGCAAACCCTGTCCTGCTTTGGATCGAACCTTTGTCACCATGCGTTGAAGCCTATTGCTCTACAAGAAAATATTAATTATGTAGATCAAGTCAATTGAACAAATTATGTAGATACCAATATTTTTTAACAGTTCCGGTGGTGGTAGACAGCAAAACGTAATACACGGGGCTCTTTCTATGTCCCCCACTAGAACATCTGAAATAATCCATTAGGATTTTTTAACTCATTTTTTTTTTTTTTTTTTTTTTTAGCTTTATTAGGTAGAACAAAAAATATAATATACAGTAGAACACAATACGTAAAGATCCTGTGGCAATAACCCCGCCAACTCTTGTACCTATAAATGGCCTCAAACAAAGACCCAATCCCTAACACGGCCCTGATAAATGCAAGAACCGGCCATGGCCATAGGCTTTGTATCTGGGCTGAATATGTGTAGGCTGGTGATTAATATGATCATTAACAAAAGATAACACTAATATTCATCTAATAGATAAGGAAATGCCTATTATTCACTCATGGCCGCCTCATGGAGTACAGCAACTTTGCACTGCAACTTTGTACAGCAACTTTTATTTCTTGAATGGTGAGCTTTGTAAGGGAAGCACATGAATTGTGACAACCAATTTAAACTATTGGGTAATTTGCGGAATAACTCTAACTAAATCTAGGGAAAAATTCACAACATTTGTGAAAATTTCAAGGTACCTAGGTACCTATTTAATGGAAAATTGCTTCGGGTGGATCTTTTAAATTCTTGAGTTTTCGTTAAAATCTCGCAGTATTTGCGAAAATCTTGGGGTATTTTCAAAAGTAATGATAAACATCAATTGGTATGTCCTGTGAATTGTAATTTACGTGTACTTTTCAATTTTCTCTGGGTATCCTTTCAATTTTTTTGGGTGATTCCTTTACTTTTCCTTTCTATAAGATAAGGAAACTTAGAGAGTATCCCAAGAGTGCTTCAGAGTTTTGAACTCTTCTGTATAGATCCTGCTGAAGATAGTTTCATCTGAAACCCCTAAGTTCAGTGAAGTGTGTCCATAGCACCTGAAAACCAGGTCCTCCTCTGAACAGAGACCCTAGTACCTGTACTCATGAAGTACATAACAACTGTTTGGCTTCTGGAGTAAAGTAAAAGTAGTGCTTTATTTAGACTGTCAGAGCAAGACAGGTAGTCCTATTATGCCAACAGTTTAACTCGGCAGTATCAACAAGGTATAATAATATTCTATTGTACTACCATCGATCTGTAAACGGAAAAGGAACTTGTCACCCCTTGAGGAGGAACTCTGGAAGGGTACAAAACCAATTCCGGTGTTGATTTTCTAAAGTGGATCCAGATCATGGACAGTTAATAGGAGATCTTCAAAGATAATGTTCATTTTTGAGTGCACTCAACCTGCGGGGTTTATTACATTACTTTTCAACTTGTAACAATTGGTCTAGTATGGAACCTTCAGCCTTCAGCTCACAAAAGTTCCACCTTGATATAGGTATGTTTATACTGTTCTTAGTCGAAAGTTAAAACACATTTTCGACTATAGTCACTTGGGAATCTTTTTTTTTCCGTTTCCTAACAATGAAATGAAATCATGAGTTACCAACCCTAGTATCATTTACTAGTATATTGACTTTTAGCTTTCGACAAGAAATTTCAAGTATTTCTTTAAGAACAGTGTTCACTATTAGGATGGTCTGATAAAGATGGACTATTTGCTTCTCCTTTGCGACTTCCTTAAATCTTTCTATTTCTTCTCCTTCTGCTGCTTCTTCTTTTCTTTGAAAGCTTTGGGTGTCTTCGATCTTTTATTTATTTTTGTAAAACTGTTGTTCAATTCAATTATTTTATTTTTCAAGAGATCAATAGAAAGTAGTGGAGACACAACAGAAACGTAAGTAAGGTAGATGCTCCCAGTGGGACACTCTTCACATCGTAAATTTCAAGTAACGACCATTACTACTATGGTCAATGCATCTTTGAGTTATATTTTGAGATCCGAATCTTGAAAAAGAGTTTTAATATTCAGACATTCATGTGAAAGAAAGGTACATACATAGTACATAATATGCTCTGAAAGTCAGACTGTGAGAGTAAAGGGACTCTTTAGTCTCATTCTTGCAGGATAAACAGAGAGTGTTGTATTGAAAGTCCTGTCTTTTTATTCAATGCTCTATTTATTCCTGATTATTTTTAATATTGTATTCAATACTTTCAAAGGTACCTACCCGGTTTCTATAAATATTAGAACAAATTAGAGATAGACAAAATCTAAATAGAATGACCGTTTTTCATATTTTATTCGACACTGATGTTCAACAGCTGTGGTCTAGTCAAGAGATGCTCAGTGCTATATTTGGACTGATGCTGGTAAGTAGGACAATGGGTCTCATTAAATCAACAGTTCTTGTCCTTGTACGTAGAAAGCGTCTAGTTTCGTAATCTGATAGAAGCCAAGTTGGGTTGTACTACTCTGCCCCATTTGGAGATGCAGCAGGAAGATGGTTTATGATTAAATTGACCATGTTAATGTTATTAACATACAATATCTTTGTATGCTACATGTAATACGAGCCACATATGATTATATTATGCTGTGTACCAATCTAAATACGAGGTTTGGCTATTAAGTTCGTAGACGCGAGCCGCTACGCAAAAGCTGTCCATGCTAGAAAGATATGATGAACATGTTTATAAAGCTTAAAGTCTTGTGTTTTGATTGATAGCTGTCACATGCCTGTACTGTAAATAGTTTTGTTGTGATAGCCCGACGCGCAAGACACCTTTTTTAATTTTGCCGGAATTATGATTCATACAAAAGTTGAGCAACGAGTGATTATTGAATTTTATGTAAAACTTGCTGGTGAAACTTTTTCTTTGTTAAAGACAGTGTACCAGGAGTCATGTTTGAAAAGATCAACGCTTCATAAGTGGTTTAAACGGTTTCAAGATGGTCAGGAAGATGTTGAGGACGATCCACGTCCTGGTCGTCCCCAAACCTCAAAAACTGACGAAAACATTGAAAAAATTGGTGTTATGATTCCTTCTGACCGTAGATTAACTCTAGGACTAATGGCTGATACACTTAAAATTAATAAATTATGTGTGGGACAAATTTTGCACGAAAATTTCAACATGACAAAAGTTCGCGCAAAATGGTGCCATGCGCCAGCCCACAGTGCCTTCTCCGTGAAGACGTTCCTGGCCAAGTACAACATCCCAGTGTTGGAACACCCTCCTTAATCACCCGACCTGGCCCCGTGCGACTTTTACTTGTTCCCAAAAATCAAATCTACCCTGAAAGGTACCAGATTTGACAGCGTAAATGACGTTAAGAAAAAACCGGCAAAAGTCTTGAAAGGCCTCACACAAAATGACCTCCACCACTGTTTCGATCAATGAAAAATTTGATTAGAACGTTTAAGGGATAAAGGAGGGGAGTACATTGAAGGGGATAACTACTAAATTTGGGTAAGTTAAACACACATCGTTTTATGGAAAGAGTCTACGAACTTAATAGCCAAACCTCGTATGATTAGTTACTATTTTATCCTTATTAATAAACAAGTACTCATAGTCACCGTTACCGAGTGGGTAGACCGTACAGTTACCTGGGTTAGAATCCCGGCGGAGTTGAAACTTTTTGGCTTTGTATCGGGATATTCGGGCTCCAATCATACCTCGTGAGGAAAAATGAGTTGCTGCTTTGATGTGAGCAGTGACCAGTGGCGCAAATATGGCCAAATGATACAGAGTAATAAAAGAAGTCCTATAATTCTGCGCTACCTCCTATTTTTTTGTTGTTGATATAACAAAAAGAACACTTAATTATTAATTTACAGTCTCCTACAAACTGTGATGTTTATTTCAGGGATTTGTAGCTTTAGAAAGTACAATAAATTCAAGCTTTTAGTACACTTGACACAGGCTCTCCTCAGCTGTAAATTTGACTTAACCACCTAACTGACGGGACACCACAGGGAGAGAAACCACAGGAACCATCGGGACCGCGATTGCATAAATTTTCTACGCCGGGCCAGGATTATGAAATCTAATCCTGGGAGGTCCAACTCATCCCACTGAGAGCGTGATCTGTATCTTTTGAATTTATACCTCAAGAGATAAGGAGTGAAGTGTGTTTACACAGGATCCTTGCTCGTCAGATAGAGATTTCCATGGAGAAAAGTGAAAGGCTCTAGAGGAGTATGGATGAAAGGGATTTTTAAAAGTTGAGAACGTTTGGAATCTCAACATCTATTCAAATTTCTATTTATCTCAATACATTGTGTCATTTCATTAGTCCCAAAATCTAAGACGCCTATCATAAGGAATGAAAGTACAATGTAAGTATCCACTCGATTTTTTTTATTACAGTGAATTGAATCGGAGCTATACGACCTATACGTATAGATTTTATAAAAGCAAATTCAAAAGTCAAGCTAAAACACATACAAGAACCAAAATGGATCCAAACCAATTCATTTGAACATTTGAACAATCAAATCGCCAAGATTTTTATTCAATTTAATAATAATAACACAGTCAAACCTGGATGTAAAAAAACAAATTCCAGCTTCATTTACCTCTCTGGAAAGGAAAAGAACCTCTTAATGAGAGAAACCTGGATACAAAAGAAAATTTTTGCCAGCGTCGATGGCATGTTGAATACACCGGTTCCCTTCAGAACACCGAAGTTAAGCGACATCCAGCGAGGTTAAGACTTGGATGGGTGACCATTCAAATTCTAATTCTCGTGACGCTGGCTTTTCCCGGCCCCACTCAGGCTGGGTGAGGTCAATGTGAGTAGCAGGTTTGTGAGTTTCCTGCGAATGGAGGGTAAAACCCCCGTCGTGATATGACCATGGCAGTTGAAAGCGACGTTAAACCCCACTAAAAAAAAAAAAAAAAAAAATTTACTTTCTTTTCATGTTTGACTGTATAATATGATATTCATGTTCGACTTTATACTGTAGGTATATGAATCTACAATGTACGTATAATAGACCTACACAAGTACACATAATTATTATGTAGGCACAAGAATACATGAAAATAATAACTATACGTATTCCATTGTTTATTGCTTGACACATTGCATATTCAAAAATGTTTCAAGGCACTTGTCTACGAATAAGACATATTGTAATTTTTAACTTTTACATTCGCCAGTGCAGACATACATCTCCAGTGTTTTTGAATGTTGAAGATTTCGAAAAATCATCATGTAATTAAAATAAAAGGTAACACAAGAAGTTGCAAATTATTTGGACAAAAAAAAATAATTTAACTTTGTTGGTTTCATATCCTGAGACTACAAAGTGCTGAAACTATACGGGATCCCCTTATCCTGAATTCCAGGATTGGATTTCCTAGTTTAGGGTTCAATAGCTTTATGCTTTGCCCTTACTAGATATGTAGAGGTATTATTAGACGTTTTTGTAATACTTCTGTGGAGCTAAGTCTAGATTTTAGGTATTGTCTTAGATAGAGAAAACTAATGCCAAGTCATGAGTCATTTGAGTCATAACTTGAGATTTTCACCCTTAATATTATTAATGTCGACCTTAATATTTTTATAATTATTTTTTAGATATGTAAGAGAGAAATTTAGGGCGAGAGAAAGCGCACGATCAGTTCTGTGGTAAGGTACTCGCTTACCATTCGGAAGATCCCAGGTTCGAACCTCACGTCGACAAAAAAAAAAAAATATTACAAAAAATATATCTTGTAGCATCTACTTAACAGTAGCTGTTGTTTTACGGCTAATAAAAAAAGTGCCATGAAATACTCATCTTTATACTTTTATTTTTTAAGATAGATACATGGAAAGAGAGAGAGAGAGAGAGAGAGAGAGACTGAGGGAGTTAGTGAGAAAAAGAGAAAGAAAGAACGGTATTGTCTTTGTATTAACAAACTTTACAACATTGTCAACATGAAGTACGATGTCTCTATCGGATTCAGTTAGTTCTCTTACTGAGAGATGTCACTATTGAAATGTGGTTTGAAAAATTACTTTTTTGGTACCAGGAGAGCTTGTTTCGCCATTAATAAATTTATTATTTCTATCCACTTGAGTGTTTTGAGGAAAGAGCTACTATGTCATGTCCCGTTTCGAAACAGCGACCCCTATATTACTAGACCGACGGCTTCTAGCTGATAAAAGTACCTACTTACTCTTTTACAAATCCTATTTCTGTTGAACCTGGATAGTTGGATATTTATATTAGAACCCAATGGACAGAGAAAAAATCTATTATTAAAGAGGTTTCTAATATTATAATACCTAGTCAGTTCTCTAGTACACATAAACAGGTGATGTTTCAGGGACCTGATATTTTCTCTATTACATAATATATATCCCGTTTTATTATTTCCAGGTTTGACTGTATTTTGATCTGGAGATATGTATTTTGAGTCTCATTTTACTTTTTTTTAAACAAGTTTGAGTTCCAAGTTTAGCAAACTTTTAGCAGAGCAAGTTTGAGTAATTTCCATATCACGATCCATATCCATAATATGATAAGTTGATAACATATTATGCAAGTTCAAACCCACTTGATTATGGTAGATCCCGGCCTCACTCAGGCTGGGTGAGGTCAATCTGCGTGTCTGGTTGTAAGTTTCTAGCGAATGAAGGGTAAAGCCCCGTCATGATATTGTGAGAGAAAAAAATGAAAGTGCCATCTTAAAGTCCCTGCAGTATAGCTCGGGTCCTTATTGTTTACTGGAAACACGACTCGGGATTTTCGATGCTCATTCTTCAAGAAATAACGGTCGCCATTTTCACCCGAAGTTGAACTTTTTTCACGACTTTTAGTGTCTTTTTTTTCTCCAGTACTTTCTAATAGAGGAACATACCGGAAAGTTAAGGAACGTGTAACGAAATAATTACCACAAGTCACTTCTTGGTTCAGGTTACATAGATACCACTTTTTTCAAGATTTAGTGAATAATTGAAGTGGCTAGTTTAGTGTAACACTTTTTAGAATGTACATTGATGTGATTTATGATATTTTTCCAACAGTCATGTTTGCTGAGCCAAAATACAGAGATTGGCACGAAAATAGAAAAGTACACTTTTAAGCAAAGACTTTTTTTCAAGTACCATATTTTCATTTATCACGAGAATTAACAACCAGTTTAAGTAGGTATGAGTATAATCACCTGGGTCATAATTATATTCTTGTGGGAATGGTGGTAGAATTTGAAACATATCACGGTCTTCTGAAATGCGTCTATTATTTAATTTTTTCATCACGGATTGTATTATTTGCAATGTGACAAACGAACTAATTGAATCATGAATTTGATTGTTCATGAATAAATCTTCAGGAGCCAGGCAATTAGATTAAGGAATTACTTTTATTATAAATTCGCCTTGAATCCTACCAACAGCGCTGTCTTCTTAGACAACTAAGTTTCCTCCCAAATCCATTTATTAGGTCATACAAAAATAACAAAATGATCTAACCGTCAAGCCTCGAATGATGTCATGAAATACACTGAGGTGTCAGAAAAGAAAGTATTAAATCGTCTTTATTATGCATCTGAAATATTCCAGTTTCATCTCATCACAATAAACCACACTATAATGGAGTAGACCCTCAATATAACAACCTCGTATAATAGTAAACACTTAACTCATACCATACAAAGAGATGTATTCAGGACCAAGCAGACAAACAAATCGACTGTTTGTCTAGCCAGGAGATAGACAACGACCACAAAAATCACTTGAAATATGTAGGGTAAGCAAAACTTGTAGATGAACTCTACGTCGATATACAGCGTTTACCAAATTTTTCATTAAATAATTTTAAAAAAACGGCCCCAAACTACCGATATTGAAATTATTTCTGTAAATTACCCACCAATCCATGTGCGAATAAACCTGTCCCTCCAGCTCTGTCGAGAGCGCTGATTCCCTTATCCAGAAACAATCAAGCTTCAAACCTTGATACTACACCAGAAGTATCGGCGCGAATGATCTGTCTAATGACAGAGTTAAAGCACCTAATAGGAGCAAAAGTAAATTCGGGGAAAACTAGAATATTTATTTCATCCATTGGTTGAATGTCTGAATTTAAAACTCTAATTTTGTTAAAATGTCCACTTTCAGGAAGTTGTCCATGTAGTACTGCTTTAAACGTCAGTCAAAACGTATAAATAACACCAAACACTACCGATGGCGCCAAATTCAGAACTGAAACAATGAACAACAATGTCTCATTGTGTAGAGTAGGGTTAGGAAAACCTGGGATCTATCCCCACTGCAGGGTAGAAATTTTCTGCCCTATATTTTACTATCAACTCATACCTGGTGAGGAAAAATGAGTACCTAATTGTATGAATAGCAATCACGAGAAGGACTTTAGGTGTGATTTTCAGTTTCGTAATGCTGAACTACCCACTAAAGTTGTGATACATTTGTACCAAGGAACCATATAATAGGTTCATAACACTCTTGGACACGAGAAGTAATGTGAGTAACACTTTAGGCACCACTTCTAGAGTACTCATACTTCTAGTGGTTTAGTGGTCTAGTCTGGAGTCTAGTAGAATGATTAATCAGAGCTTTCAGGCCGCCCATATCACCTTCGTCAAGGCTCGAAACATTAGCAGGACAAAAGCTCCCAAGCTCTCGTACGGTGAGGCTGCAGGCTCATTAGTATTTGAAATTTAAATAAATGACTGGCCTGAATACTGAACGAGAGCCATAAAAAAGGTGTTTATAGTTTTATTATACGTCTATCATAAACGATGAACCATTTAAACTTTATGCGTCTCTACAATACAGGTTACTTTCCTGTTTTTACTGATGAAAATAGAAAGTTTAGTTGATAGCACGATATTAATTTGGACTAAAGGCCTGCTGAAAAAGGTCAATAAGTTCAAAAGAGCTCACCACCTATATTCATGTACATCTAGTACAACGTCTCATTTTTCTGTGTATACTGACTGGTTTCCAAGTGCTGTCTAATTTGAACCCTAAGCTGGGTAGTCACGCTAGCATCATAGGGTCGGCTAGCCCAAGCCAAGCTGCAGCGGCTGAGTTAAATATAATAGTTAGTTGGTCTGCGAGTTTCCAGCACATGGAATAAGGTATCCCCTTCTTGAATAATTTCGTTGACAAAGTAAAATAACTCCTTTAAGCCTATGTAGTTACTACCTGTGAATTTATTCTCAAAAAGTTCAACTAAAGCTCTCGCCCGATAGTAATAATTCTCTTAAGTAGAAGGAAACCACCAGGCGAGGTTAATGCTTAAAGCATTTTCTACCACCTAACCCTGAGAAGTGGTCACAAACTGAAATTAATAAGGAAAAATTCATGCGCTGGGTGGGATTTGAACCAACGGATTACCTATGTCACCTGGATTATCAGACTAGCGCGTTAACCACTTGACTACCCGATACATGCGTTATTGGTCGAGTGGTTAAGGCGCTACTTGGTTAGGGATCCGTTGGTTTGAATCTACCTAATACATGAATTTAACATAATTTCTGTTGAGATTTTGACCATATCATAATGGCAGAAGAACAATGGCTGGAATGAAGGCGCTCTTTAGTCGAAGGGCGAAGTTATGAAACATGATTCAAGTTAAGATGAAACAGACACGCCCTCAAGTCGGAGTTTCAACCAATCACAGCTCACTAAGGCACGACTTGAGGGACAGTCTGGCGCATTTTATTTTTGATTCTGCTTTTTTTTTAATTCGGGCCACAATCAAACAGTATAAATAAATGTGTTTATTATTTTTATCCATGATGTATGTCTTCTGTTTTACCTTCAGAGAGTTCAACAAAAGCTCTTGCACGATAGATTATTTTGGTTAACATTTGAAAAGCTGTCGATATACAGCTTTGATCTGACATCTGATGGTGTCAAGAGCACAAGAGAGTAATGATCATGTCTGTCTTGAGTATTGGACCTTGGTATCTGTCTGATGATTATTATCAATTAATCACCCGATCAAACGGTTACAACAGGATAGATGATTTTACTACTATGTAATACCGTTTACTATTCATAAATAATAATGAAAAAAAAAAACTGTTTAAATGTAGTGTATTGTACTGATGAAGAAGAATATCTGTCAGAAATGTGTCAGAAGAATCATCAGTTTGATAAATCGGAGCAAGGGTCACCTGTTTACTTTCTATTACCTATGAGGTATCAAATTATGATTATTAATAAGACACCTGAGATTACTTACAGATTTTTTCCCTTTTTATTGGTACATAATAATAATATGTATACATTAAAAACAAATAATTGTGGACCAGACTTGAGTCGAAAAGAAGATTTTTTTCTGCCTTTCCTTAGGCAGTAAGGCAAAAGTACGGATACCTACCATTTGGGCTGGTTAAAATCATATTTCAAAAGATAGGTACATTTGTACTGAATAAATCACCTCTGCCCCAACCTTCAGATTACAAGTCCGTTCCTATAGTAATTGAAAAACTGATCTCAGAACAGAAACCCGTAGTTTTACTTAATATCGTCGTGTTGTATGAAACATATTGCGCT
>CM044959.1:36586879-36621363 GCA_024516035.1 Bactericera cockerelli
CGTATTCTGACCCGATTCACTCACGTTGGTTTAATTAACAGACGTTTAAAAGAGATTAATAAACCCACCGATTAATGTGTCAGAACAATACTGTTGTTTAAATTGGCAGTAGGCATGATTACGAGTACATCGGTATAGTGTGGTTTTCTTGTGCAATATTGAAGCCTCTGTTGATATTAAGGTGTTGCTTGTTCCACTGAGCTACTTCAAGAAAGCCATATTTTTGACCCATTCACTAGACAAAATGACAGATAAAATCTAATCAGCATTGAAAGGGTACACGAAGACTGATGGAGGATTTTTTCTAGTACATTGAACCATTCATCGTATTACAATAGTCAACAACTTTACAAATTTGAATGTTTCATCCAAAGAGGAGTTGGAGGGTGAAATCTGATCAATACAGGTGTCCCGTATACAGATGCAAATATTTTGAGGGTAGGTTCAGCCCACCGTGGACTATGATATGAGCGAAACTTGCAGTGGGGCATTTTGCTTCGTTAAAGAGTTATGGCCAAATCCCTGTTTTTCCCACAGGTGTAGAGGTCACAAAAATGTGCATCGAGCACATTTTTAAAGAAATGATAGCCAGTAAATAATTTTTGACTTCATGTATGGATAGTCATGCATATTTCCCTTCGAATGCAGTTGGTTGCATAAAAAAACATTGAAAGACCAGAGAGATATTTAATCATAAGTTCAATATTTTTCTAAAATTCGATTTTTCCCTTTTTCCCTTTCGTGAATTTAGAGTACTTCTACAATTGCAATTCTACGTATCACTAGGTAAAAAAGTACCCTTTGCTATTTTGTTTCAATAAATACAAAGTTCTTTCAGACGCGTGAAGAAACGAATGAGATACGCCTTAATAAACGGCACCAGAAGTAGAGAAACACATCTATCAAATTTTGAATCTGGGCGCTATTGCATTTTGAAGAACACTCGATGCCTGAAGCGGTCTGTGTGACCATTTTTGTGCCAACTGCAAGTTATAAATGAAAAATTTCTGAGTACAAATAGTTCTATTAACCAACTATATCAATCAAATCTAATAGTTAAAATAACAAGGCGATCAATTTGTTCGGTGGAAGAGAAAACCACAAGCTTTAACCTCGCCCTTGGTTCGCTACATATTTTTTTGGTTTCTTTTCATTTCATATCCTGTGTTGCAGAATGTATCATGTTTGTAGTTTATCAATAAAGTATTAATAATAATAGTAACCTTAAGGTTGGATGTTCGAGTTTTACCCAAGGTTAATTTTCGGCACTATTTGTTATGTTTTTGATATCATGATTGTGATAAACACAAAAATAATATTTTTAATTTTACTTCTAAAAATAAAATTACAATTTTTGTTGTTAGCGCAGAGTCTTTCTCCATGTGTATTCTTTGTCCATAATTACACCACTGGTTGCTGCTTTCGTTGCAGCCTCTCTCATTTTTCCTCATGATAACCCTGTGACCCCGTAACCCCATTCACATAAAAGTTCACACCGACCGACTACTGTGAATGATCAATTTCCCTCTGTTAAACATCCCAGAGCAGTGTATTTAGGCCGTTGCTAGAAGCCCGCCGATTGAAACTGAGGTTGACCGCTACGCAGCGTTCGTGTAGCATCCTCTCAAAGTTTGAAGCTTCCTAATATGAGTATTGGCAGCTGAATGGTTAGTTGCAACCGCTTCCAAAGCCGAACACGGTTGCTTTTATTTTTTTGGATGTCAGCCGAACAGTTCCATTATTCGCGGAATTACTATTAATTTTTCAGTCTAAATGTTGTGTTTCGTTAGCCAGCTAGGATAGCTTGGGTGAGGGGCTTAGGTTAGGTTGAAATTAGTGCAGGGTTAGACCGGGTCGCTGCGCGACCCGGCCTAACCACCTGCACTAATTTCAACCTAACCTAAGCCCCTCACCCAACCATCCTACCCAACAAACTGAAGTCAGTGATCTATCGTGCAATTTCACCTCGTTAACTTTACCTAACCCTACCTTTGCCCATTAAGTCTCATAAAAATAATTATTATTTTAGTTTAAAAATTATAATAATAATAAAAGAAAAAATCATTAATAAAAAAAATGTTACATCAGTTTAAAAAATTAAAAAAAAAAAAATGACGAGAGCATGATTTGAAGACATACCCTCAGCACGCGCGTCAGAAGCGACATGCTTATACCGCATCGCTATCCTACAGTTGAGAACGAGTGTCAAAATAAGTATTATTGAATACCGCGGGTAAAAACTTGATAAGGATGCTACACGAACGCTGCGTAGCGGTCAACCTCAGTTTCAATCGGCGGGCTTCTAGACACTTCGGTGTATTTATACCTCAAATTACGCGCCAATTCTGTTAAAATTCAGCCAACTTTGAATTTTCCATCATGATTCAGAAGTGTTTTTTGAGCTTTGTGTGTACTGCGTTGCATCATCTTTCAAGTAATATAAATGAGCTTTCTTTTTTCTAAAACTTAACATAATAGGGTATTTTTTTAATTAGTGATACGCAGAATTGCAATTGTAGAAGTACTTTAAATTCATGAAAGGGAAAAAAGGGAAAAATCAAATTTTAGAAAAGTATTGAACTTATGATTAAATATCTCTCTGGTCTTTCAATATTTTTTTATGCAACCAATTGCATTCGAAGGGTAATATGCATGAATATCCATACATGAAGTCAAAAATTACTTACTGGCTATCATTTCTTTAAAAACGTGCATCGATCCAAGTGACCTCTAGACCTGTGGGAAAAACAGGGATTTGGCCATAACTCTTTAACGAAACAAAATGCCCCACTGCAAGTTTCGCTCATATTATAGTCCACGGTGGGCTGAACCTACCCTCAAAATATTTGCATCTGTATACGGGACACCCTGTATAGATCAATTTGAGATTAAAGTTTGATAATATAATAAACTTGTGGGTGATGAGCATATAACAAAAGGTTTTTGGAGCAATTTTACATAAAATTTAAGTAGATCACCTATCCAGCTAGCATATTAGACAAATTAAATCTTATCAATCACGATGGCCAAATAATTTAAAAACAACACTTTGGCCCACAAATTTGTTTCTACATTTATCCAGATGTCAGTATAATTTAGGACTTCGTAAAGCATAAACTTACGGCAGCTTCAGTGAAATAATGGATATTTATACTTATGTATTACTTTCTGAGAATATCTGAAATTATTGACAAGACTGTGATTATTTTGTAAATTGTTGAGAAGTTTCAATTTTTAAAGGTTTCCATATTTACACGCGCGAGGTAATGGCTGTTGCACAACATATGGGATGCAAACAATAGTTCAACCGGTCGTGGCTAGTTAAATATAGGCCACTCACTGCAACCTGCACGGACAAACTATATGAGCCATTTGAGCTAGTATAATAAATCTGTAACGACTCTTTGGCCAGAATACACGATCCGTGACTACTATATGGCCAGAAGAATGGGCTAGTCTACCACTACGGTCAAGATGGGCTCAATGACAAGAGCAAGAAATATTGGCACTGCCTCTTTCTCTGGCACTACAACAACAATACACAGCATTATGCTCCTACAGGCTCGTTTCAAAGAAGGGACCGAGTCAGCGTCAAAATATCGGTACAACACCAAACCAGCTATCGTAAGATCGATGTGGTGACTTTCAAGTTCAAATCAATGTGTTTTATGGTGATGTCTCTTCCTGACCCCACCGAGCCTGTGTGAGGTTAATGTTGATAGGATGTAGTAAATCTTTGATATACCTAATCCATATAAAAAAATTAGATTCCAAAGTTCTACAATCTGCATGTCTCTGCGTCACTTTCGCATTCATTTGCTATCAAGTCACGTGCTATCACGATAGTCTGAACTTTGTCTCCCTAACCTCAGACCTGGGGTAAAATGATAAGAGCAATGGACCATTATTTGACAAGTTACATCACCTGGGCTCTGCACGAGTTAGCAGAGAAACAAGACAGCCTCTTTAGCAGAGAAAAAGATCTACAACATGGACCTAATTTCAAAAAGGAAAAAAAAAATCAACAACAACGAACCAACCAAGTACAACAAAATTGAACCTCCGTCTCTAATTAACTGAAAAACAAACCAGAGATCCTCTCAACCGATAAGTGGAACTTGTATATATCAGATGTTTTGGTCTGATCCATATTGCAGTGATACATGATACAGTGGGTTAGAAGCTATAAGCAGCAAAGTAGATACTTACGGAGAACCTTGTATCGATACCATCCATAGATTACGGGTTCCAATCTTCCATAACCAACAGATTAACAATATCAGAGATTAGTTGATTGCAAGACGTAAGTTTCGGACGTTATCTATGTGGTAAATCACAAGTGTAAACAACTGTGGCTATCTAGGCCATAGCCAACAAGATGGCGTGGAGTAGGCATTGGACCAGGTGGTATCATTCCAGATTTTCGCATTACCTACATAACGTTGGATTATTTCAGGTGGAGTTACTGACATTGTGGATTTTTCTGAATTATTCTATGTATGTGTATTGTGTATATTACTGTCAAAATATGTTCAAAAGCCACTAAATGTATTTTAAAAGGATTAAAATATCATGTTTTTCTTCGTGTATTCAGACATATTAAATTTATAGCAAATCATATGGGGATTGTACCTAGAGGTACTGAAGTCAAGAGTTTCTAGATAAGCAAATATCAACCGATTTTAAAGCGACATTTCTTATTTCTCCTGTAGATTTCTTCAATTTATAAGTTTCATTTAAAAAAATGTACACCAAGATATTAATAAATATAATGTATCACAAGGGGTGAAGGGTTATCGGTTGTGAAGTGTGGAACAAAGTCTAGCATTAACGATAGCGGATAGCTGACTTGTCTCACTGATAAGGGGTACATTCTTACTGATAACAGGGCCTCAAGTGTTTCTGAGTTGAGTTCGGCGAATAGGCAATGTCTCCAAATATGGTGACTGACTAACACGGGACAAAGAAGAGAATATCGATAGGTACCAATATAATATCGATACCACATTTCCGATACTAGTTAGTACTTACTCATGAAAGAAAACTATTTAAAATTACGATACTTTTATGGCATCGACACTATGTTTCCACTACTACTTACTTAATGAATAGTCAGATACTTTTGTGGAGATTTGATACTTATGAGTGCCAGATTGGATTTCGATATTCTCTGTCCGATACTGATAGTTGAACTAGGTGAAAAAGAAACTATGTCTCGAATAGGGTGACTAACAGCAAACAAATAATGTGCAGTCGGTACTTGAGATGATGTGGCTAATGCTAGGAAAATTCCAGATCAATGAGCTTTTCATGTTTGCATAGTTTGAATTGGTGTTTTACTTGCGATGTATTCGCAGGAGTCTTGTGTGTGTATGTTATTTAAATAAATACGCACTTTATCAATTTAATAATTCATTCGTAGTCATATCTCATCAAACTCTTGTTTTTCTCAAAAATTATCGAAAATCATTCATCTCACTCACCAATCTCACCATATCTCAGAAACATCTCCAGACATAATAAGTTTCACCAGGTTACATGTATGTGGCTTCATTGAGTTATTTATGACACAACTGTAGTGCGTAGCTCAGTATTACGAGACTTCAAATTTCATCATTTTCTAGCAGCCATATTGCTTCTCGTAATGCCGCCACTGGTCGCTATCAAAAATAGAAATAGCTACTAGCTCCTCATCTTTCCTCACGAGGTATAAGTGGACCCCGGTGATCCAAGTAAATAACAAAAAAAAATCTGCGCTGCTCTGAATCAAACCCAGGTCACCGTGCGTGTAAGCCAGTACGCTACTTCACTCGGCCACGGTGAAGAATGTCTTCAGATCCTTCCTTGCTTCGTAATCACGTCTGAGGCTTCGCTGGGACTAGTGCCGCAAGTGGTTCTGTTTATAGGTTTTACAGTTAAATCGATTCATTTGGGTTGGATGGGCAGCGGGCAGAAGTAGCTGCAATAAATCCTGACGTGAAGACCCCACCCAAATCCTTGCTACAAGCTGGACTGGAATCTTGTGCCGTCTTAATAGGATCTTTAGAGTTTAAGAGGTGTATACAAAATTAAGTGTGCCCAGGAAATTTGGAGATATTTACATAATTGATTGAATGCCGAAGGCTGCAGATTCGTAGGGACAGAGAAAAGTTGGGTACCTATAGCTCGATCAGTAGCTCGATCGACTTGTAACCTGGGGGCTGGAGGTCACTGGTTCGAGTCCCAGGTAGGGTGAAAAGTCAGCAGTGTGAGTTTGAGCAATTTATTGTGACATTAACATAAATATGATAACTTTTTTTACTAATAATATTTTAACGACCTCAGTAGCTTCATCGATAAGGCTGCGGACTTGTAACCTGGAGGTCGGTGGTTCAAGTCCCGGTTTCAGCGTAGATTTAGTAAAGCGAGTTAGAGTAGTTGTGATATCACGAAAGTAAAACACAAATATATGATAACTTTTAACTTTTTTACTTGCAATATTTATTAACCATAGACTATAGTAAAATGTAGACTACATTGGCACTTTATTTTGAAGACAACAATAAAATATTCCAACATTCCTAGGTACAGCGTTACTTAAGATTTACATAGTAAACTAATTTATTTTGAAGACAACCACAATAATATCCCAAATTTAGTATAAAAGCTGTCAAAAATCTAGTGTAGCCCAGCCAGCCTCATGATAGTCCTTAGTGACTTCGGATCAGTTTGAAGTCACATAAAAATAATTGAATTATGACACCATGAAATTCTTATACCTACCAAGCAGTGGTCACTTTCACACAATAAGGATTAAGGAAGAGATAAGCGCAGGACAATGGTGAGATATCCCTTGCTTATTGTGTCTACCCTGCAGAGTGGATTAGAAATATCCCGTATCCTGTTCAAGACCTGATGTTTCCAAAATCCCGAGGCATGGCCGTTTCTATCGTCATGATCAGTTTGAGGTTAAGGAACCAATTACAAATCAGGATTAAAGTTAAGTTACGCCAAACTAGCCCTCAACTCGGGCTATAGTGCGCTATTAGTTGAAACTACGACTTGAGGACGTGTCGGGCTTATCTCAACTTTTTGTACGTCTCTAGATTAAAACTTTTGTGTAGCTGGCTATTCCTGATCTTACCCGGCTGGGTGAGGTTATTATAGGTAGGTAGCATGCGAAATGAGGTTAAAACCGCCCTCTCGAATGACTGTATGAGACATACGAACTATACAGCAACTAATCGGTCTCCTTCTTTTTTTATCGACATAAAATTCAGATATAAAAAAAATCTTTAAAACTGTCTCCGTGAGGGAGTGCAGCTTTGAATCAATTTCTCGAAATCAAATCTCCTCCTTGATTTCGAGGGATCGAAGATGTGCTGAAGGAGAATCTAAATATTTAGTTGGTACTTCAATCTGAATGTACTGAAACTCTCACTATCAGAACTAGCAACACAGCTTAACCTATTTCAGAACTACATACCAGCATACATAATGCGGCTAATCTTAACAAGAAAGCGGATTTTTTATATACAAATAAACATGCGCCTATCATAATCTGACTATTGAGATTTTACTGTGTGTGGGTAAATCGGGGTTATTATTTACTGACTTTTTATATATTTTTTGTAAAATGACAACATTTTTTTTATAAAGTGGGGGTTTAAACGTCCCTTTAAATATAGATATCTGGAAGCAAAAGATTAAATACAGATTCTATTAATTATTTGAATTTACTATTAGTGGAGATGACAACAAGCCCATTTTTTGTAAAATAAAAACTTGTTAATGTATGTACATAGTATTATGTACCTACCTATTACCTAAATGCTCAAGTAAGTACCTCATGATGATTATAATGAAATAAATAGGTCTCAGGTGCTAAATAATTGCTACCTACCTAAATAATGGTACTCACTATAGTGTTGTAAACCATCTTGAAGGAAAATGTGTATTTAATAACATTAGGTGTTTTTAAATAGGAAATAAGTGTTTGGTGTTTTTAAACGATATTTTTTCTTTTAGGTGTTTGTTTTAGGAATGAACCAGTATCAACATTATAATGTACAACACTGAGAACATTCATTTTGAGCAAAAGTTTAATTTAACAGACTGACGCTATTATTCACTAAACCATGATTAATACTGAACAGAAGACATAATATTGCCCTCTCAAAGTGGTTTTGAAGGAATAATAATAATTTCACCTTTTTTATACTGCCCGATGAGGACTAATGAGTCCTCTTATTCCAGCAGAATTATTATTATGTGATCATAATCCCAGATGGGAGGATAACTTGTCATGTCCCGGTTGGGTTTTGAACCCGCGACCTCTGGATTACCAGTCAGACGCCTTGACCACTGAGCTACAGGGACAGACAAGGAAAGCAGTGACTGTTTCCTAGAGCAATATCAGTAGTCAGTAGTTACGTACAGAGACCATGGGTATCCTCACAACTATCACACTAGGTACCACGATTACGTAAAAAAAATCTCTTCTTGAATATTTTTTATCCATGAAAGTGGACAAAAAAATATCCTTAATCTTCTCGTAACTCGAGATAATACACCTACATATATTATTTATCTCTATATATAAAACAGAAAAAAGGACTACCTACCTACCTACCTACCTACCTACCTACCTATGTTTGTTTGTTTGTCCGGAGTTGTTTAGCCAAAACGGTAAGAGATAGCGAAAAATGTCTCAGAATTGACCCCCCAAAACCATTATCGCTTTGTCCATAAAAATTAAAAAAGTTCAAAAAGGCATTGCTGTACAGCAGTACGGCCATGCCTTAGTAAATTTGAAATTTAGTCCCGTTGCAAAGCACGGGCAAACGGCTAGTACGTTATATTCCAGTGTTGTTGGAATATACCACTTAGTACAACACATACTGATACCTACTTGCACAAAGAATACCATGAAACTGACCGAATATACATATTTTATCATCATTACATCATCTGTCATCACTATCAACATACCTACAGTCCTACCCATTACACAACGGACAGACACACCACAGCTCATGAGCCCAGGGATCCGTGATCTATGGTTCAGATCCCACCTAATGCTCGGATTTTTCCTCTTTTATTTCAGCATGTGACCATGACCACTTGGTTATAATGTTATTTGGTGATTTATATTTATTTGTACAATTATTTTATGATTAAAAAAAAGCTCTACTTGACGAGCGATCACCTCCCAGCGAGCTTGATAACTCTTCTGTTAGTCAAAGTATTATCAAATGTTAGATGTAATAATATTACAGGCATTCACCTGAATACTATGGTTGAGTGTAAGTTTGTATGTGTATTGTGTATGATAATGAAGTGTACTGTTTGTATAATATATTGATTTCTAGATAATACATAAATAATATTGGACTCATTAAAAGAAATTTGTGGTGATGTGGTGATCTTACTAATAACGTCGGCTATTCAACAATTTTACTACTTAAAACTTAGTCACTGAGAGCCAAGTTGATTCCGGCCCAACCATGGCTGGGTGAGAATAATGTGGGTCGTGGCTGGTTCCATAGAATGGACTTATAACCCCTGTTCTCAAAAATTCACATCAAGATGTTATTGAAAAACCTGAATGAATTCTGCTAGGTCGTCACTACTTTGGATATTTTTTTCACAGTTAGCAGTGTAATATTTTCATTTATTTAATTATTTGTGGAGGGTAAAATTTGCACATTACACCAAACACAGGAGTTAATTGCAATTATGAGCCTGAGTAAGTGTTTTCCATGCTCTAAAAAAACCCCAAAATTTGGTAATTTTTTGCAGTGCAATAATATCTTCCCTATTATTGTAAGATTACATTATATTGTTCACTACATGGGTTTAAAGTGTTTTCATTGCCAAAAAAATACATGGAATAAAATAGACACATGTAGGTACATAAACTATTCATAACATGGGAAAGAGGGAAGTTTTTTGCTATCAACACATTTGAACCATTTTTCTTCCTATTCTTCTAAGAACAAGAGGATTCATTGAAACGAAACCACTATCAAATTTGTAAGCCAACCCTAAAACATCTGTAAATAACAGATGATGTAGTAACAGGTAGGTCCAAAAAGAAATGCAGGTAGGGGGTTCATCAGAAGACGTGCCACAAAACAATGTTCTTGCAAGCCCCTGCGACCTTTGAAATCACAGAGATCTGATTTTGTAAAAATAGGAAGAGTCCATTCAACAGTTCTAAGAAGTGTCGAAAATTTCATAATCACAGGGTCTGTTGTACTTTGTTGAGAATATAAAATTCGTGCTCTGTAAACTTACTAACAGGTACTGTATAGCTTTTTAGAGCATTTTTTTTTTCTCAAAATTCAACATGTTTTTTTCACAAACACAAAACTAGCAAAATTCCAGCTAGTTTCGCAGGGATAACATAAATAATATGTATTATACCTACATGAAAAAAATCAACCTTTTGAACAGTAAATAGGTACACAGGACCAACAAATCTAAATATTTAAAAAGAAACGTGCCACAAAACAATGTTCTTGCAAGCCCCTGCGACCTTTGAAATCACAGAGATCTGATTTTGTAAAAATAGGAAGAGTCCATTCAACAGTTCTAAGAAGTGTCGAAAATTTCATAATCACAGGGTCTGTTGTACTTTGTTGAGAATATAAAATTCGTGCTCTGTAAACTTACTAACAGGTACTGTATAGCTTTTTAGAGCATTTTTTTTTTCTCAAAATTCAACATGTTTTTTTCACAAACACAAAACTAGCAAAATTCCAGCTAGTTTCGCAGGGGTAACATAAATAATATGTATTATACCTACATGAAAAAAATCAACCTTTTGAACAGTAAATAGGTACACAGGACCAACAAATTATACACAGAAATAGTCACGAAAATTAAACAAAATCACCTCTATTTTCAAATGGCTTGACACATATCGAATGATTTGTGTGATTCTGAAATTGTGACAAAAGGCAGGTCGACCATAAATTTGAGATGGACACTTTTTATGATACCAATAAAACAGTGAATAAAGAAGACCTGGTGATATGAAAGACCTACAGGATTTCCGTTCCTGAATATATTCACAGGTGAACGATAAGGTAAGTAGTGTATAAAACACGGGTCTCATGCAATAACAACTAATGGCTGTAAAATCCAAACGGCTGAAGTTGGTTTGCTGAAATATATATTTTTGGAACCGCCTCGACGACCGGCATCTTTTGGTACCACTTTCAGCCCCCTAGCTTAATTTCAGCCCCCCTAGGGCAGTTTATGTGTTTTGGTGAATTTACGCAATAGTGGGAATCGAAGTGTTGACCTGTAGACTCTGAGAACTGATATTTCATTGTTATATTTGGGATTCGAACCATAGACCTGTGGATTTGCAGCCTTAGCGATTGACATTAAATTACAAAGACCAAGTGTGTGTTCAATTCAGTGTCCAAGTTGAAGCGATATTATTTGTACAACAACAAAAAAACCTCCGACATTTTTGGGATTCGAACCATAGACCTGTGAACTGTCGGCATAATATTATTTCGTCAAATGCTAATTTATTCATAGCTAGAAAAGCTAACTAAAGGTCTTTATCAGTTCTAACTTTGCAACTCAATTCTTCTTATCTATTGTTAACATGCAAACCGGCAGTTGCTATCAAATTTGACCCATGACCTCAGCCAGTGATCACGCCATATCAACGATTCTCTTTTGACTAGTAAACATATACAGGGTGATGCTAGACGTAATAAAAGAATTCAATTTATTTTTTTCCCTCTCGATTTAATTAATTACATTACATTCTTTGAGTTCTTCTAAAATTGAATTTATTTCGTTTATGTGGGCTAGATAATTGCCTGCAGCTTGTGACCTTTTCAAGAGTAAAAGTCTCTCTACTAACTCATTGGGATCATTAAAGTAAACAAATTCCTTATTACGATTACTGTCAAACATAATATTTGGTAAACCCGATCCCTGAAATTGTTGTATTTTACTTGACAAAGGTTCAAGTTTAGTATCCTTTATAATTCTCACGTAATTTCTTTCATCCAGATTGGTATAGTTCTCTTGATTTGGTTGTTTGAGAAACAATAATTCCATAAGTCCGCGAGTGACTGGATAATTATTTTGACCAATACGTATGTGTTCGTTAGGTGTCTTAAAAAATGCAATTTCTTTTTTTCCTAGGAAATATTTTCCATCTTTTCTTTTGATACCGGTAACTTTATCGATTACGATGGCTTGATCATCTAATGCTTTTAAAAAACGATCTATCAAAGAAGCTTTTTTTGTTGTCTTTGAATTCATAGGTATGAAATAGGTTGCGCTTTGTGTCAAACTATTCTGAGTGTTATCGGCTTCAATGGTTGGTGGTGGTGGTGGTGATGTCTGCAGCATTGGTTCATTCATGGAATAATTTTGAGGTTGCTCCTGTTCAAGTGACGGAGATAATAGTGGTGGCGGTGGTGTTAACATTGTATTTCTTCGTTCCAGTAATGGTCCTTTTTAGGGCTTCCAAAGAAGGTTTTGGTGAGCTAGGCATTGATATACTTAATCTTGATGGTTTTAACTTCATTTTTAATGGAGAGCCTGTTGTTGGACTTGGAAAAATCATTTGATTGTATCGTCTATCGAACAGTTTTCTATCGTAACCAGGACTCGACTGTTGATATGACGTTGAGGTGCCTGGAAGTTGTATGTCTGGCGTTTGAATAGTCGATTGTTCACCTAAGGACCATGTATCTAGTGGACTAGCATATCGTTCGGAATCAGACGTTTGACCATCTTCATCATTGTATCTTCTGATTCTCGATGGACTGTCAAATTTCTTCAAGAGTTCAGGTATTCGTCTGAGCGAAGATATTGGTTCTCTTTTGATTGATGGTACACCTGATGATGCTGCTGTTCTCTGTTCTTGTAATCTCTTCAGAAGTTGATTTTTTTTCTCTTTACTTTGGGCAATTTTAGTCAATGGTTCTGATACTGGTTTCAAGAAACTTTTAATACTGTTTGATTGTTCATCTTGTCCAATTTTAAGGGATAATGTTTTAGCTCGTATTTCTTTCTGCGCGTCACTAATTTTTTTAGCGAGAATTTTCGCTTCACTCAGTTCTTTTGAAAGACTCATGTCTAATAAGTTCTACATTTGCAATCATTGTCTTATATATCTATGAAGTATTTATCCAAGCCACATCGAAACCGCCCAGACTTGCTGTCGGATTCTTTATCCAATACGAGAAATCCATGTTTCGATTTCCAACAATACTGACACATCTCTTTAAACTTTTCAAAAGACAAATCAGAAACATGATCGGAATAAATATGTTTCAAGTTGAGGGGATCTTGTTGAAAAATACATAGAAAGTTTGCATTATCTCGAATCAATTGTTTACCAATAGCTGAATAAGTTTGCGCTAGAAGAATGATGTCAACGAGGAAATGTCTACCTTGGGAAAAAAATTGTTTAATATTTTTTTGTTTCTCAAAAGCAATGTCGTCCATTACAAAAACAGTATTTTTCTTTGTTTCACACGGTTGAATCATATCTTCGTCGTTTGTAAATACTTTGAGTTGCACCTCTTTGATTCCATTCAAAATTTTCTCTAAAAATTGATATTTTGGTTGTTGAAATGATTTTGAGTACACATAAACGTTTTCAAAGCGCAATCCGTTTGGATGTAACAAGAGAGCCAGCAGAAGATTGGTCTTACCCGATCCGCTTGGACCGACAATTAAGGCTCGTACATTGTTTGGAAAAAAATTTCCATTTTTTTTATTTTTTGATTTCACTTCGCTGACAAAGTCAAAATTTTCAACATTTAAATTTCTTTACATTTTTTTGTTTTCATGATTACTGATTTTTTTTTCTTTCTTTGTTTTCCTATATAAACCAATGTTTTCACAACAATCACTTTATTGTTAATGATTCGCAGACGTGGAAAAGGTCTCTTAAATAAGTTGATTGATAAGTTACCATTTGAACTTCACATTCCGTCGTACAGATTCTATGGTCCAGGAACAAGATTGGATAAAAGAAAAGATCAAGAAGGAATTAATTCGTTGGATTCGGCCTGTAAAGAACACGATCTCAAATACGCTGACAAGAAAGCCGATCGTAAGCAAGCAGATTGGGAATTGGAAAACAAAGCTTGGCAGAGAGTGTTGGCCAGAGATTCAAACTTGCCGGAAAAAGCTGCTGCCTTGTTCGTGACTAACGCTATGAAAGTTAAAAGAAAAATGGGCGCTGGTCTACGTCGCAAAAAGAAGACAACAATGACTTTCGAAAACTAACTAAAGCTGCTGCGCTAGGAATGAAATCTGCTGGAGAAAGTGATAATCTCAAGTTGATTAGTAAACACGCTCTGATGGCTGCACGTAAAGCTATCCGGGGGAATAAAGTAAACAAGAAAATTCCGAGAAGACTCAGAATAGCCAAGACAATGTCAGGTGGATTCTTGCCGGCTGCTATCCCCATACTTGCTGGTTTAAGTGCCCTCGGATCCATTGCTGGCGGTGTTAGTGGTATTGCAAAAGCAATCGCAGATTTCAAGGCTGCTGGTTCTTCGGGTGCTGTTACTCCTATTAAAAGTGGACAGGGGTTGTACATAAAACCATACTCAAACTATTTTAATGTCTTGTCAAAAAACTAAATGATTTGCCTCGGAGAGCGTTGACAAACATTGATATTTTGAAAAAAGATTCGTGAAATCAATGTTCCACATTTTCGAGGCATCTACAGTTTGAATCAACTCCCGTCAAAACCAAGAACAAATGAAGTGATGATTATTAATCTTGACAAATCAGTGGACCCGGCACTCATTGGGTAGCCATGTTGAAGAAAAATAACTCTGCCTTTTATTATGATAGTTTTGGCAACTTGCGTCCACCTGTAGAAATAAGAGTATACCTTAATGGGTGTAAAATTTTCTATAACTATGAGCGAGAACAGAAATACAGATCAGTTAATTGTTGGACACTTGTGTTTGAAATATATTGTTCAGAAAACTATTGAATTATTTAACAAATAAATAAAAAAAACATGTCCAGCAGAATTTTTCATATAACTTCTAGACAATCTGAAATTGTGTGTTCAATATTTCCTCCTTTAAAAGTTTCAACAGATGCTGTTATTGGTTTTGACACAATTTCAAACCTACAATAGTATTCCAAACATTGATCGGACAAACAATGTTTTCAGATATCAGGACGATAGTAAAGATTGGATTGACATTGAAATAGAAGAAGGAACGTACGAACTAATGGATATTGAAAGCTACTTGAAATCCAAGTTGGGTGAAAATGCGATATCTATTAAACCCAATGTAAACACTCTGAAATGTTTATTTTGGTGCAAGTATAATGTTGATTTCAAGGAGCGATCACTTGCCGATATGCTTGGACTCCCTAAAGAAATATACATTGCACACACTATGCTGACCTCAACAAATACTTTGAAAATTTCCAAAATAAATACAATAAAAATTGACGTAAACATAGTCAATGGTTCCTATCAAGACGGTGTGTCCAGTAATTGTTTGTATAAATATTTCCTGAATGTACCACCTGGTTTCCGGATCACAGAAGTTCCCAACAATGTTATATATTTACCACTCAATACAGATGAAATTGACAGATTGATTGTGAAGCTTGTTGACGAAAGACATAATTTAATAGACTTTCGAGGTGAAGAGATATCGTTAGAATTACATTTGAAAATATGATTGTGATGAAACGTGTGAAAAGCAATAAAAAGAGTGTGCCCACTCTCCTTAAGGTCATTCCAACAAGTGTTATACAAGTGAAAAGTAATAAAAAAAAAATAAAACTAAAGAAACTTACCAAAGGAGTGTAAAAATTCTACAAAGCTTAGGCTATAGTGTGAAACAAAAATGAACATTGAAGACAATATTTTGAATTTGAACAATCGTGTGACTTACGATTGAAAATATAATTCGTTATGAAAGTCATACGTATGGACCGTACACAAGTATCAGCTTGGACAGTACAGACAATATCATCATCAGTATTAACCAGGAAAGCTCATATCTGCTAATAAGTGAATCGGGAATCTACATTGAAGGAAAAATCGTAAAAGAAGATGGAACCAATCTGGAGGCTAATAAATCCATTCAGTTTGTAAACAATGGACTGTGTTTCCTGTTTGATGAGATTCGCTTGGAAATGAATAGTGTTGAAATCGATTCTAATAAAAATGTTGGCATCACATCCACTCTAAAAGCATATCCATCATACTCAAGCGATGAAATGAAAAAATATGAGACATCCGGACAGTCAGTTGAAATTACAACAAGTTATACCTTTAGTGGATATCTCAAACTGAAAATATCTATTGGGTTTCGCTGAAAAATATGATAAAATTCTGCTCAATCAACGTCTGGACTTGATTTTAATGCGATCCAAGAGTTCCAAGGATGCTCTATTATCTACGGGTACCGCTGCTGTAACAGATGCAAAAGTTCAACTCACAAAAGTAGTATGGAAGGTACCACATGTTCCAAGTCAGCGATCCCATACGTCTGGAGTTTGCTCTCTCAGTACAAGAGAAACATTCCGATTGACATGAGCTTTAGAAAATGGAGTTTGAATTTACTATCCGAATTTACCAGCAAGTAAAGAGATCAACTGGACAGTAAAGACAAGTAATGCGCAAAACAAACCTAGATTTATACTTTTAGGGTTCCAAACAGACCGGGACAACAGCTTGACAAAGGATCCATCTATGTTTGACCATGTAAAGCTTAAGAATATAAAAGTCTATCTCAACTCTGTTTGTTTCCCCTACGAGTCTTTAAATATTGACTTTGAACAGAAGAAGTACATTCCTCTTTATCTAATGTATTGTGATTTCCAAGAGAATTACTATCGAAAAATCAGTGAACCGTATCTTAGTTATAAAGATTATTTAGCAAAAGCCCCCATTGTGGTTATTGATTGTTCAAAACAGTCCGAACTATGGAAACACAGCTCTACAGTAGATATTCGCATTGAATACGAATTAGCTGCAAAATGTTACTGAAAAAACAACCCTGTACGCTCTAATAATACATGATGCAGTTGTAAGACTTTATCCACTAACCAATACAATCCAGAAAATAATGTAGATTTTTTTTTTTTTTTTTTGTTAACTAATAAAACCCCCCCTGTATATGTTTACTAGTCAGAAGAAAAATACACTTGAGATAAACTTGAGAGGTTGTTCAATTATATCACGTGGCTAGCAAGAGCACATTGCCCGATATCACGTTGTCTGTAAGCTCACATTGCCCGATATCACGTTGTCTGCAAGCTCACATTGCCCGATATCACGTTGTCTGCAAGCTCACATTGCTTGATATCAGACGCAGAGGCAGATAAGGCAATCATATATAAAGCTGGACTTGACAATAATGTTATTCATTCAAACACATAGTCAGTAATATTACCCTACAAGTAGAAAAAATATTCAACTAAAAAAAAAATTAAGTTTGTGAAACATTCAGTGTGTGTGTGTGTGTATAATTAAACCAACCATTTATTAATATTATTTTGTTCTTATTATTTTATGTGAAATGTGTAAATAATTATAAAGGAACATTATCCGAAAAAAAAAGAAAAGTGTTTTTTTATTTTGAATATGAGTTCTATAATTATATTGAAGGTGTTAAATAATAAAAGACTATTAGAATTATTAATCAAGAAAAAGTTTAACGTAAGTGATAAAGACATTAAATTTGAAGAAGACAAAATAGTTTTTAAACCTAATTATAAAATTGGACAGATAAAAATCAAGGAAAAGTTAAAGAAGCAGAGGGAGATTTCGAAATCATCAAGGTTACCTGGCCAAACTTGAATTGTCGGGAAGAAGAAGAGTTAACCAATCTGCTGAAGAAGAGAAAATTAAACTTACAGTAGTTTGACTCTTTTTTTTTTTCTTTCAAATTTCATGGTATGTAAATTAATTTATTTCTCAGTGTTATCAAAATTTTATGAAATAATATTATGATATCATTAAGTAAACTTACTGTTAGATTATTAGTTTTTCTTTTGGCAAAATTATGAAATCTTAAGCTATCTTGAAAATGTATGTCAAATTATTGCTGAGGAACACGTATGGATTCATGTTTATAGTAAAGCTATTTTTGATGGTGATAGCAGTGATTGTAGACTTTTTAATGATTTCTATAACAATACTCTAAAAGGTGAAGAAAATCAATTTAAAAATAAACTCAAATCAATTTTAGAGTCAATATTTATTCCTGAAAGCTTAAAATTTAAAAATTTTTTGATTGAACTGAATGAACAATTTAAAAAATTTGCGGAATATTTTTTTTATAAATGTAACAAAGTCTGCAAAGTATTGTAAATTAAATTCAAAATGTAAGCATCATGAAGATCTTCATGAAGTGTGTCAAAAGATTTGTTACCTTATAAATTCTGATTATGAAAATTTTTCAATTTTTTTTTATGAAGAAATAGGTTTAGAGTTTCTTGGACTATTGATTTTTACCTGATCGCTTTTTAAATATTTTTTTTTTTTTTCATTACTTTCATTTGCAATTTTTGAAAAAACGATGGATACATTAGAAAAACTTGCATTAAGACAAAGTTTATTTAACTTTTTCAATTTTCCCACGCTGATGAAATTATAAATTATATCGAAAAAGAGACTTTCGAATCTTCCGTCAATTTTTTTTATTTTTACATTAAACCACGCGTGAAAAAATTAAATCTACCACCATTATTTTTTCATCATTTTCTCCATTGTTTTGAAGATTTAATATATTTGATTAAATGTCGTGGATATTCATGTTACCTAGATCGTCCTTGTAAATGTAATAAACCCCAGAAAAGAATGATGATGACGATTGTTACCATAAACAACTTAGACAAGTTTTTCTTACATAGCATCAAGGATGTATTAACAAGATTTGATTTAATTCAAGAGTTATGTCATGAAGAAATAACTACCAATAGATATAGACGAATCTATTATGAGGCTTGGAAAAAATCCATTTGGGAAATATTGTTTGATTAATATGTAAAATTTTTTAAAAAATTGACACATAGATGTAAACTTGTTTTTTTTTTTAATTTCAAATATTAATTTCTTTATAATTTTATCTCTTCTCAAGGTGTGAAATGGATATTCCCAAAATAAGAATAGCGTTCTGTACAATATGTAATGAACATTATAGTTTTACAAGTGATGCTCAAAGGAAGGAACATTTTAACTCTGTACGGCATCAAAGAAACATTTTCAACAGCTACCCTGACAATGTTACATTACTAGAGTCTGCCTTTTCAAATAAACATTAGAACATATTTTGTCAAAAATGTTATTTACAAAGACACAAATCAATTTCTTCAAGAGTTTGTGAAAGACAAAATAATGGAGTTGAAGGATGAGATTTTGAGAAATTATCAAAGTTTTAAATTTTCGGCTCGATTATTTGTTTTTTTCAAACAAATCACCAAAAAAGACGAAATTAAACTTGCTTCGTTCAAAACAAAAAACCTAATAGTGTGTGAAAGTGTAGACTTTCATAATGTATGGCAGGAGGCTGTACAGAGTTTACTGTCGGAAATGCTTGATTTCGAATTGAAAGGAAGCGGTTGGACAATGGAATCCCTCGGAGGAGTTCAGCTTTCTTTCCTCAAATACCAAACCAATTCGCTGTGGAACCTTTATTGAGACTCCGGATTTTCTTCAGAAAAAACGACAAACTGTATTTAATGTCAAAATCAACGACAACTATTGCTTTAAATATTCAATGTTGGTAAAGTTTATTTCCGATTGGAAAAAACGTAGATATAGGAAAACTATAGAGATCTTGACAGTAAATACAATTGGTCGGGATTATCGTGGCCAGTTAAAATTGACGAGCTCGATATTTTCGAAGGTAACAATCCGGGTGTAGCAGTAAATGTTTACGTAGTCGATAGAAACAAAGTGATCCAACCGTTTCGCATTTCCAGAGTTGATAATGTCCACAGTTCGAATGATTTACTTTTGCTTAGAAATGGTGACGTTTCACACTTTACATATAAATAATTTCAATGAATTAATGCGTCATACGCTACCGGCAACATTGGAAAATAAAAGTCGAATTAAATTTTTGTCTGCAAAATCTGTCTATCCATTTTTCTCATTGAAAAACATTTCATGAGCATCAATGTGATGGACAGCAAATCGCGGATAGATTACCTTTCACTCTCGACAGTGTTCCATCATTTCTACGGAAAGTAAACATTTGCATACCTTTGAGCATGGACTTGATAGTTTTAAGAAATGTATTCAGCTCGCTATTGAAAATGTTCAAACTTTAAATTTTGACGGTATACTTGCTAATACAAGTTTAAAGCAAGTAACTTGTTTTGAAAAAAATAATTCCTTCATGTCCATCAATGTTTTTGGTGCTGAAGAAGAAAGAAAAGAAAAAGAATGTTTTCATTCTGAAAGTTTGCAAAGAGGAGAAGCCAATCCATGTTGATTTAATATTAACATGTGATGAAAAAGGCTTGCATCATTATTCCCTCATAAAAAATTTCAACGGTTTTATAACCAGATTTCACTATAAAGAAAAAAAAAAAAAACTATGTAACCCGGTTTTTCTGTAAAATGTGTTTTACCGCATTCGGAAATGAGGCGAGATTGGTGGAGCATAGAAATCTATGCGGTAAACAAAACTCCTTGTGTTGCCATTATGCCGGAACCGGGTAAAAACATTTTAAAGTTTGAACATTTTCAGTTTGAAAAAAAATTCCTTTTATTATTTACACAGATTTCGAGTGCATTTTGAAAAAAGTTAGCTCATGTGAACCCTCATCAATTGATTCATACACTTTGACCACCCAACAACATGTTCCTTTTCTTTTTCCTACTATGTGATTGGACCCAATACAAACAAGTTGGTTCCCATACACGGCTAAAGATGAAAATGAGGATGTTGTTGAAATATTTTTCAAGATGTTGATTGAAGATGTGAAAAAAATTGATGAGTTTTTACAAAGAGCAAGTTCCACTCAACCTTTCACCCGATGATTGGCGACGTTTCAATGAAACCACCGAGTGTGAACATTGCAAAAGACCTTTTTCAGATACATTGAAGAAAGTAAGGGACCATTACCACTATGGTGATGGAAGACTTCGAAAGGTCCTTTGCAATAAATGCAACTTGAAATTTAGAAACGAAAAATTTGTTCCTGTCGTAGCACACAACTTCTCAGGCTACGACAGTCATTTAATCATAAATGGTTTGAATTATGACGGTCAAAAAATCGATATAATTCCAAATTCAATGGAAAAATATGTTTCCTTTTCAAAAAAAGTTAGCGACAATCTCAGTGTTCGATTCATTGATTCATTTCGGTTTTTGTCGAGCAGTCTTGACAAATTGAGTAAAACACTACCCAAAGAAAAATTCATACACACAAGGAAACATATTCAGTCCGATATTGATTTCGAATTATTGACTAGGAAAGGAATTTTTTGTTACGAATATCTCGATAGTTATAGTAAACTGTTAGATAATAAGCTGCCGCCTCTTGATGAATTTTATTCCTCTCTAACAAATAGTTCGGTAACTCAGGAAGATTATGATCATGCTCAGAAAGTATGGACACATTTCAAGTGTTTAAACTTGAAAGAATATTCGGAAATTTATCTGAAAACTGACGTTCTCCTGTTGGCAGATATTTTCGAATCATTCCGAACTCTGTCCCTCGATATATACAGCTTAGATCCTGTGTGGTACTACTCCCTGCCTGGTCTTACAATGGACGCAATGCTTAAGAAAACAGAAGTTGAAATAGAACTTTTGTTGGACTATGACATGTACCTGTTTTTTGAACAAGCGGTTAGGGGTGGTATTTGCCAATGTATTCAAAAGTACGCCGAGGCAAACAATAAATATATGGGAAGCGATTTCATTTCAACTGAGAAATCCTCCTATCTCACCTATTTAGATGCCAATAACCTCTATGGCTACAGCATGATTCAGAAACTTCCTTTGAAAGATTTCAAGTGGTTGAGTCCACAAGAAATTGATAACATTACCGTTCTAGATCTTACTCCACAAGATGATGTAGGTTATTATTTCGAGGTAGATGTGGAATATCCCAAGGAATTGCACGATCTACACTCGAATTTACCTTTCCTCTGTGAGAGTAAGAAATTCTCCATCGTCCAATGCTCACAAACTGCTCACCACTTTGGAGAATAAAAATAATTACGTTGTTCATTATTTAACCCTGAAACAGGCTCTTGAGCATGGCCTGAAACTTGTAAAAATTCATAGAGGAATAAAATTCACTCAAAGCAACTATTTAGCTCCGTACATTAATCTGAATACAGAGCATCGAAAAAATGCAACCAATGATTTCGCCAAAGATTTCTTCAAATTGGCCAACAACGCCCTCTACGGGAAATTAATCGAAGGTGTGCGTAAAAGGATTAATGTACGGTTAGAAACAGAATGGAGGCTATCCAGAAAACGTATTTCAAGTCCATTTTTCGAAGATTTTAAAATATTGAAAGAAAATCTCGTTCTCTTTACAATGAAGAAGACGCAAATCCGATTTAACAAAGCAATCTTTGCAGGGGTTTGCGTCCTCGACCTCAGTAAGACCTTGATGTACCAATTTCATTACGATATTGTACAACCCAAATTCAATCCTGAGAATGTAAGGTTACTCTACATGGACACTGATTCATTTTTTTATCAAATTTTTACAAACGATTTATACGAGGACTTTTCGAGCCTTTCCGAACATTTAGATACAAGTGCATACCCGGCGAATCACCGATTATTTTCAATTCAAAATAAAAAGGTACTCGGAAAGTTCAAAGATGAATTGGATGGTAAAATTTTGAAAAAATTTGTGGGCATTGCGAGTAAACTTTATTCGTATCAAGTTCACGAGGGAAAAAGTTGTAAAGAAGGCTAAGGGTGTTAAGAAACATGTCACAGAGCGTGAAATTAAGTTTGAAGATTTTGAAAGGTGTATGCGTGAAAAACATACAACTTTACAAATCTTTTCACAACATAGTTTCAAAAAATCACTGTCTATCAACGATTAAGCAGAACAAACTTGTTCTGAATAATTATGATGATAAACGTGTTCTGATGACTGATAAAATTAACACCCTACCGTTTGGTCACTATAGCCTCCAGAACGAGTCTTCAGAAATGGATTTGGAATAAATGTATATTTTTTTTTTTACTTTGATTTAAGTTAAGTATAAAAACAATGTTCCCATGTATTTTCATATCTATTACTAGTTTATCACTCCAACAAGTGACATCAAATATATCGCTAAAGTAATTTTATTCTTTTTAAATAAATATGGAAAATACATTTATCGCTGACATTCAGTTTTTTCGTGGCAATGAAAAAGAAGTTATTGTGAAGAGTTTTTCATTCAGTAAACTTTTTGATAATGACTTTGTGCAACATTTTGTGTTCAAACCACCCTATGAATTTACCAAGTTAAATTTACTCCGTAGACGAGAAGCTGCTAATGTTACGCTAAATTATCATCATTTGAATTGGGATGATGGTTTCATTGATTATGATCAAGCAGTGAATATTATTCGATCATCTTTGTGTAACGCAACCGAAGTCATTGTCAAGGGTCTAGAAAAAGAAAAATATTTGAATTCTATTTTGTCCAGAAAATTATGCTACAACATTGAAAATTTAGATTGTCCCAACTTGAAATTATTGAAAGTTAACTTGTCTCTGCAAAACCCTCTTCCTCCAGTATCAAGTATAAATGTAATCGCCATGAAACATTGGTTCAGTGAATTATTGAAAAATACATTAACCTTGTCCAATGAAGCGATTGGAAAATTTCAAGAATATGGTTTCTTCTTGTTGAGACCGAGAGATTTATACTTTTTACCTGTAAATTTTTTCATTTACGCTCTTGGTCAAGATACTTTGGAAAATAATTCCTACCGACTAGCGCCTCATATTGTACAGAACCCTTATTTTAAGAAATATATTTGTAATGATAGTGGATACGACACTGTAAATTAATGTTTTCTCTCTTATTTGTTTTTTTCCATACCCAGTTATAAATGTATATTTTCTGATTTTCTCATGCCTATTTCTTTATGTTTAGATAAATAAATAAAAACATGTATTTTATCACTCAAACTTTTTTGTACATATATATGTATTTTCATAATAATAACAATATAGAAAAATTTAAAATTAAGTTACAATTAACTACATATAATATTTCTGTTTTCATTTTCATTTTTTTCTCCTCCTAATTCTGCAGTAGAAGAGAGGTGGTGGGAATCCATTGATTTTCCTCTGGACCAAAGCCTAAATATTTTACCAAAACCTTATTGCCTTTACGTTGGAGAACCTTTTCTACAAGATATACATCTGGGTATGAGGTTTTGAGTAGCTCTTGTTCGTAGAAACCACCAGATATTGGTTTCCCATGTAAATCTTCTAGGTGATATACCCTGGGAAAAGTACTGCCCACCTTGACCACTCTAAATACCTCATAACTCCAGTTGGCTTCGTAACCTTTTTGAAACAAATGTTTCACTTTGGAAATACGTACAAGATCACCTAGTTTAAATTTACTAGTCTTACTATTGGCTATAACTTGTTTGGGTTTATTCAAACGTAAAGCTATGAGACTCTGATTTTTCACGTTCACATCTTGAGGGGCCATTCCAATAGAACGATGCTTGGTGGCATTGTAGGTAGACACAAGAGTTTGGCAAAATGTCCAACCATCTGTACGAGCCAAGGTAATTGAATTCAATCCACATTTTGCTTTTCAACGTTCGATTAAAACGCTCTACAATGGCAGCTTTCATGGGGGAAAATGTAGCGTAGTGATTAATGTTGTATTTTTGCATTAGTTCACGGAATGGACGACCAAAAATTCTTTGCCAGCATCCGTTTGCAAGTGGGTTGGGATCATAGCGGGTTTAAGCTTTTCTAGAACATACTTTTCCATCTGTTTGGCAACTTCAGCACTTGTTTTGTTTTTCAATGGTGCACAAAAAGAAACCTTGGAGAAAACAGTTGATACAGGTAAGTATGTATTTATATCCATTATTTTCTTTAGCATAAGGAATCATTTCCACCAAATCAGCTTGGTAAAGATCATGAATATTTCGAAGTAGAGTTCTCCGGTGGGGAAACAATTTTCTAGCCGGACGATGTAACTCCAAAACCCCAAAACACGTTTTGACATTATACTACTGGGAGTGGGAAGAATAGACGCTTTTTCTTCAACTTCACCAATGGGTTTTTTCGGTGTTTTTGATTTTACAAGAGGCTCCAATTTCTCATACAAGAGAGGTTCAAAAATGAGATTTTTAATTTTCAAACCTATACCACTGTCCAACTCTTCAACTATATTCAACTTGATGTAGTTTTCAATTGTCTCATTCGAGATCTTAATTTGTTCTTTTATAGAGGTTATTTCCACATTCATTTTCTCCATTATTTCGTTGCGAAGTTGAGTTATAACTTTTTCTAAAATGTCATCCGTGATTTCACCGCCTTCACTCCAACATGAAAGAAATGCTGACAATATTTTCTCAGTATTGATTCTAGTAAGTAAATTATTTCGCAACTGTTGTAAAAATTTCTTTTTATTCAACTCTTGAAGAAGGAAATTATTGAAATTCTCAGTAAACATAGTCGATAGTTCACTTCGAATTTTTGCTTTCTCTTCATCAACTTTTGTTTTAAATTCTGTTTCATGAACTGACAGCGATAATTTAATCATTTTAGTCACTTCAGTTTTCAACTTTTTTCTTTTGCACTAACAATATCCTTGAAATCAGACTCATGACTTTTTCTATAGTTGTAAAATGTTGTTGCGTATAGAGCTTTTTTGTCTAAAGTATTCAGATCTTTTCTCAATGCGTCAGTCAAACTATGAAATTGTTTATAATGTGCATTTACTGTATTTTTTAGTTCCAAAAGAGGCGTAAACTTATTATCCAACTCCAGTATCCGTTTCGAAAGATCTTCTTTCACCTTGTCAAGGTCCACATTGATCTTCTGTTCTTTTACTCCAGCCTCAACAATGTAGTCATCAAATGTTTTTTTCAATGTAAATGTTGATTGAAAAATCTCATTATCCTGTTTTCTGTCTTGTTTCACTTCGTCTAATGCTGATTTCACGTCATTCACATTTTTATCATTGATTGTTTTGTATTCGGAAAAGGTTTTCTGTTTAAATAAGTTTTACTTGCCACATCTATTGGTAGAAAATTATTCTTACTGACGTAAAGTGATAAATTGTCAAATGTTTTTCTTTCAACAAAGTAAGATATCAACTTCTGAACATGTGATTGACGAGGAAATTCTCTCATAAATTTCTTTACTTCCTTCTCAGTTTGACTTTCAATTTCATTTTTGGATTTTTTTTTCTCTTCAGGTTGTTGTTGTTCTTGAATGTTATGTCTTTTTAATGCTCGTCTTATGACATGATGGAGCTCACTCTCACCAAAATAGTTTACCGGATGATTCTTCATAACTAATTGTTTGATTCTGCATACAAACTATTTATATCCTCTCCTTGTGGACACTTTGTAGGGGACACTTCTTTTGACGTTACTACTACTTGTTGTTGCTGTTGTAGTTTGAGGTTGCAAAACTCTCTCCTGCTCCAAGTTACTACTTGTTGTTGCTGTTGTAGTTTGAGGTTGTAAAACTCTCTCCTGCTCCAAGTTTGGCATTTCGAATAAAAATTCTTCCAAAACATTTCCTCCATTATCGACTGGTACAAAGTTATAGGTTGCTTCATTGACGGTATTTAGATCATTATTAGTTGGGATGGTGGGTTTTTTTTTCTTACCAATATAAGGTTTCTGGAAGAGCGGACGGATATCGATTCCATGGTGGGTTAGCCAATACATCAAATGAATTGGTATGTCTTGTTTTTGACATTGACATCCATCAATTTTACAAACCATTATAGATAAAAAAAAAAACAAACTAAAATTCGCGAACCGCACTTGAGGTCACTAACTTTTCAACTGATTTCCAAGCTCAGACATTCAAAGTCACCTTGGATTTTCATATCTTATCTGTTGTAACGGTTAATCATATAATACCGGGTGGATTAACACTATAAATACTGTGTGAAACAAACCGACTAGGCCTTAAAACATGTTTCAACATGAGAATAGTAATGTTGCTACCCAGTTACTGCTGGCAGCTCGTGAGTACGGAATGTACTTGATCAGGAGATGTTTGATTTTTCAAAATGTTTCTTTCCTGGATCAGTATGATGTGCACAGTTGGGAATCAAAAGCAAGACATTTAAAGTTAACTTACGATGATTGTACTGAAATTTCATCATCCAATGTATTCAATTGCACAGAGTACTTGATGGGTAATAATTATTCCATTAATTTCCTGTCTGCCTTGGAAACATTATGTACAACCATTGAAAATAACTCAAAGAAGAAGAAAGAAATTGGTTCATTCCAACTATAATCATCATATTATTGATGAGTGTTATTCTCCTTTTCATCATAATAAAAAGTAAAGTTATATGCAAAAAAGAATAAATAAGATCTACAACCATCCTGTATATTTTGACTAAATCCACCCAGTATGAAATGGCTGGGGTCAAACATCATATGACCTAAGCCTGTCTACCTGAGGAGATAAGAAGAATTTAGTTGCAATGTTAGAACTGATAAAGACCTTTAGTTAGCTTTTCTAGCTATGAATAAATTGATTCCCACTATAAAAAGAATAAATAAGATCTACAACCATCCTGTATATTTTGACTAATTCTTTTATTACGTCTAGCATCACCCTGTATATGTTTACTAGTCAAGAGAGAATCGTTGATATGGCGTGATCACTGGCTGAGGTCATGGGTCAAATTTGATAGCAACTGCCGGTTTGCATGTTAACAATAGATAAGAAGAATTTAGTTGCAATGTTAGAAAATGATAAAGACCTTTAGTTAGCTTTTCTAGCTATGAATAAATTAGCATTTGACGAAATAATATTATGCCGACAGTTCACAGGTCTATGGTTCGAATCCCAAAAATGTCGGAGGTTTTTTTTGTTGTTGTACAAATAATATCGCTTCAACTTGGACACTGAATTGAACACACACTTGGTCTTTGTAATTTAATGTCAATCGCTAAGGCTGCAAATCCACAGGTCTATGGTTCGAATCCCAAATATAACAATGAAATAATCAGTTCTCAGAGTCTACAGGTCAACACTTCGATTCCCACTATTGCGTAAATTCACCAAAACACATAAACTGCCCTAGGGGGGGCTGAAATTAAGCTAGGGGGGCTGAAAGTGGTACCAAAAGATGCCGGTCGTCGAGGCGGTTCCAAAAATATATATTTCAGCAAACCAACTTCAGCCGTTTGGATTTTACAGCCATTAGTTGTTATTGCATGAGACCCGTGTTTTTACTCTACTAAGGTAGATAATAAAGTCGAACCCTTAGCCTCGAGAGTCTGGCCATTCCCGACCCAGACCAGGTTGGGTGAGGTTAATGTGGATCGCTGGTTTTTGAGTTTCCTGAACAGGCGCGGAACTGCGGAACCCCCAGAAGAAATGAAAAAAAGAGTGTTTCTTTCAAGTTCTAGTTCTTATACAGGGAAAATCACTAAGTACGCATTTCTAGAAATTTTACATTTATAAATTATAATGAATGGCATTTTTTTTTTTATATATAAAACGTTGTGCATATATTATGGCGTAGTACTTCTATTTCCTGATAATAGTTTTAATAGTTTATTTATTTATTTTCTTTATAAAGAACATTTATACAAAGGTACTTCTCCTAAGCTTTGAAGAGCTTCTAAGAGACATGGTAAACAGACTCAAACTTTTTTATAGTAGTTAAAGAGTGAGTATAAATCCCATTTCGGTCCAGTTTAGGTGGCAACACCCCCAAAACTTTTACCACCGACCGCGCCTGTTCCAGATAATAAAGGGTAGGTTAGAGTAAAAAGAGGTATGGCTATTTTTTGTTGGAAAGGTGTGAGTGAGCTCTTTAATTACTTTTCAGTGTGTCCTTTCCTTTGTATGGTGTACACTACATGCTAGCTATTGTTGTAAACACCTAAAAAAAAGCGTATTTGAAAACACATAGTTTAGGAATAATGTTAAATATTTGGTGTTTTTTTGTTTAATCAAAAACACTCATCAACCTAATTGAGAAACACCAAAATACTTTTTAACCTTTTAGGTATTGAGAGACTAATCACAGTAGATCGATCGGTAAGGTAGGTAGGTGGTTCGTACCCATATATGGCGTTAGTAATTAGGATTGTGATAAACACAAATATTTATCTGAATTGAGATAGACGGAGATGAAATTATCAAAATTCACTAACCTGTCCACTTTGAAGAAGAAAATCCTGGTAGTAAGATGAGGTTCGTCCTGTGTTAAAAAATTCCAATAGTAAGGCAAGCAAACTAAAGTTTCTTCAACTCAAAAATTGGTAAAACCAGGTTGTCAACACAGATCACAAAGCACAGCACTTAGTAATAATTCTATGAATTGAAGTTAAAACAAAATATCACAATTAACAAAATATTTTTTAGAAAAATCGTTTTAATACGCGAAATATTAAAATTGACAAAAGGTATCTACTTGAGATTGTTGTTGTTTTTGAGAATATAAATTACTAAGAAAGTATTTGATTAATTAGATAATTACTAATTACAAAGAAGCAATAAAACACTCAGCACAATTCACAAAAAAATCTCAACAATTAAATAAATTTTTTCTGTTAGAATTGATTTACGATAAATTCACAAAAACGGTACAAAAAAAATATTTGCAAAGTTAAAAGTAAATGCAACTATAGTATCAATACAAAGGTTAAGAAAGTTATTTTCAAACGTGCTACTACATAAAAAAAATTCAATAGTGTTAATAGTTTTTTAAATATTTTAAACTAAAATCTCGTAATAAATTTAAATTTACAAATTTCACAAAATAATTTTACAGATAGTTTTCACAAAATATTTAATTTTTACAATTTCGCACAAAACCTCTCACACTAGCACGTTTGATCTTCCGTCCTCGACTGGAAAAAATACAAAACAAAACCTGAATCGAGTAATCAACTCACGGATCTTGATTCTTGAAGCTGAAGATTGTGGTTTAGGTACTTCAAGAAGTTGGCCACAGAGCAGAGTACCTAGGAGTCAAGAGAATAGAACTTGAGATACAGGGTTGAGCTAAAGACGGTGGAAGGACATTAGGACAAGGGTGTCTTTGGAAGGTGTCATGAGACAAAAGTCTGATATTTGAGCCTATGTTCGAAAATGCTGTGCCTTGAATCTTGAAAAATATTTTTACACATTAATATTATAATGCTGCAAATAATGCTGCTGTAGGTGAGAAATTATTATCAGACCTAGTTGCAGAGTTTTCAGTGAAATCCCAATTAACACTGCAATCTAATTAGATCTTTTGTGACCAGTTGATTCTATTAATTTGGTTTTAACGTCCTGAATTGAGATAGATACTAGATGGTCAAAGGAGATGGAAGTACAAGCGTCCACTCAATGATAATTCGAAAAATCTTTTGAAACCACTACTGCTTACCACCCAAAATTATTTCATTTTTCGTTGACAATTCTGAATCCCACGTAGTCATTCCGCAGGGATATTTATAATTATTATTACAAATTTATTATAATTATAACAATTATATTTTACTTGCTGCAGCCTGTATCTTAATGTCAATGTAGAAAATTTGAAGATGAAAATTAATCAAATATATACTGCTTATAAGAGAATAATATTTAAATTAAAATTAATACTACGTCTCTATACTAAAGTGAGAGGGAGAAGGGGAATTGTATAGATGGAAAAAAGAAGAAGAAATATGACCATGCAGTTGAAAGCGATGTTAAATTTTTGTTTAAAAAAACGCTTGCATACGAGTCTGCAACCATTGGGACATTTTCATCTTTACTATTCAAGGTCCAAAACCCAACTGACCAAATTTCGTATTGTGCGCATGACACATACCTTCTCTCTTCTCTCCCTCTACAATTCAATACTTCGCCATTGTGCGCATGACACACACTTTCCCTCTTCTCTCCCTTTACAATTCAATATTTCGTTACATAATATCGTTACATAATATCGTTACATAATATCGTTACATAATATCGTTACATAATTTCGTTACATAATTTCGTCACATAATTTTGGTTATGTGCCAGAGCAAAGACATGAAAATGTCAATATCGTTACATAATATCGTTACATAATTTCGTCACATAATTTTGGTTATGTGCCAGAGCAAAGACATGAAAATGTCAAAATTGAACCAAATTGAACAAACTAAACAGGAAGTATTGAGACAAGACAAGTAGGTACTGATCTAATGAATAAGAATAATATTCATATTGCCCTCCCCTACATCTAGTTCTCACTTATCCCTGATATCACATTAAGAAGCTAGTAGAAAGAAAATTAATTTTGAGTGGGTAACAGACTTGTTTTCAAAGGATAAAGCCATAGTCAATCCTATTCAAGAGTTTGAAAGATTATATTCTTAAATCGTCCCTGACGGTCCCTATAGGACGGGACCGATGCGATGAGATGTTGAGTGATGACGTCAGTGGGTAACAGACCTATTTCTAATGGCTAGTGCTAGTGGGTTAAACCAGACAAGGAAAAACGCTTGCATACGAGTCTGCAACCATTGGACATTTCATGTTTTTTTTCCGTTACATAATTTCGTTACATAATTTCGTCACATAATTTCGTTACTTAATTTCGTTACATAATTTTGGTTATGTGCCAGAGCAGAGACATGAAAATGTCAAAAAATAACAAGAATGTATCGGAAACTAGTACAACCCTGTCATTTGGTGCATTCTCGCGGATTCTGGTTCCGCGAACGTGCTGGTCTCTGGTGGTGACTCTGGGAACTTGTTGCGTCTTGAGGATTCAACAACCTCACTCCTCCACACTGCACCAGATATTCGTCCTTGAGAAATTCTGCCCGAGTCATCAGGCGAGTCACGTAATTAATCGTTGAAAAAATAATAATAGACGGTGTTGCAACGAATGCAAGTGGCTAGGGATTCAATTAGAGGAGGAAATGAGGGTTAAATGCCCGGTAATTGTCCTGGGAGCAAACGCCTAGCGGCTAGTGAGTGAAACGGGGTAAGAGAGGTCGTATTTGTCCTAATCAGGATGTGCGGTTGATTGTCCTATCCTCTGGTATGTGAGTTTCCTATTCACATCTTCAGCTGTTGAGTTTTTCCTGGCGGTACCTACTTTTGGCGAACAATGTGAGTGGGAGAAAATTTTGATAGAATTGAAAAACTGGCAGAATTTATCAGTCCAAAAGAGAGAGCAGAGATACCAAGAAAAGGTTTACCAGAACTATAAAAGCTTTCGAACTACACTTACCTAATGAATACTAATATGCTTGTACATAATTATGTGTTTTCGAAGTGTTAATGCCTGGCTAAGTAATATACCTACTCTTTGTAAAAACAAAAAGTTCTGACAATCAATCATCTGAAGAAATATATTTCTTCTACTTTTTTGTATCTTTGATGTTATATGTCTTATATTTTGTCTTTGTTTAAAAAAAGGTTCCACCAGAGTAGGCTCACCGGTTGACCCACATCGGACAAAGCTTTTCAGGATGCAACAATTCGTAAAGCACAAAGTTCGCTATAAACGGCGTGACGAGCTTTGTCCGGCATATCTGAAGGAGGCATATTTCACACCTAATTTCTTCATTGCTCTCTTGAACGCTATTTGCTATCTTTTCTTGTAAGCCCACGCTTGAAGGCCTATTTTACAGATCTACATAATAGTCTGATTCACCAGTGACGGCTGGGGCTAGATATTGAAGTAGGATCATAGCAATTCACTATATTTAACATTTTAGAAGAAAATTTAACAATTTTAAGTGACCTTTTCAAAATTATATTGCATGAAGATTTTATTTGTCATTCAAATTCAATATGGTCATCATGATGTTTTTGTTTTTCAACTTAATTCTGATCTTAATATTAGTTTCAATATCAGATTAAAAGAGTTTACTGGGATCAACTCTTGTTTGAAATGTACGCATTGTACGTACATGATTATAAATGAACGTATGTCTCAACAGTCGATGCTGAATTGTAAATATCCAAAATATTTACAATTTTATTTCCGAATAATTTGACGCCTTTTCAAATACTCGAAACTAAAAAAGTTAGGTATCATATTTGTGTTAATCACTTTCGTGATATCACAACTAATCAAACTTGTTTTAGTAAATCCACGCTGAAACCAGGACTTGAAACACCGGCCTCCAGGTTACAAGTCCGCTGCCATATCGATCAAGCTACTGAGGTCGGTAAATACACAAAACTACGTGTCATGCATCATATTTAATACAGATCACACATTATTCTTGTACTCTATTCGTGAATTTTTTTCGTGAAAAATTGGTAGTTCTCAGAGCTGATGTTGGTGTGGTCCGATGGGGTAACCCCGACATTACCACACCAGCGGTCACTGAGCGTACTCATTGCACTGCTGACTTCTATTTTCTGCTCCAACCCACGTCCCATACGTCCATGCTGCGCCTCCTTCGCACTTCTTTTGTTTCCGCCGTCCATTGATCACCCCCAATAGATCGTTCTGACTAATTGATTTGCCAAGAGTCATGGATAATCTCTTTCACTCGGACGTGGTCTAGGACTTCAATGCCATTGGGCACAGTATCGATCACAGTTACCATGGTAATCACGGAGCGTCGCGTCATGCATTATTAGCTCAGAATCTCTTCAATTATGTTATTTATAATAGTTACATTTGTACTTATATTAATATATTGTGTTAAATATTATAGATGAATATGTTAACCCACTCTTTTTTCTCTTTCTTCGGTTTGTTTTGTTTTTTTTTTTTTTTTCGTATGGATATTCATTTTGAAATTGAATGCAAAGTGAAAAAAAAACTGGTACATTATGATTGATGTTTAGAGGTCGGTGTGATAATTGGTGCTTCTCTTTTGGAACTCCAACCACTCTATAATAATAATAATAAAAATGGACCCCAAAGTCTAAAGGCTGTAACATAGTTTGAACACAATGAAGATGAGTGATTTCACCCTCAATTAAACAAAAAATTCAGCTAAAATATAAAGTATTTTATGTTATTTAATTCAGAAACACTAATAATTTTAAAGATAAGAAAGAATTATGAAGAGTTAAAGCATTTGGTTTGATGGGTAACATGACTAACATGTCTTGCAGAACCATTAGAGGTTGGGATCATGACAATAGGAATAGCAAATTTTGAGCGTCTTCATCTCTCGATACTCAAATTTCAATATTTTTTCGGTTTCTTTTACACAGAATTTTTATAACTGATCATAAAATCAGTTCATAAAATAGATTTCTGAAATGACCAAAATTCGAATACACAAAAATTCTTTCCGTATCATTTTTTAGGAAACGTATCTCTGAGTCTCAGAGAAATATTCAAAGCTGTTATATAATTT
>CM044959.1:36621463-36757829 GCA_024516035.1 Bactericera cockerelli
CAATAATGGCCGAGCCAGGATGCTACAAGCCAGCACATTATTCTATTTCTCTGTGCATGAACAATTGAACAAAAAGCGGAAAGAAAAAAAAAGGTCCATAAACTCGTCACTTCAGATTGGAAGGATCTCATCGTAAATTGCTTGCAAGTTTCGAAGAGCAATTTCTTCTCGACCTTGCCCCGGGCCAGAGTGAGAATGAAGAGTTCATGCTCCGCTTTCAATTAAGTCGAGCTGAGCAATTTGCTAGGAGGGCATTATCAAATAACTGTGGGTAGAGCATAAATCAAGTTCAGCTCAAGACTTGGAGGAGAATATTTCAAAAATCGTATGTCTGTCGTTGAAGCGTTGGACTTTTTCTAGCAGGGAGTTTAGGACTTAGATGGGTGACCAAGTGACCATTCTAATTCGAACCTTCGTGAAAAATGTGAAAAACTGACTACCAAAATTTTCGGGTGATTCCATTACTTTCCTTTCTATAAGACAAGGAAAGTAAAAGGGTTATCCGTGGCCCCACTTAGGTTAGTTGAAGTTAATTAAAGTAGGTGTTTTGTGAGTTTCCAGCGAATGGAGGGTAAATCCAAATTAGATAAAGAAATTAAATAAAGTACCTTAAATGTGACACTTAAATTTAAAATTAGGTGACACTTTCATTGGAAACATATAATATTAGGGACCTAATTTTTAATTTTGAAGCAGCTGGATTTAGGTCACGGTCATCTGTCTTTATCGAAAGCCACGATAAAAGCTCAATACAAAACTTCATCTCCTCTTTCATCATATAAATTACATTGAGCCATACGACTTCTGCCCATCTGCCTTGAGTCCACCCGCACCACAGTATTTCTAACACTCATCCTCGGATAAAATCATCATATTTTTTTTAGATTAACGATGAATACTTTTTTATAGACGTGATATTACCGATTATTGTTGTGTCCTCGTAAAGTTTTTTTATGGTTCAGTATGCCATAGGATCCAGGATCGGAGTAATGTGAGAACTATCATTGCTTTGATGGTAGGTTCGTGAGTACTGTGTTTAAACATTGTCTTCCATCCTTGTAATGCCGGTAGAAGGTCATTTCTGAAGGAGCGTTTACACGATGCCACAGATTTCTCTTTTTGAACGTCACTGGTGAAGTGTCCGACTTTCAAACGTCTGTTTATGTCTTGTACGTGAGACTTTTCCTTTTTTAACTGATATGGACTGAATAGTAGTTTAGTTTTTCCTTTTGATAAGAAATCTTGGAGAGGATTTGTTTCAAAGTTGAGAGATTGGAGCGGAGAGGAGCTTTCACACGATTTGTTTTTTCGGTAAGCATATTTTTTTTTTTGTTGATTTAACGTCGCTTTCAAATGCATGGTCATATCGTAGATCGTTTCCCCGTATTCGACTTACCAAGGTTACTATAGTAGGTGTAAGCTCGTCTTTAGCCCCTTGATAAGAATCTAGACCGAGAGTATGTTCATGGAATGGCTCTGAAGTTCTGAAGCTACCAGAAGTCAGGAGGAGTTACAATAACTACTTCCAAGAAGTTCTCATGATGCCTTTTCAAGATGCTGAAAATGATAAGTGCCTGAAGGAATGCAAGATCTGAAGATTTGTCACCTTCTTTCTCATAGAGTTAAGGTTTTCCTTAGGTTTTGAAATTTGTTGAAAAAAGATGATATTCTTGAAATTTATCAGATTAATTTCAATTTTATTTACTTATATTAAAGGAAATATTAAGATATAGGTACAACGAATTTCATCCTAGCTATTACAATAAATACAATTGTAGTATCCAAATTTACATCAATTATGTGTGTTTCATAAAATAACAGATTTGAACTTCATAAATTATGCTGCTTGAATAGGATTTACCTCATTTACCTGTAGGTTCCATTTATATTGTCATTTTATTGTTTTAATACATAATATTGTACGTTAACAAGTTGTTCTAAATCTAATCGTAAAACTATTCTAATTCTATACAGCAGTTGATTTGGTGCCAAAAACTAATGTGTGGTCAAATTAAAAACCAAATGAGAAAATTAAGAACTTTTAGGAGTTGAATATTTTTTTTTTAAAAAATGACATTAGGATCAATTCAGATTCGTCTTCTTCTGGATTTCAAACTGATAGCTTTCACTTTGCCATCCACCATCTCATCAAATATCACCGAAGTGGGATTGTCAAGAGCTCCTACCTGTCTCATACACTTGCACCATAAGGCGGTAAAGTGTCCTGAAAGCGTTCTCAATAGATATGATGGTCTTATTATTCTTATCAATATAGGTGAAGACCACGAAGAAACTTCAAACTTACAAAGTGGTCCCATTAGGGTTCGTCTTCATCCCATCATATCGGTCCATGGACAAAAACTTCAACAATGTCGCAGTGGTTTCCAGGGGTTACCAACTTGTTACAAACGGGCATCTGAACAACGTTTTGGTAATAAATAGATAGAAAGTAAAAAGTTACAATGATTTTGATATACTGTAAAAGATTTCACTAAGATGTGAGAGTAATGAGAATCTTTTGAAAGACAAACAGAGTAATGTGCTGTATTGTATTTAAGCGTACAACTAAAATAATCTTATAGGTATATTGTAGAAATAGCTAGAAAGAAATGTATTTTTTTAAAAATTAGAAGAAACAATAACAATGAACAATATTGAACACCTATCTAAATATCAAATTAATGAAGATGTGTTATGGTAAAAATATTTGCATTTTTTAACAGATTTTTATAAAGGTAATATAGATTGATATTCTAAATTTTCTAATTACGCTTCAATCTCAATGTGTTAGTAAATAAACCTTATCGATCTATAAGTTTTTCGGATCCCGTCAACTGGAGGTCGGTGGTTCGACCTCCAGTTTGAACATTTCATGATAGAGGCATGCTGATGTGATATCAATTTGAAACCTACTGTTTACCTGGTTTATATACTAGGATCTGTACCAAATGATGGCAGGGCTGAACCTAAAATTATTACTTTAAAAGATTCCTCGAAGTAAGAAAAAAAGTTATAAAAAAGAGAAATTGAAGAAGAAAGAGAAAGATAATAAAAAAATGAGAGTAAAAATCTTCACGATTTTTGGACATTATAACGTCCCGAGACGCTATAAAAGTAAAGTTTAACACGAATACTCTCACTAGCACCGCGTATTGAAAATATCACTGAAATGTGGTTGGTTTTAAAGAGGTACTCAAATTATTTCTGTAATTTATACCAAAATCTTTTGAAATAAAATTGGTAAATAATACGGTTAGTAAATCCCACAAATCCGTTTATAGTTATAGGTTAAATGTAACAGATGTGATGGTTCTTATGGAATTGTGTGCTCAGGTGTGGATGAGTTATCTACAAACAGAATGTCAGAACTCCAGTAATGCGATACCTTGAAACTTTCAAAGACAAAACCAACGGAATCTCGGGACTTTCAGAAGTTTAAGACAATATGAGAATTTTAATTAGAGCCAAGTGAAGAGCATTGAGCAAGTCCGAATACTTATTATCTGTCCCAGATATTATGACAGGTACTGGTGGCTAAGAGCTCATGACATTTCAGGTGGAGTGAATGTCAGAATTTAAGACGATTCTGCACAAGTGATAGAAATAACTTACGAATTCTCCAAGACCTTACCAGTTTCGTTACAGTTCTTTTGTAGGTCGATTTTTTTTAGGAATCTTTGACAATAAAATTGTTTGTATCCTTAGTGGGCTAATTGTTATGGGAAAAGTGTGTTGCTGTTTTAGCAGCGGCGTTTTTAAAGCTGAAGATGATGTTTCTCACAGGATATAACTGGTAACTTAGCTAAAATAGTCAGGATGTTTTTTTTTCTTTTTTCTTTTTTTGTATGTGACGCGCGACGTCGTATCACGACGGGTATCTTCACTGGAAACTCTCAAGAGTCTCAAGTTCGATTATTCATAATGTATTACCCTAGCCCAAAAATTCCATCATTTATTGTTGAAAAGGTCACGCATGTTTTTATAGAAAACCTCAAGCTTCTTGAGTAAGAAACTGCCTAATTTTAAACGTTATGTAAGTACCGTGCTTTCATTGTCTCCTCGAATTTTCTATTCCGAGGATGACCTTTGACCCTCAAAGTCTCAAACCTCATCGAAAAGTTCTGTTACCTGCCTCAACTTCCGTTCAGTTTAATACGGCAAAATCCACAGCTGGCTAAAACGGTGAAAAAACAACAACAATAAAAAAACAGAAATAAATAATAATAGCAACAGGTAATAGGCTGACATAACAGTCTGCCCATAGAAGATTCAATGTCCATTGAAATATTTGCCTAACTAGATAAGAAAAATTGCGACAATCTGAGTGACTGGGTGTCCCTGTGATGCTATGGGCGAAACACCTATGTAACTTTATGGATTGTCTTATGCAACACTGGAACAATTAGGGTAGTGAGGCTTTTAAAAGGAAACTTGTAACAGATATAACTTGGAAATCCGCAAGCATGGCGAATTTTAGTAAGGTTGGTTTGAGTAATTGTGTCATCAGTTTTTTAATTAACACAAATATGAACTTTTTGAAGATTTTTTAAAATCTTTCATAGCGGATATCTGGTGATTCTACGGCCTTGCCATGGTGATGCTAATATTGTAAAGATAACTCATTCCAATATTAGAGGATGTGCCTTTAAATCGTATACTTTTCTAAACTACGAGTATCCCAATTATTTAATATATGAGATAGTAGAAGTAATGGAGGCGAAAAAGTACTTATGTTTCAACAGAAGGATGATTTATCCGAACCACAGATATTCCATACTAGAGAGCTTACTAGGAAGGCCGACCCCACAATCAACTTTATTTAGTTTTTTTTTTTTTTGTTAACATATTTGTGTTAATCACTTTCGTGGTATCACAACTACTCAAAATCGCTTTACTAAACCGGGACTTGAACTACCGACCTCCAGGTTACAAGTCCGCCGCCTTGTCGATCAAGCTACTCAGGTCTGTAACTTTATCTGCTATGGTAGGTATAAAGACAAGGGAGAAATAATTATAATACTGCTAAATACGAAGAAAAATATATCTAGTCTGACAAAACCCGATGGCGCCGAGTTCCGACCCAAAACAATGTCCGGCAATGCCTCACTGTGTAGAGTAGAGTATTAGGAAAAATAAATAAAGGGCCATGCCTCGGGTTGAAACTCACGTGCTGCCACAGAAACAATAGTATTCCGCTTCTTACGACCACAGTACCTCAAGAGCGATGCAGTTGATCTGTATGCCACTCACATCTAGCAAGGAGACTGTTATGTTGTAAGGACCAGAATCCAGGAAATCTCCAGAGCCTGTCAATGCCGAGATTCATCACTGTCAAAGCCGCCGGTCTGACAAACGGACTGTCAATGCGAGGACCGCGGGTTCAATGAACAGCGGATTAATCTTGACCTTAGCTACTAAGCCGCCAGGCACGGATCATACTAGAAAAGATGGAAAATGGCATTGCATGCTTTGAGAATTAGATACCATACCTACTCAATGGTAGAATAGTTGTCCGCCCAAACATACGCTTTTTATTGCTAAACTCCGTATCTTTCATAGTTGAGTAAATCAATTTTGATTTATTTTATTGTTCAAAATAATTTTGTAGTCATCCAATAGAATTTTTGTTGCTTATTTATAATATGTAATTGTAGGTATAATAATTTTATAAAAATAATTTATATTTCTTATATATCTGCTGTTAAAATTACATTGATGATAACTTTGATTAGAAAAACAATAATTTTGTTAATGCTTTTAATTGATTAGCAATGTACATCAAGCTTTGGTAGAAATGTAGAACAGGATTCTCACTAAAATAAGCTCTTCAACATAACCAAAACCTTAGTTAAATGAAAGAAAAAACAATAGAAAATGCAAATACTCGTAATTCCATTCTAAAAATATTACTCCCAACTCACAGTCCGAATCTGCCCATGGCATTCTCCCCTGTCCGAATGGTTTCTAATGGGCACTACCTTTATCTTTCGTAACAATCATTGTCCAACTGATCCTGCATAGCTGCATTACCAGGTCCACGAATGCAATTTTTCAATTTCCAATGAAAACTTGATTCTTAAGATATTATTTCTTGCAGCAATAATTGCTATATTGTTTCCAATATCCGTTGCGATCTCACAATCTAATGTTTTTCTTTAATTAAACTTAATGACTGACCTTGGGATTTTTCTATTAGACGCAAGTAATTATTTGGACTGGTTTCGATTGAAATCTTGGGGCGCATTTATAGTGCAGTCAACAGAGAGTTCAAAACTGTCGAACTGTTGCATGTAGTTTAAAACTGCTTGGAGAAGGAGTTTGCCTATCACTTTCTATCATTAGTCATTACTTCAAACCAATTACCCAATCTTCGATTGCCCAATCAAAGCTTCGATTGAAAAACGTCTCATTTTAAGTAAAGTAAAGTGAAGAATACTGATGCTAAAATAAATAAATAATAAAATTTCCTAATACATAAATAATTTCATGTTCTTTGTGTTATTATATCACAATTTTAGTGGGTAGGGCAGACTTTTCTTTCTTTCATATTCTTGTGTATCATTTTTCCTTAATTCCATCACTGATCATATTAAAGCACCTAGTCCAAGGAAAGTAGACCCCGGACTTCTATGTACATAGTAAAAAAATCCTGCCTGCTTGGGATCGAACCCAGGTCACTGTGCGTGCAAGCTACCTCGGCCACGGTGACTTACCACTGATACTTTAGTACAATATAGTACAATTTTATTGTAATATAATGTTCAAAATGATATGTATATCTAAAAATAATAATTAAATAGACTAAAATAGTTATTTTATTTTCTCCTCATAAAAAATTGTGCCCATTGCCTACACTAGTAGGAACTATTGTTCGAATTTTATATGCACAATGAACTTAATTCTGGACATGCATTGTTTTACACCTATGGTCTTGTATTCGCGTATGTTGCGTTTTATCTCGAGAACCAATCTCACATATCCACCCTTATCAGCCATCTTGTGCCTATCATAATCAGTATTCATCTATTTTAATTTACATACAAAATCGCATTGGAAATTATGTTACCTATATGTAGTTTTTACATGGACCAAGGTTATGTGATATGCACTGTTTCGAAGCATTGTAAAGGTGTGGCCACAGAGTTAAAGGAACTATTTCAATGCTTCAAGCATTCCCTGTTATGGAAGGTGACTCTACAGTGAGGTCAATGCTTGAAGCATTTTCCACCACCTGACTTGACTTACATACTTACCTTACACATACCTACTTAGGAGTCTTTACAGACCGCTAAGCTTCCCACACCAGCCTCCTCCATTCAAGTCTATCCTGGGCTAAATATTTTGATAATGTCCTTGGACCCCTATTTCTTCTAGAAATTGTTTCACTCCTCCATCCCATGTGTTTCGTGGACGTCCAAATGGTCTTTTGATTTTTCATGGTGACTCTCGTATTACATGCCGATTAAGAGTATTTTTGCTTTTTTTTGGTGGTGAAATTCCCTATGTACGTATGCATGCATGATAGTTAAATTGGTGTATTGGCCATATTTTTAATATTAATGTCGACACCTGCAGTTTTTATACTTCTTTTGGTCATTACCAAATATAATATATCTGTTATGCAAAAGTTCAATACACAGCTAGTCAAGCTATTCTCTCTTTCTCATTTTATCCCCATCTTTCTCTATGTCTCCTATAATATCTATCTCTTTCTTCCTTTTTCTCTCTCTCTCTTTCTAGTCAACATACCAAACACAAGCAGAAAGGTCAAATCGTCGTGTACCCAACATCATCACGACATTGTAGTCGATACTACAAGTTCATTATCCTTGCCAACATTGGATTTTATTACAAGATGCCATTTCTTTTTATTGTTATTAAAAAGTTGCATACCGGCCAGCGTCGATGGCACGTTTAACACACCAGGTATGGTAAGAGCGCTCAAGTTCAGAAACGTCCAGCGAGTTTACAATTGGTGGGTGACCAGTGAAATTTGAATCCTATCGTAATGATAGTTCCTGACCTCACCTAGGCTAAGTGAGGTTTTTTTTGAGTTCCCTAGTTGGTTTGTGATTTTGAAGGGGAATTCCCTGTCTCGAACCAGCCATGGTGTTTAGTAAGAGACGTAAGCAAGAGAAGGTAAAGTCAGGTCCCAATTCAATTGCCAATGTTAGTAATGTTTTGATAAAAACTTTTTTGTTGTAGAATAATTTAGGATATCTATATGGTAGGATTCTCCAGCTATTTTTCTATGAGAAAACACTTTGATTGTTCGAGGATCCTTTCATTTTGGTAGGACCATTTTTTTTTTTTTTGTTATAGAATAATTGATTCAAGTAGAACACAAAGTACGAATTGGTAGTTACCACCAGTATCCACCTCATTGGACGTTGCTCAACTTCAGCGAATGCCATTGACGCTGATCTAAAGAATTAATGTTCTAATCGAGATCAATCTCTGAAAGGAAATAACAGTTATCACTTGGCGAGAGATTACAATGAACAATGCTGTACGACGAAGTCCTGAGTGCAAGACCGATATTCAAAATGGACTTTACTTTCTAACCTCCCTAAGGGGAATGAATACTCTCATTGATTTGAAAGGAAAGTGAGTACTTAAAGTGCTTGGTATGATAATCCTGGAGAATTTCCAAATCACTTTGATTGTTTCACAGCTTTTTTAGCCATGGAACAACAGCCACTGTGATGTCTGTGATTACTGTGAACACAAAATCTCCGTGAAGCAACATCATGAACACAGACATATTATGCAAGTATTAGTATCTGATAAAAAATATTATAAACCACTTAAAAAAGTTCATTTTTTCAACAGTGAATAGAATTACCTTATAAATACCATATTTATCTCAGATTTAAGGTTTCCTTCGTGGCTATTATATGCGCCCTAAAAACAAATTACCACCCTGAAGCCGTCGTTGAAATGATGACCCGTCTCAAGGAGGATTTTTTTTCTGGAAAATATTCATTATTTTCATTAGTATCCACGACCCTCGGACTCAAGTTCAGACACTATCAAGGTTCCCACATGTAATTCGACCCCCCCATGCACTTCTACATGGAGGTTGTTAATTCCGACGGGTTCAAAGCATGGCTCACCTGATGGTGGGTGATGCTTTCAATCACCGGTACGTCGATTCGATGCCAAACCAAGCTCGTTAAACTTCGTTTAGATACAACACGTTCACTGCTGACTTGCTGAGAGCTAATGAATACCACTGGTTGCTATACTAGTAGTAGTTTGGTTTTATTTGTAATCTTTATGCAATAATTGTTTCAATGATTGTGTAGCAAATCATCATAAATGTTTCTATTGTTTTCTTTATAAGCTGCCTCTTTTTAGCGTCTTTTTAACATAGAAAACCATTTTAGGCAAACTTTGTCTTTTCGAACCATTACTTTACAGCTACCCACATTAACGTCACCCAGGCTGGGTGAGTTTGTTTACTGTGGGTAACTGGTTTGTGGGGTTCCATCCAATGGAGGATAAGGTTCTTGTCTCGAATTACCTAGAAGTCAAAGAGGCTTTAAGCAACAACAAAAAAATAATAATAAAAAAATAGGACGATTATGATTCCTAAAGTAGCCTATCCCAAAAAAGCAGAAGAAAATATAAATGGATTATTTTGCCAAATAGAATGACCCTGATTCTATAATTAAATTAATTATTCACATTATTCCATTTCCTCGAAATAATGAGACCATGGGATAGGAACCCATCCCGGCAAGACTGTAAGCACTGGATGTGTTGAACACAGCCCGATGTGTGCTATAGTTAACTCTGGGTGGCCAATTGTCCCCCTTATGCACATAAACGAAATACTGACCCTTGCCTATAGTATTTCATATCCAAGCTGCTCTGGACTTATTCGAAGGACTAAAAGTCCCGAGCTATATCAAATGCATTTCACTGATTTCACAGAAGAGTGGGTTTCAAAATTAGTTTTTTTTTTCTGCACGTCTATACCGGCGTTAACTGAATGTATAGAAATGTGAGTTTTTTTTATGTAGGTGACCTAATTTTGAATAATAGCGCGCTCAAAAAACGTCAAATTGTTTTACCTGACAAATTAACTTCTATGGTGCCTAAAGGCAATACTTTTCTAACACAAAATGCTGAGATTGAGCAAGTCATGAGCAAATATCTTAATCAGGAGTATTATCTTCATGTTAGTTTGCAAATACACAATTCAAGATGTTCCCTTGGATCTGGGATCCTTATATAACACTATGGTTTTCGTCATAAAAAGTCTATTGCAAATGAAAACACACAGACGTAGCTGAAAATTACATTGATTTTATATTTTTCTTGTGCAAAGAAATAAGAGGAAAAATCCTCTAAAGTACTCCAGAAGACTGATGGGGAGAGAGAGTTCACACAGCATAACATTACCATTGGAAGAGATTTTTCTAAAATTCCATTAAATTCCTCCAGATTAATAACAAGGAATAATCCTGACATTCTTGCAGAACTTGAGAAGAACAATTAATAACAATTAATCAGATTGGCATGAAATATAAAATCACGAGTTGTTAATGTACGTACCTCTCTGGTGGGTTCTCTGATTTTATTGTTGGGTGGTGCCTCTCTAATGCTGTGATGGGTTCTGTAATTGTTGCTGGGTGGTGTTTGTCTGAAGTTGTGATGAGAAAATTCCTGAATAACGGCGCAGTGGTAAGCAAAAGTCTTAACGTAGATGAACAGACAGCGGAAGTAAGCTGAGAGGTGGGCACTTGTCAGTATGCTCAGCTCTTCACTTGTACTCCTTTCCTGAAGTAGCAGTAGAAGTTGAGAAATAAGCTGGTGTTTGAATTTCCTCTCTATGCCCGTTTCTTTGCTATCTTTGTTTTAAAAGAAAATGGATCATAAATGTTCTAAAACCAAGAACAATCAACTGATTCAAATACTTTTTGTAATCAAGTGATTCAAAAGAATTAAAACACTTGACGTTCAATATAATCACTCAAGTTTCATCGCAATTGGATGAATGTCAAGTGATTGGGGAAGGAAAACTTCCTTTACCATCTTGCAAATTAAACATAGAAGTATAAATTTTATAGTCACGAAAAAATCTTTTGTCAACTTTTTAAATCTTTCGTTCAAGTCTAATTCACAAATCATGTTTTTAGGAACCGCTCACACAACAGCTGTGTGCATCACGCTGTGAAAATCGTTTTCAAAACCGCGTCACTCGGCGGTTGGAACGCGTGACAAACCGCAGCCTTGTGAACAGGGCCTTCGCACTCTCATCAACACGTCGCATCTTCTCTCCATGCTTGCCAGGTTGTAGACCCTGGTGAGGAGTGTTGGAACTTTGAAAAGGTGTTAAGGTGGAATTCTTCATTAGTGTTAAGGTTATCATATGCAGCCGTGAGTCGTCCACGGTTCGACAGAGGTCTCCTTTGTACTCTTCTATTGAATTATATTCTGATTGGAACCACTTTATTTCTGGTGACACCGAATTCAGACCCAGAACGATGTACGGCAATGCCTCATTGTGTAGAGTAAGGTTAGGAATAATAAACATACGGCTATGCCTCGAGCCATAACTCCCTTTAATTCACCAAGTCATTTCTCCACCTGTGACACCAAGTAACAAAATTAATGGTCTCCCATTAAGCCTATATCTGTCCTCGGATATCGGATCAAGTAGATCAAGGATTGAAGGAATCATAGAATTAATAACTTTTAAATGTATTCCACTCTTTTAGGGATAAAGCTGTAAACTGTAAAACAATGATACGCAAAACATTTTTATTCTTTACAGCATGAATATATTATTGCACGAATTTTTGGTTTTGTTTTGACAACGACACGTTTTGAAGATTGCCTATATCTTGAAATAATGATTAATGGGACTTAGGGTTACTAATCAAAGGTAAACCTAAAAAGTTACAAGAATAGCATAAGGTTAAATTCGAAAAGTTACAACATGGCGGCAGTTCAGAACCCTGGAATGCAAACCTCATCTCACCGTCTCGCGTGACCATGAAGAGACTTTCAGCAACAACAACAACAAAAAACAACAAAAATTCCTCGTCCTCTCCACCCCCATCATCTCATAACTCTCTCAAGAGAATCTCAGGATGACATCTGGTTTGCCAGCTCAAGCAGGTGTACCAGTTTGGTGCTGCAACCAGTTGTATCGGTGGATCGGCATGCATGACCAATGCCCCTTCATGCTCACCTTGAAATGTCAAACCTTATTGATTTTTGTCTCCGGCAAGTTGCTTTATGTTGTTTATTCTACTGCAACTTGGAGAAAACGAAATTCTTGGAAAAACATATAATATGACAAACAGAAACTCAACTTGGATTCTTGAAAAAATACTCGTACACCACAAATTAATAGTTTATGGCGGATGTGTAGGATTTTAGACGGTAGAAAAGAAGGTTGCATTCTTGAACTACGGATGTCGAAATGACCGTTTTTAATACACTGACATGGCAATCCATCACGTCTTTATCTCTCTCTCTCCTCATGTTCTTGACTTCTTGAAAAAAGTACCTAATCATACTTTTTGCAAACAGGAAATACACTCAGATTCTGCAAAACCTAATGTTTCGTATTGAAAGTTGGGTACACAAGAGTCAAGGTTGATGTATTTCATCATTCGGTCTTAGAAGTTCACTTTGTTTTTTTTTTATTTTAGAGTAACTTTTCAACAACTACTATTGACACGTCGATATAATCGTATCACTTTCTTGAATTAGCCTGAGCAAAATTGAAACAGAGAGTAAGTAACGCAGAAAGTCTTCTCCCCGCTGGACGTTTCTTAACCTCAGCGATCTTACAAGATCTGGTGTATTCAATTTGCCATTAGGCTAACCTACCATTATCTTGTAATGGAATCCGCAATCTCATTTACAATTTTCATGGATCTGACGTTATCTTTATCCTGAAGATTCATACTGAATTCAAGTATGACTTCAAATCGAAGATATCATTCAGATCTTTCATAATCGATTCTAGATATTCTCTCGACCCTGATGTAAAAGGAAGGACAAATTTCGTAAACGAAAAGATCGAATGGCTAAATCGTTCTCGCCGGATCGTGATCTCATTTAAGTCTAAAAATTACTATCACCATTTATCTATTGAAAAATCCTCAGGGCTTGCAGATTGCAGCAACGATATCCTTTCTTTTTGTTGGACTGATTTAGTCAACTTCTAATTGATCTTGGATCGATCTGATAGAAGAGGTTCATTTGGGATGATTACAATTGCCTGATAACAATTACTGGGCAAATTAGTCAAAATCCAAGTTCTTTCACTCATTTACTACCGGCTGACGGTGGTATGATTCCTACTGTATCACAATAACTTGCTGAAGAAAGTATAAATTAGTTAGGGTCTATAGTACAACTGGTACTGTGAAGTAACTTGACTGGTAGTCAACCCCATCGGTTTTCCTTTCTTTGATATAAATCGAGTTTGACACCTTTCCAGGTATTATATTAGCTAATTTGCAAGCTGCACCTGAGTTACGGCCCGAGGCATGGCCTTACACTTGTTTGTCCTAACCCTACTCTACGCAATGAGGCCTTGCTGTATATTGTTTTGGTCCTGATGAATTTGGCGCCATGGAATTTTTCATGGTTCTTGGTGGTCTTATTTCTGACTTTCTAAGGGATTTCTTGACGTTGTATAAATACGTCCCAATTATTATATGTTACTTTTTAATATGTCATAATCTATACAATTAAAATAATCTAAATCTCTTTTAAAAGAGGGTTTTACTTTTAAGGAGACAAAGAGAATTTTATGAAAAGAGAACGTTTTCCATGCCAGCAATAGTCAGCTCTTGATTTGACATAGTGAATAATTGTGAAATCTTTCATTTAACTTAAAAAAATAACTATCAGTGCAAACCTAACACCACACCCCCCACAAAACAGTGAAAGCACAATGTGCCAAGAAATTCCCTGATAACTGCAAGGCAAAAGCTATCAGTCTGTCTTGCTACACTGAGTAATGTCGAGAGTGCCGCGAACCTGAAAATAAATCAATCTGCTAGGTGACCGTGGCCCAGTTAACCCCGCCGGTTCTTTTGATCCTGGGAACTTGAGATCGGTGGGTTCGGATGAATCTCCTCAGGTGAAGATTTTTTGACGGCTTGTTTGTATAGGACACACCAGGTGAAAAAAACCCCCTATCAGGAAGGAGGCACTGGGAAGCATAAGGAAGACTTGGAATAGGTCCACCAAAGAACAAATGGAAAAGGACAGCAAAGCAGGAGATAACAGAGGCTGGAAAATTCTGGGTTTTCTGGGTACAGACGAGTGGTAAGAACACTGGTCTGCTAATCCAGCTGATGCGGGGTTCCCGAGTTTGATTCTCAACCAATGCATGGATTATTCATTTGTGAGTGGATTAATTTATTTCAGACTTTAGCAATATGATTATGGTACCAAAACAACTTTTGGATTAATTCCAGAATCCTCTTAAAAATGCATGTGTTTTGGTAAAGAGGCTTTCATACACCTCATGCTTATATAAAAATAGAATTAGGTTAGCAGTATATTTTTGGTAGTAGGTCAGAGATACATTGTTGAAAATATTGAGTTCGAATCTGCTCATCCTAATCGATTTGAGACTGGTCCAAGTTAATTAGTGATGTAGGTATGTAGTGTATAATTATACACTATAGTGCTCTCTAGTTCCCATATGCCAGAACATTATTTAGGAGACCATCATCCAAGTACACTAAACTTTTCCCTGCCTCATAGACTAGGCTGGGAATTTCAACCCATGTATGTGGGGAGTGGGAAACTCGAAGGGAAGATTAGCAAAATACCCCTTCAGAGAATTTTTTCTCAAGTGGGGAAATTTTTACAATACTAAACCTATTTAACTACATAAATGTATACTATCATTATAGCAATATTGGTTTTTCCCTGAGCTGAACGTTGAGCGTCCGTCGTATTCGTAAATATTTTCCTAAAAATTGAGAAATTGCTCTAGAAGTCTACGCAGAAACACAATATTTCATAAAAAAAGATTACATCAGAGAAAAAGATTTCATGAGGACAAATTCGATCCAAAGCTGGTTTGGGAAAAGGTAGAGTGAAAGAAGGAGAGGGATATTGAGCGCCTATCGTAAGTTGGTAGGAATCAGCCCCAAATTTAACCCTTGTCTACGGCCCTGGTTTAGAAAAGAGAACGAAGATTCATAAGAGCCCGTTCACACCGACTAAAAACAGTTTTTTTACTGGGACAGTAATTTTACTGGTCCAGTATTTTTACTGAGTGGCGCATACATTTAAATGAGAGCGTTCACATCGGCAACGTTTTACTGTTAACAGTAAAAAAAACTGGATCGACAGATTTTTACATCAGATTTTGCCACTAGAAACGGAAACAGTAGAGAATCTGGCCCAGTAAAAAAACTGTTTCTACATCCAGTCGCTTGTACAATCAAATGGAGATGTTCACACTGCAGTCCGCACAGTTTTTATTGTTTCTGAAGCCTATTATAATATCGTATTTTTCGAATGAAAATTAATTCGTGTCTATTTGTGAGGCGCTACAATGGAAATCGGGGCGAGCAAATGACTTTTTGGTGGCGATCTGGTTCAAACTAGGTTCTATAGATAGGTATGACTTGCTGCTATCTAGGGTTAGTGTTAGGGCCTTTCGTCACCTACTAGGGCCGAATTAGGGCCAAATAAGGGCCTTTTGGGAAAATCATAAATTCGGCTCTAGCGCCTCACTAATTTATAAATTAAATCCCACAAAAAACTACCGTTAAAAAAAGGGCCAAGTTCCAGAACTCCTATCCAAAAAGGTTTCGCCAATGAATGCAGTGATATCTTGTTTGCGGCCAAGTTATCTTGGTACTAAACTATTTCTTTTATTAACACCCGTTTTCTGAGTTCCTCATTTTGTATGTTTTTAACTGCAAACTATCCTCTCACTTGGCCAGTTTCGCTCCTTGTGATGGTTATATTATTATTCAGTACCTATAAATATAGTGGGAATATTCCATACAACCGATGGCATAAAACTGGCCAAGTGAGAGGATAGTTTGCAGTTAAAAACATACAAAATGAGGAACTCAGAAAACGGGTGTTAATAAAAGAAATAGTTTAGTACCAAGATAACTTGGCCGCAAACAAGATATCACTGCATTCATTGGCGAAACCTTTTTGGATAGGAGTTCTGGAACTTGGCCCTTTTTTTAACGGTAGTTTTTTGTGGGATATCATTACTTTTTGTAAATGCTTCATTTCACAGCACGTTTTCATTATTTTTTTATGAAAAATTTCAGGATTCTTCACTTTAATATGCTCCCTAAAACGACACCCTTTAACAGCAGAAATAGTGCGAAAGTGCCGGTTTTCAGATTTTTTCCCTGTATTTTTACAGTAAACACTGGCACCATGCAAACTTTCAGCTTTTATAGGTAGTAGGAAAGTACCTCATAAATTATATACATAATCGATTATATTTCCTCTCTAAAATAACACTGTTAAACCGGTTTAACAGCATGATAAGTGCGAAAGTTCCGGTTTTCAGATTTTTCCCTGTACTTTTACAATGAACCCTAGCACCATACAAAATTTCAGCTTTGTAGGTAGTAGGGAAGTGCCTCATAATTTATATGCATAATTGAGTATACTTCCTCCCTAAAATAACACAGTTTAACAGCATGATAAGTGCAAAAGTTCCGGTTTTCAGATTTTTCCTTGTACTTTTAAAATAAACCCTACCATCATGCAAAATTTCAGCTTTCTAGGTAGTAGGGAAGTGCCTCATAATTTAGATCCATAATCGATTATATATTTCCTCCCTAAAACGACACCATTTTACACCATGATAAGTGAAAAAGTTGCGATTTTCAGATTTTTCCCAGTACTTTTACAATAAACCCTACCATCATGCAAAATTTCAGCTTTCTAGGTAGTAGGGAAGTGCCTCATAATTTAGATCCATAATCGATTATATATTTCCTCCCTAAAACGACACCATTTTACACCATGATAAGTGAAAAAGTTGCGGTTTTCAGATTTTTCCCAGTACTTTTACAATAAACCCTACCTGTATGCAAAATTTTAGCTTTATGGGTAGTAGGAAAGTGCCTCATAATTTATATACATAATATAGTATAGTTCCTCCCTAAAACGACACCATTTAACTGTTTTCAGAACTTTTTCAGATTTTTCCCTGTACTTTTACAATAAACCCTACCATCATGCAAAATTTCAGCTTTCTAGGTAGACGGGAAGTGCTTCATAATTTAGATCCATAATCGATTATATATTTCCTCCCTAAAACGACACCGTTTAAACAGCATGATAAGTGAAAAAGTTCCGGTTTTCAGATTTTTCCCTGTACTTTTACAATAAACCCTACCATTATGCAAAATTTCAGCCTTCTAGGTAGTCGGGAAGTGCCTCATAATTTTGATGATCTGTCAGTCAGTCAGTCAGTCACTCAGTCAGTCAGTCAGTCAGTATCAAAATTGCAAATTTCAAAATTACATTCCTCTGAAAGGTTTTTGTATAGAGTATTGAAATTTTCAATGTCTTTTTAATGATATTAGGACAATCTCTGTTCCAAATTTCATATCTCTATAATCAATTGAACCGAAGATATGAGTGTGTGAAAAACCGGGTGAATCGGTTCGTGTAAAGATACACTGCCGTGCTTGCTGGAACTTGGCCTGGCGCACTGCCGTGCGCTCAGATTTAGAAATGCTCCTTTTTGATACCCTTGTGCCACTATGGGATGATTCCACCATCTTCTCTTATTCCTTCGTTGTCGTTGCCGGTACCAGTACAAAAGCATTAATGTATTCACATCCATCACGTTCAAAGGCTTTATCACGAATGAACATAAAGAAAAGCATGGAAAAGTAGGACCAGTAAAAATACTGTTTGTAGCCTGTGTGAACGCACTCTGAGAAACAGTTTTTTTACTGGACACAGTAAAAAAACTGTTCCAGTAAAAACTGTTTTGGTGTGAACGGGCTCTTACAGTTTTCGGACCATCATCCTAGCTCTGTAATAATGGATCATTTTGAGCCAAATGTTAATTACCTTGTACAACCCATTACAGAATTACATTAGGAACCCACTGGCCAATGTATTGCGCTAGAAATGAGTACTTTGGTTTTTTTTTGTAATTGATATGAGTTTAGGTACTAAGTGTACAGTACATTCTTTGGAACCGAATTGAAGGCAATTGCCAGCCTGATCGCAATAGAACTCTTCCAGACTTTGAATTCATAGGACATGAGTTTGATTTCCAACCAGAGGAAAAATTTCATTTCCGGTTCAAAATGATAATTTAATAACTAACCTTATCGTAGATTGGTGAGTCTAACGTCGATCTCATATTATAATGTATGGATTTTTCCTCGTTTGTGAAGAGAATTTGACAGTAATGTTATCGAAACACCTGCTAGATTAAAGAGACGTATTTGAGACTTTTAAATAAGGTCCATTATTAGTATCCCCCACTCGGATCAAGTAGGGTGTCTGACAACACTGTATGTTGAACGGAGTTCTTTGGGTTCTAAATTAAAAAAAAAAAAATCTTTATTGAAACTGACTACATTGTTTTCACAGAACTTAAAATAATCAGGCTATCGTGTTACCTCTCAAACTTGAGAACGCTCTCAGCCATTTTGCAACAATGTTGCGAAAAGTTGAACTCTGTGCAAATGTTTCCACTTGAATCATGGTCTTGTCCATCAAGCGCTTTCTAGAGATCCACGCGATCAGGTGAGGAATTTGCGACCGAGGGCGAATACGTGGATAACTAGGGATTTTGCCAGAGACATACTCCTAAATTATGCAGGGTACATTGTAATCAAAAACTTTATATATTTCTATGCTTTTCTTACCTTTTATGGAGCTACAAACCTAGGGCTTGCAGCTCCTATTTGTTGTTGTTCTGACTTCCCATGGTTTCAAACCGCGTCAGTAGATGATAAAGTTTCAGTGTCTCATGTCTCTTTTAACACTTTAAAAAATTGTTAACACAACTATATTCCCAACTCGCTCAGGCAGGTATTATTCATCTGAGTGATTTGATGCGGGAGTCACGTCCAAAAATCGCGGCATCATTGTGACTTTTGTCTTCTTTATATATTTCAAGCCTCTTTTAACCTGAAATTGGTCAGCTAGCTATGCGATAGGCTGGTAAGTGTTTGTTCCTGTTAGTCGCCTCGTAAGACAGAGGGAGCAGTGTCTAATACGCCAGTGATAACTGTTCTGAGTTATGACTATGAAGTTCATATAATTTCATGGATGGCTTCATGCAATGATATTACGAGAGACAAAAGTGTCTTTGTTAGAGAGGTTACTTTTTTATGGAGACAGGAAATACTCAGTATTTATCTCTTTTGTATTTGTATTTGTTATTCTTTCGATACTCTAGTACTTACTTGAAAGCATCAGCTGATGGTTTAGGAATGATCCTCATAGTCATAATAAAATTCCCAAGTTGAAAACCCCTTCAAACAATTTCTATATGGATACTTCTACTACAAATCTTTATATTTAAAACTCAAAACGGTGCATGTCTGACTGACTATGTCCTCTTAGAGGTTGTCAGTTTACACACAGCCCAAACGGTAACAGATATTGAAAAAAATATGAAAGTTAACCCCCCCTAAACCACCGTCAAATTACTTAGAAAATTATCAAAATTAAAATATCTATTACCAAATTCAAGACACGGAAAAAAAACCTTAATGGCGACAAAGTGCCGGGTTTTAGCTAGTACTGAAATAAGACATGACTGCAAATATAGTTTCAATTGGTATCTACTTTTTATGATTTCTCTGAAAGTAGTTTTCTTCTTGGATAAATCATCTATGAATGAAAAGAATTACCGCAAGAATTTTATGAAAAGTAGGAGGACATTTATAACATTTCCAAAATCGGACAGGACAATTTTTAAAAGCAGGACATGTCCTGCTAAATCCGGACCAGTCGTTTTAATGTATCAGTAACTTATGCATTAATTTATAATCGACTAGCGGGTTACACCCGCCGCTTCGCCAGCCCATCAAACACACACAACGCACACGCACACCAAAAACACACACACACCACACCACACACACACCACACACGCACACCAAAAACACACACACACCACACCACACCACACCACACACACACACACCACACCACACCACACACACGCACACACCACACACACCACCACACACACCACACACAAACACACCACACACAAACACACCACACCACACACACAAAGCACACACACACAAAGCACACACACACACACCACACACACACAAACACACACCACACACACACCACACACACACACACACACCCATCCACACACACACACACACACCCATCCACACACACACATCCATCCACACACACACACACACACACACACACACACACACACACACACACACACACACACAAAATGTCATTTAGGTTCGAAAAAAAACCTGACTTTTTTTTGTCGCCCATCTATTTTCTGTTCTTCCCCGGCGTAGCTCAAGAATGGCTCATCAGAATTTCGCGATCAATATGTCAAATGAAAGCCTGAACCCTTGCCTAAAACTTTCTCGCTTTGAGTTGATAGGTCGTCACTTCAAATTTCGAGAAAAAATGTCATTTAGGTCAAGAAACGTGAATATTTTACATGTTACCCATCCATTTTTTAACCTTACCCGGCGTAGCTCAAGAACGGCTCATCAGAAATTCGCGATCGATATGTCAATTGAAAGCTCAAACCCTTGCCTAAAACTTTCTCGCTTTGAGTTGATAGGTCGTCGCGACAAATTTCGAGAAAAAATGTCATTTATGTCAAAAAACGTGAATTTTTTTTGCGTCACCCATCCATTTTTTATCCTTACCCGTTGTAGCTTAACCTTAGGGAGATATAACCTAGCCTAGAAGAATTTCCTGATCCAAAGGGACTTATGTGCAAAATTTCAGGTTTCTCGGTCAAACGGTGTGGATTTGTATAAAGAACATACATACACACATACACACATACATACAGACAGCTTTCTTTTATAGATATAGATAGACTAGCGGGTTACACCCGCCGCTTCGCCAGCCCATCAAACACACACAACGCACACGCACACACACACACACACACCACACACACACACACACACCACACACACACCACACACGCACACACCACACACACCACACACAAACACACCACACACAAACACACCACACACAAACACACCACACCACACACACAAAGCACACACACACACACACAAACACACACCACACACACACCACACACACACCACACACACACAAACACACACCACACACACACACACACACACCACACACACACACACCACACACACACACCACACACCACACACACCACACACACACACACCACACCACACACACACACACACCACACCACACCACACACACACACCACACCACACACACACACACCACACACACACACACACACACACACACACACAAAATGTCATTTAGGTTTGAAAAAAAACCTGAATATTTTTTGTCGCCCATCTATTTTCTGGTCTTCCCCGGCGTAGCTCAAGAATGGCTCATCAGAATTTCGCGATCAATATGTCAAATGAAAGCCTAAACCCTTGCCTAAAACTTTCTCGCTCTGAGTTGATAGGTCGTCACTTCAAATTTCGAGAAAAAATGTCATTTAGGTCAAAAAACGTGAATATTTTACATGTTACCCATCCATTTTTTTACCTTACCCGGCGTAGCTCAAGAACGGCTCATCAGAAATTCGCGATCGATATGTCAATTGAAAGCTCGAACCCTTGCCTAAAACTTTCTCGCTTTGAGTTGATAGGTCGTCGCGACAAATTTCGAGAAAAAATGTCATTTATGTCAAAAAACGTGAATTTTTTTTGCGTCACCCATCCATTTTTATCCTTACTCATTGTAGCTTAACCTCAGGGAGATATAACCTAGCCTAGAAGAATTCCCTGATCCAACCGGACCTATGTTCAAAATTTCAGGTTTCTCGGTCAAATGGTGTGGATTTGTATAAAGAACATACATACACACATACACACACACATACATACATACATACATACAGACAGCTTTCTTTTATAGATATAGATTATACTACAAAAAATGGCTTCGTACAACTTCACACTAAGGGCGGAATTAAGAGACAACATCAATAACTTAAGTCGTTGGTAAGTGTCGATTTTCCCTATCTTACACAGTACGCAATCCGTGACTTAGAGGCGCAGAGGTATTACAAAAACGTCTATTAATTCCGCCCTAAATAATGAAACCCTATCCGGTCAAATAATTTCATACCCCGATCGACGATCCTGTTAAAAATGTCGACCTTCTTAGGGTTAAAGCACGTATAAACATACTCCTTAAGAAAGCGGAAAGACTGGTGAGGATCAGAAGTGCAGATTGTACACATTTTTGATATTATATTTTTAAAAAGAATCAGCACTTGAATTATTTCCAATGTGTTAAGATATGAGAGAATTGGATCAAGATTATGACGAGACGAGGTCGATGGACGAATTTTTTTTCTGCCACAGATAGTGAACATTTTTCCCCGAATCTTTCTAGCTCATGAGTGGCTGTGAAGTTGTCTCAAGAGTTTTGTCCAGGCGAAAAATTCCGAAATATTTTTGCACCAAAATATGGTTCCGTTAGGATGATTTGGCGGACGGAATGTCAAAATGGTCGCAGTTTTCGGTCTGCGATTGATGATTAGTAACGTTTCTTACTCGTGTGCAAAAGAAATAATAATTAAATTGGTAAGTTGGTTTTGAATCATACGAAATTTTTGAAGATGAAATATTAAAGTTCTTTTGGAGGTAGAAAGATATTCAGCAAAGCTCTGTGGGTTTGTTGAACTTCTCTGGTGTACTTTCCGAAATCCCAAGTACGGCTTAGAAATATAACTTTAATTAAGAATGCAAATCTTACAGATTTTAAACTCTATTACAATGTTTTTGGTAGTTAGACACTGTTACTGTGTAACTAAGATCAAAATACAAAATATACTCACCTTCAAAATTAACCGGACACTAGTTGTTTTTCCATTTGCCGGTGATTGTACAAAAATATGATTTTTAAAATAGAGGTGCTCTATGAAAAGTTTGGATATTTTCATTTGAAAATGTATGTACGGGTATTAAGAGTCCTCGAATCAAATAGTTTGTGATCAATACTAGATAGTAAATTAATCATCATCATCATAGGGTGGCGTCATCGTGAACGATGGTAGCCAGACAGTGGAGGAATGACTCAACACCTCTACCACTGCCTTTACAAGGAGGCTAATAATTGACAATTATTAGGAGGCCAAGACAAATACAAGGAGGCCAAGTAAATTAATACCAAAGAAAAACTAAGCCCGCTAGTCTACTGCCAGAGAGAGCTTGACTCAGGATCATATTGGGAACCCAATACCGGATCAAAACACTGGTCTTGCGGCTGATTTACATGCATGTTTCCTTTCCAACTGGTGGGGCTTGTGTTCCAACTGTTCCATATTCTGGTGCGGAAAGAGTTATCTATGAAGATGACAAAACTTTTCAAACTGAAAACTAAACAAATATAATTGGTGTGGCTTCAAGATTACTTACCTTTGAAAAACTTCGATGGTTTTTATGATAACAAGGCTTTTATGATAACTAAGTATTATCTTTGCTTGAAAATTGTAAAATTCAGCTCCCATATTTTTCGTAAGTGGTTAATAAATATGTATCTTATATTTATAAATACAGATTCAATATTTGGTATATTTCTAACACACTAATGTGCTTCAATTTTTTGACAATGCATAACTGTCCGAGGTACTAGAGCCGCACTAAATGAAATCAATATCTCGAGAACGATTTACTTGACTGAGCCGGTGAGGGATCACGCAAAGGTAGGTGCAAGGTCTTTGGATCTGCGTGCAGGCTCCATATGGTATGATCTAATCCGATTAAACTCTACATCATTGAAAGACCCAAGATTAGACGTTTCTCATTGAGTATATGGAGCATTGGATCATTTAGATCAGGTATCACTATTATCTTGAAATACTTGATCCAGAGTGTGGTCTATGTTTTGGATAAATCTTTTATCGATATCGTTTGTGGTTTTGATCAATTTCTTACATATTTTTTCTTTTGAAATTAGTGCGCTGAATTTTTGTTGATGCACTGATCTTTGTTAAAATCATGTTCAATGATGTGATAAATTGTGATACTAATGTGTTGGTTTATGAATATTGCATTTAAATGTTCTATTCAGTACCTACCTTATCTGTCATTGATAGTGGTTTTCTTCAGTCATTCATGCATGGGTTTGAATAATATGTAGTTTAGTGAACAGATGGTTTACAAACTATTGAGGCTAGGTATTACTTGCTATTATCACATAAAATAACTATGCAAATGAAAATATAATAAGGAGGTTAAAAACAATCAAACACCTCGGCCGAGGTGTGAAGAACGCCTATACAAAGAAAGAGACAGCCCGGCAGAGTGTAAGGTTACGGAAAACATAGTTCCCATGCATTTCATGTACTTTCAGCCAGCGAAAAGTGCAACATGAATTTTAAAAATTGCGATTTTTATTGCAGAAATGGACTCTACGTTGAAAAATAAATTGATTTGACTTTTTGTTTGACTTCCTAGGCCAACGGGAACCCTATTTTCGAGACCCCCCAAACAATCGTGAAAGACATGAAAAGATTCATAATTTTTTTTTTTTTTTTTTTTCCGTTTTTTTTTTTCATACGGATCCTTTGAGACCCGACTTCGTGTCTTTAACTTGGCACTGAAGATTAAGTGAGGTGTCTAAAGTGATCAAGATATAATGGAGATGAGCCCGGACCAAAAAAAAATTCTAAATTATAAGCGGGCGGCCCATTTGGGCGGCCTGGGGTTTTGGGAGCCCAAATCGGGAATTGAAGGATAATACTAATCTTAAGTGGTATCAAATGAAAGATCTTGATGAGCAGATACCAAATTTATTGATTTGATTCCTTCATCCGGTCCACTGGGTGGCACCTGGTGGCCTTTTCATTTTCTTTGGCGGGTAGGTACCTTCGAATCCTTAGCTTAGTGGTCAGATCTTGGCCAGTATGTATTTTTCGAGATGACCTCGCTCTCTCACTGCAAAATTTCAATGTTTAAATTTCCAAGTATTCATTTAGTTAGTTCATTTTCCGTCCGTTTCTTTAGAAGATAACTTTGTCTATTGGTAGCATGCTCGACCTGCCAACCAGTCAGCATGGGTTCGAGTCCTGGCGGGGACGAAATTTTTTAGCTCTATATTTTCAATTTGGGCTTAACGTTGTTTTGTTTTTCCGATCTTTATATTTGATCTTCATGACGACCCCATTAGCCTCGCGAGGAAAATTGTAGTAGTTGCAGAATTGGCCAATGACCTGTGGCGGCATTACGAGATTGATTTTGGACAATCATGGTTGGATGGAGATAAAATATGATGAATTAGCTCTCATAATGTCGATGCTACTCACTAAAAGTTGTGACAAAGTAGTGACTTTGGCCAAGTGGGTAGCATACTAGGCTTGCACGCACGATGACTTGGGTTCGATCCCCTTCAGGGAGTTTTTTTTTCTGTCCATTATGTCCGGGGTACACTCATACCTCGTGAGGTATTGATAAGGAACGTCACCACCGGGTTCTCTCCCGCGCATGGTTTTATCAACACCAAATTGTCTCCCGTCGCGTCGTTTGCCTTTTTTACCTGATTTTATACCTAGGTACATAGTTTAGGCCTAGCATAAAAATTATAATCGAAACACCTAGGAATCATTGATATAGACCCAAGGCATGGCCTTTTATATATTTACCTAACCCTACTATAAACCCGAGTCATTGCCTTCTATGTATTATCCCTAACCTCACTATATTCCTGAGGCATGGCCTTCGATGTATTTTACCTAACTCTACTATACACTGAAGGCATTGCCGTTCATTAGTTAGAGATTTTAAAGATTTCCTTATAGAAGGCCGATTCTTATATAATAATGATAATTTTATAGTTTTCATTTTCTTAAATACCTAATTTAAAAAAGCATGGTCTTATTTCCGGGAGAGATACTCGAGGTGACCCCTGCAACAAGTCAGAGAGAATTCGGGTATGAAAAGGTCAACGGGAGAGAACTCATTACCTCATCTTGATAAGGTGATTACAAAATGATTTCTTTGGCATTTGTAAATCCAGGTGTTTTAGTGTCCCTCATAGGAGGCTCCGAGGTCTATTTAGCATTAAAAGATAAACCTGTTCATGTGGAGTATAGAATCAAAAGGTCTTGCATTGAAAATTTATATATTATTTATTCACTTTGGGTACTCAGGGGGCCAAATCTGTGATCCAAATACATATTGACCTTAGAAAAATTACATACGTACTGCTTAAACTATATCTTAATATAAAGACAACTTGGAACATTCACATTTTGAAAAATTACATACGTACTGCTTAAACTATATCTTAATATAAAGACAACTTGGAACATTCACATTTTCCCAACTTATTTACTTTTGTTATTCATAATGTTTTAGTAGTGTATGAACCTATATTTTCGTACAAAAAGAACTGATATCCCCCCAAAAACACCACTTCGTGGTTAAAAAAAAAGAACGCCTCACTCAAAAGAATGATTATAATTAGCTAAAAATAAATGATATCAAATTGAGAACACCTTACCCCCTCTCTTTCTATATCTCTGCACTCTTCTCTGAATGTATTCCTCTTATGTTTATCTTTCTTTACCTTTTCTAGGGTCATCCTAAACTTGATTTCTCTTTAAATTTACTTGTTGTACGGCAATAAAAAATGGCGGTCGCGGTGTAATTTTCTCGATTCAAATCAAAGAGGTTCAGAAAAATCATACTCCGACCGCCATTTTTTATTGCCGTGCAACAAGTAAATTTAAAGAGAAATCAAGTTTAGGATGACCCCTAGAAAAGGTAAAGAAAGATAAACATAAGAGGAATACATTCAGAGAAGAGTGCAGAGATATAGAAAGAGAGGGGGTAAGGTGTTCTCAATTTGATATCATTTATTTTTAGCTAATTATAATCATTCTTTTGAGTGAGGCGTTCTTCTTTTTTTAACCACGAAGTGGTGTTTTTGGGGGTATATTATTCACAATAAGGTTTCAAATGCGACCTATTTGTGTCTACTAACGAAATTAATGCTAGCAAAAGGATTGACAGCCAAGACATGCTCTTCCATACTAATTCTACTAAACTAACTGCCAAAATCTAGCATTAGCTCCTGAACAATCACATACATACATGAATTCACTAAACAGGCTGTTGAAAATATCAATGTACTGTTTGAATAAAAAATAGCAGAGAATAAGGATTTCCTCAGCACAATTTAAAGTGATGATGAATAAATTGGATAATAGTGACCAAATCCCCTTAAGCTTTATCACTCGTATGTTGCACACTGTGGCTCCAATTTTGCTTCACATATTCAATTACTCGCTTAGTAAAAAAGTCTTTCCCAGCCAATGGAAAAAGGGACTGATAAGGCCTATTCCAAAAGTAAAAACCCCCTCAGGTTCATCTGATTTCAGACCTATCAGTCTCCTTTGCTCTCTCTCAAAGGTTCTGGAGCGTATGATACATCTTCAAGTTATCAAGCATCTCAATAACCACAATCTCCTTAGTTCTTTCCAATCAGGGTTTCGGTCAGGTCATAGTACATGCTCTGCGCTGTTGAAAGTTACCGATGATATCCAGCAGGCTAAGGACAACAAAATGGCCACAATTCTCGTACTTTTTGACTTTTCCAAGGCTTTCGACCTAGTTTCTCATCAAATTTTGCTCTCCAAAATGAAATCTTTTGGATTTCATGAAAACACTATTGACTGGTTCAGATCCTACCTATCTGAAAGAACTCAATGTGTATTAGGAGCAAGCAATAAGAGATCGAAATGGATGCCGGTAGTTTCAGGGGTACCTCAAGGCTCCGTTTTGGGTCCTCTACTTTTTAGTCTGTTCATCAACGATATTTCTACTTGTTTCTTATCATCTCGCTTTCATCTATACGCAGATGATTTACAACTCTACTATATGTTCAAACCAGACGAAATTATTGAAGCGGTCGAAATCATGAATAGTGATATCAATAAACTTGTAGAGTGGTCAAAAATCAATGGACTCAAAATAAATTCTTCAAAAACTAAGGTTTTACTAATTGCTAGCCATGGAATTCTTCGAAATATCTCCCCTCCATCTCCCTTCATCCAAGTAAATGGAGATGACATTGAAGTCGTGCAATCAGCAAGAAATCTAGGTATTATCTTTGACGATACCTTGAGCTGGACCTTTGAGGTTCGTAATGTAAGAAAAAAGGTCTTTGGGGCACTTTGGTCATTAGGTCGTCTTAAAAAGTATCTCTCATTGAACTCAAGGAAACTTCTTATAAAATTCTATTGTTTTGCCATTGTTCGAATATTGTGCCCCAATCCTCTTGGGACTCACCCAGGAGGAATCAATTAGATTACAACGGGCACAAAACGCATGTGCTCGTTTTATTTTCAACGTTAGGCGCTGGGAACATATCACTCCCTACCTGAACCGTCTTCAGTGGTTAAAGGTAGAGGACCGGAGAAAAACTCCTTACCCTATTTTCTGTCTTCAAAATCCTCTCTACAGAGTCTCCTTCATATCTATTTGAGAAATATTGCTTTCGTTCTACTATTAGCACACGAGAAACTAGGTCTCATCCACTCCTCCTAGAAATCCCATCCTGTAGAACGGAAGCGTAACCACAAAGGGTTCCTAGTCTCTTCAGTGAACCTTTGGAACTCCGTACCCTATTCTATCCTCAACTCACTATCGGAACATTCCTTTAAATCAAAGCTTACTGAAATTTTGGCAATCACTACTTGCCTTTAAATCCATTTCTCATCATACCTTCACCTTTCTCTTATCTGCAATGTGAAGTGGTTGTTTTGTTGTCATGTGAGTTTGTAGTATGTTGGTTTAGTGAGATGGTTACAAACTAGAGGAGGTGTGATTGCTATTAGTACTAAAATACTAGATATTAATTTATAGTTTCACTATATTAACTAATTTTAATTTATTTTGTTCTAGTATTAATTCGCAGATTACACGTGTCTTTCTAGTATTTATAAATAATATCTGATTATTAACAATCAATAATAAATTATAAAAGGTGTTAAATATCAATGTACTGTTGCATAAAATAGGGAGGATTCCTTCAGCACAATTTAAAGGATGATAATATAATCTGGTATATTACATTTGAGGTTAAAACAGCTTAGAGTCAATGCAAGACCTAACGGTATTGTCATGTAAATTGATGCACAAAATGAGAACAAATGCTGCCAATGGTACAAATACTATCAATATAGGAAATATTCCAGTTCTAGCACACCTAACTTCAATAACAAAGGATTAGATAAACGAGAAGAACATTTATTTGTGCTGAGATTGAAAGTAATGTTCTTGGGAGTGATTTCAAAAGCATCATTCATGTTTCGATTATTACAGATCCTCTTAAGAGCCGGATCACATAAGTCACAGCAATAATTCCACAATTCTAATACTTAACCTAATAATCGGGTACCCAAGGAGCCATTTAAAACTTTCTTTCGTATAAGTTCCGGTTCACATTTCTACCTTCTCTGCAGTTTCGCTACTCTTGCTGGTCTTTGCTCCAATGACCTTTTGGAGAAGAGTATCTGTTGCAACGATATGCACTTCTTTCTTTTTTCTGTTCGAAAGAAATTTCTCTCTTCTCTCTATTATTTACAATAGATGTATGATTAATAAGCGCGATTTACAGGGTGTAAGGTGTAAGACCAAAGTGCTTATCAAACTACTTTACGTATCATTAGGTCATTGTAAAAAGACTGACAGAGGAAGGTATCATTTGATGGCATGGCTATTCGGAACTATTACCTGCTGATTAGAACAAAAAAAGATGGAAACAGCTGGTTTTCTACTCTATTAATCTCCTTGCGTTGTCATAATATACTCTGATGTCTCTGATTGTCAGTACAGCGCCGTTCTACAAAATTCTCATCTATTAAAAGTCCTCATGAGGCTATTGATATTGAATTATAAAAAACATGTAGGTACTCGTATTGTAAAGTACAATTGTAAAATTTGTAATCTTTACGAGTTTTATAAGTATTTTAAAAATGTATATGTCACATCATTCTCGGGACTGTGTTAACTTTGATAACTTTTACTGTTTACTGTATTATGTTAAATTTAGGCATGTACATTTTATCACATATTACACCTTATCATACACATAAATGCAATAGCATTATTACGTGTGTATCTGAATAAAAGTAAATAAATAAAAAAGATTTCAATGGCTTCTCAAATAAAATAAAGGAACTTTTTCTTCCGCATCAGAGAGCACTTAATTACTTCAAATATCGCATTTCATCATATTTCTGTTTTCTATGAAATTCATTTATCAACCTGTGTGAAACATTTATCAACCTTAGTATCAAAAATATACTAAGTAGTAAAAGGAATGATGAAGGATGTATGGCCAAAAGTGTCAAATGAGATAATTTCTAAGATTCATGGTCCTTTACCTATTGAAAACATAATAAATATATAGATAACTGTTCAGCTCATTCGATTCATTGGAACAATATTCTAAAATTAAAAGAAACTTTTAGCACTTTCCAACATGTAATAGCACGACCCAGGTAATGCCAACACGTAATACTCCTACCCAGGATGTAGAAGATGCTCCTATATTTTGATGAATTGTCTTCTGATTGTTGATTTGACGGTAATTTATTCCCATCTCACAATATGAAAAATTTCACAATTCCAAAAATATTGATGAACCATTTGATGTTTTCAAAAAAGTAATACGAATAATAAATAAACAGATTACACAAACCAATGATGCAATTGAAGAATCTAATAGTGAAAGGATTCCCGCTGTCAAAATAACAAACACAAATCGAAGATCCTGATAGTTGGTTTTGCATCCCAGTTCGTTTCCGTGTTGATACCAAACTTTCGTAATTATTGGTCTATTATTTTCAAATTGGAAAGTCGACGAGCTAATCCGTCTTGAAATTGTCAAAGATGTTATCAAATTATATAACAGCTTTGAATATTTCTCTGAGACTCAGAGATACGTTTCCTAAAAAATGATACGGAAAGAATTTTTGTGTATTCGAATTTTGGTCATTTCAGAAATCTATTTTATGAACTGATTTTATGATCAGTTATAAAAATTCTGTGTAAAAGAAACCGAAAAAATATTGAAATTTGAGTATCGTGAGATGAAGACGCTCAAAATTTGCTATTCCTATTGTCATGATCCCAACTCTTAATGGTTCTGCAAGACATGTTAGTCATGTTACCCATCAAACCAAATGCTTTAACTCTTCATAATTCTTTCTTATCTTTAAAATTATTAGTGTTTCTGAATTAAATAACATAAAATACTTTATATTTTAGCTGAATTTTTTGTTTAATTGAGGTGAAATCACTCATCTTCATTGTGTTCAACTATGTTACAGCCTTTAGACTTTGGGGTCCATTTTTATTATTATTATAGAGTGGTTGGAGTTCCAAAAGAGAAGCACCAATTATCACACCGACCTCTAAACATCAATCATAACTGTACAGTTTTTTTTTTTTCACTTTGCATTCAATTTCAAAATGAATATCCATACGAAAAAAAAAAAAAAAAAAAAACAAACTAACCGAAGAAAGAGAAAAAAGAGTGGTTAACATATTTATCTATAATATTTAACACAATATATTAATATAAGTACAAATGTAAGTATTATAAATAACATAATTGAAGAGATTCTGAGCTAATAATGCATGACGCGACGCTCCGTGATTACCATGGTAACTGTGATCGATACTGTGCCCGAATGGCATTGAAGTCCTAGACCACGTCCGAGTGAAAGAGATTATCCATGACTCTTGGCAAATCAATTAGTCAGAACGATCTATTGGGGGTGATCAATGGACGGCGGAAACAAAAGAAGTGCGAAGGAGGCGCAGCATGGACGTATGGGACGTGGGTTGGAGCAGAAAATAGAAGTCAGGAGTGCAATGAGTACGCTCAGTGACCGCTGGTGTGGTAATGTCGGGGTTACCATACGGACCACACCAACACCAGCTCTGAGAACTACCAATTTTTTCACGAAAAATTTCACGAATAGAGTACAAGAAATGTGTGAGCTGTATTAAATATGATGCATGACACGTATTTTTGTGTATTTACCGACCTCAGTAGCTTGATTGATAAGGCAGCGGACTTGTAACCTGGAGTCCGGTGGTTCACGTCCTGGTTTTAACGTAAATTTAGTAAAGCGAGTTTGATTAGTTGTGATATAACGAAAGTGAATAACACAAATATGATACCTAACTTTTTTTAGTTTCGTGTATTTGAAAAGGCGCCGAATTATTCGGAAATAAAATTGTAAATATTTTGTTATATTTACAATGAAGCATCGACTTTTGAGACATACGTTCATTTATAATCATGTACGTACATTTCAAACAAGAGTTGACCCCAGTAAACTCTTTTAATCTGATATTGAAACTAATAAAAATCAGAATTAAGTTGAAAAACAGAAACATCATGATGACCATGTTGAATTTGAATGACAAATAAAATCTTCATGCAATATAATTTTGAAAAGGTCACTTAAAATTGTTAAATTTTCTTCTAAAAAGTTAATTATAGTAAAATGCTATGATGATCCTACCTCAATATCTAGCCCCAGCCGTCACTGGTGAATCAGAATATTATGTAGATCTGTGAAATAGGCCTTCAAGCGTGGGCTTACAAGAAAAGATAGCAAATAGCGTTCAAGAGAGAGCAATGAAGAAATTAGGTGTGAAATATGCCTCCTTCAGATATGCCGGACAAAGCTCGCCACGCCGTTTATAGCGAACTTTGTGGTATTACGAATTGTTGCATCCTGAAAAGCTTTGTCCGATGTAGGTCAAGCGGTGAGCCTACTCTGGTGGGTTTTTTTTTTTTTTTTTTTAACAAAGACAAAATATAAGACATTTAACATCAAAGATACAAAAAAGTAGAAGAAATATAGTTCTTCAGATGATTGATTGTCAGAACTTTTGTTTTTACAAGAGTAGGTATATTACTTAGCCAGGCATTAACACTTCGGAGACACATACAAGCATATTAGTACTCATTAGGTAAATGTAGTTCGAAAGATTTTATATTTCTGGTAAACCTTTTCTTGGTATCTCTACCTCGTTACTTCTTTCGCTCGCTTTTTTGGACTGATAAATTCTATCAGAAAATTTTCTTCCACTCACATTGTTCGCCAAAAGTAACGTCAGGAAAAACTCAACAGCTGAGGATGTGAATAGGAAACTCACATACCAGGGGAATAGGACAATCAACCACACATCCTGATTACGACAAGTACGACCTCTCTTACCCCGTTTCACCCACTAGCCGCTAGGCGTTCGCTCCCAGGACAATTACCGGGCATTTAACCCTCATTTCCTCCTCTAATTGAATCCCTAGCCACTTGCATTCGTTGCAACACCGTCTATTATTATTTTTTCAACGATTAATTACGTGACTCGCCTGATGACTCGGGCAGAATTTCTCAAGGACGAATATCTGGTGCAGTGTGGAGGAGTGAGGTTGTTGAATCCTTAAGACGCAAGAAGTTCCCAGCGTCACCACCAGAGACCAGCACGTTCGCGGAACCAGAATCCGCGAGAATGCACCAAATGACAGGGTTGTACTAGTTACCGGTTGATTCTTGTTATTACTTCCGAGAAATTTCTAATATTAGAAATCGGAAGTATTGTGTTCGTTTTTTTTTATATTGTTATTCATTAGATCAGTACCTACTTGTCTTGTCTCAATACTTCTTGTTTAGTTTGTTCAATTTGGTTCAATTTTTTGATTAATTTTCATCTTCAAATTTTCTACATTGACATTAAGATACAGGCTGAAGGCAAGTAACAGGCTATAGTAAATATAATTGTTATAATTATAATAAATTTGTAATAATCATTATAAATATCCCTGCGGAATGAATACGTGGGATTCAGAATTGTCAACGAAAAATGAAATAATTTTGGGTGGTAAGCAGTAACTAGTGGTTTCAAAAGATTTTTCGAATTATCATTGAGTGGACGCTTGTACTTCCATTTCCTTTCAAAAAAGATTGAGGTCAAAATCACTGGAAGTTTTGAGCTACCTACTTATTAGTTTTCTGCTACATGGATTGAGTTTCGTTTCAAACATTTGAATTAAGATATCCAACCTAGTGCCTGCCTCCTTGGCGTAACGGTTGTTACTCAAAACAAATGAGGCTGGCATTTCGGACCCTACCGAGGCTGGATGAGGTTAATGTGGGTAGCCGGTACGATTCCCATTGAATGGATGTTAAAACCCCCGTTCCGACAATCCATCTCAAATTAGGACTTTAAAACCAAATAGAATTAACTTGTCACAATAGATCTAATTCGGTCTTGGGTTTTCAATTGGGTTTTCACTGAAAACGCTGCAACCAGGTCTGATAATAAACTCTCACCTACAGCAGCATTATTTGACAACATCGGAATAATATTAATGTCTAAAAATATTTTTCAAGATTCAGGGCACAGCATTTTCGAAGTTGGACTCAAATATCAGACTTTTGTCTCATGACACCTTCCGAAGACACGATTGTCCTTCCATTGTCTTTAGCTCAACCCTGTATCTCAAGTTCTATTCTCTTGACTCCTAGGTACTCTGCTCTGTGGCCAACTTCTTGAAGTACCTAAACCACAATCTTCAGCTTCAAGAATCAAGATCCGTGAGTTGATTACTCGATTCAGGTTTTGTTTTGTGTTTTTTCCAGTCGAGGACGGAGGATCAAACGTGCTAGTGTGAGAGGTCGTGCGAAATTGTAAAAATAAATATTTTGTGAAAACTATCTGTAAAATTATTTTGTGAAATTTGTAAATTTAAATTTTATTACGAGATTTTAGTTTAAAATATTTAAAAAAAAAACTATTAACACTATTGAATTTATTTTATGTAGAAGCACGTTTGAAAATAACTTTCTTAACCTTTGTATTTATACTATAGTAGCATTTACTTTTAACTTTGGAAATAATTTTTTTTGTGAATTTATCGTAAATCAATTCTAACAGAAAAATTTATTTAATTTTTGAGAATTTTTTGTGAATTGTGCTGAGTGTTTTACTGCTTCATTGTAATTTTAGTAATTAACAACTATTTAATCAAATACTTTCTTAGTAATTTATATTCTCAAAAACAACAACAATCCCAAGTAGATACCTTTTGTATTAAAATTATTTCGCGTATTAAAACTATTTTTCTAAAAAATATTTTGTTAATTGTGATATTTTGTTTTAACTTCAATTCATAGAATTATTACCAAGTGCTGTGCTTTGTGTTTTGTGTTGACATCCTGGTTTTACCAATTTTTGAGTTGAAGAAACTTTAGTTTGCTTGCCTTACTATTGGAATATTGAACACAGGACGTACCTCATCTTACTACCAGGATTTTCTTCTTCAAAGTGGACAGGTTAGTGAATTTTGAAAATATCATCTCCGACTATCCCAATTCAGATAAATATTTGTGTTTATTTTTATTTTTAGATAAAATTAATATGAATATTTGTGTTTATCACAATCGTAATGTCTTAATTATTAATCAAAATAGCCTTACGAGCCAGCCTTATCGATCGATCTACTGTCACTGTGATATGTGACTTGTAGTAGTAGTCAATACCTACAAAGTTAAAAAGTATTTTGGTGTTTCTCAATTAATATGATGAGTGTTTTTGATGAAGCACGTCTCAGAAAAACTCATTACGTACGTATATCATTGGGAGAAAAACACCAAATATTTAACATTATTCCTAAACTATGTGTTTTCAAACACGCTTTTTTTGTATTTACAACAATAGCTAGCATGTAGTGTACACCATACAAAAGAAAGGACACACTGAAAAGTAATTAAAGAGCTCACTCACACCTTTCCAACAAAAAAATGGCCATACCTCTTTTCACCCTAACCTACCCTCTATTATCTGGAACAGGCGCGGCCGGTGGTAAAAGTTTTGGGGGTGCTGCCACCTAAACTGGACCAAAGAGGGATTTATACTCAATTTTTTTCTACTCAAAAAAGTTTGAGTCTGTTTACCATGCAATTCATTATACCTAATTATAAATATTCTAGAAATGTGTACCTTATGATTTTCCCTGTGTAAGAGCTAGAGCTTGAAAAAATACCTTATGATTTTCCCTGTGTAAGAGCTAGAGCTTGAAAAAAACTCTTTTTTCCATTTCTGCTGGGGGTTCTGCAGTTCCGCGCCTGTTCTGGAAACTCAAAAATCAGCGATCCACATTAACCTCACCCAACCTGGTCTGGGCCGGGAACGGCTAGACTCTTGAGGCTAAGGGTTCGACTTTATTATCTACCTTATCGTTCACCTGTGAATAAATTCAGGAACGGAAATCCTGTAGGTCTTGGATATCACCAAGTCTTCTTTATTCACTGTTTTATTGGTATCATAAAAAAGTCCATCTCAAATTTATGGCGACGTGCCTTTTGTCACAATTTCAGAATCACACAAATCATTCGATATGTGTCAAGCCGTTTGAAAATAGAGGTGATTTTGTTTAATTTTTGTGACTATTTCCGTGTAGAATTTGTTGGTCCTGTGTACCTATTTACTGTTCAAAAGGTTAATTTTTTCATGTAGGTATAATACATAATAATATGCCAGCGTCGATGGCGCGTTGAATACATCAGAATACAACAGACCCTGTGATCATGAAATTTCGACACTTCTTAAAACTGTTCAACGGACTCTTCCTATTGTTACAAAATCAGATCTCTGTGATTTCAAAGGTCGCAGGGGCTTGCAAGAACATTGTTTTGTGGCACGTCTTCCCTACCTGGTTTCCTTTTTGGACCTACCTGTTACTACATCATCTGTTATTTACAGATGTTTTGGGGTTGGCTTACAAATTTGATAGTGGTTTCGTTTCAATGAATTCTCTTGTATTTAGAAGAATAGGAAGAAAAATGGTTCAAATGTGTTGAGAGCCAAAACTTTCCTCTTTACCATGTTATAAATAGTTTATGTAAATGTGTCTATTTTATTCCATGTATTATTTTGACAATGAAAACACTAACCCATGTAGTGAACAAAATAATATAATCTTACAATAATAGGAAAGATATTATTGCACTGCTCCCCGTAGTTATGAGAAATCGATGACGGGCAAAAAATTACCAAGTTCTGGGTTTTTTTTTAGAACATGGAAAACACTTACTCAGGCTCATAATTGCAATTAACTCCTGTGTGTGGTGTAATGTGCAAATTTTACCCTCCACAAAGAATTAAATAAATGAAAATATTACACTGCTAACTGTGAAAAAAATATCCAAAGGAGTGACGACCTAGCAGAATTCAGTCAGGTTTTTCAATAACATCTTGATGTGAATTTTTGAGAACAGGGGTTATAAACATTATTAGGAATATACCCTTCACTAGTCCACATTCTATGGAACCAGCCACGACCCACATTATTCTCACCCAGCCATGGTTGGGCCGGAATCAACTTGGCTCTCAGTGACTAAGTTTTAAGTAGTAAAATTGTTGAATAGCCGACGTTATTAGTAAGATCACCACATCACCACAAATTTCTTTTAATGAGTCCAATATTTATGTATTATCTAGAAATCAATGTATTATACAAACAGTACGCTTCACTATCATACACAAATCACAATACACATACATACTTACACTCAACCATAGTATTCAGGTGAATGCCTGTAATATTATTACATCTAACATTTGATAATACTTTGACTATCAGAAGAGTTATCAAGCTCGCTGGGAGGTGATCGCTCGTCAAGTAGGTAGAGCTTTTTTTTAATCATAAAATAATTGTATAAATAAATATAAATCACCAAATAACATTATAACCACGTGGTCATTGTCACATGCTGAAATAAAAGAGGAAAAATCCGAGCATTAGGTGGGATCTGAACCATAGATCACGGATCCCTGGGCTCATGAGCTGTGGTGTGTCTGTCCGTTGTGTAATGTGTAGGACTGTAGGTATGTTGATAGGGATGACAAATGATGTAATGATGATAAAATATGTATATTCGGTCAGTTTCATGGTATTCTTTGTTCAAGTAGGTATCAGAATGTGTTGTACTAAGTGGTATATTCCAACAACACTGGAATATAACGTATAAATAGTATATGTAGGTGTATTATCTCGAGTTACGAGAAGATAAAGGATATTTTTTTGTCCACTTTCATGGATAAAAAATATTCAAGAAGAGATTTTTTCTTACGTAATCGTGGTACCTAGTGTGATAGTTGTGAGGATACCCATGGTCTCTGTACGTAATCATAAAATAAAGGGTTGGGTGGAAGAGATTGCCATAGGCAATAACCCCGCCCTTTAGTTAGGACATATGTATATATTTTATTTATTTTTTTCTTATTTATATTATTAATACTGTCAATTTTATATTTAATTTTTACCATTGTTTGTCTGTATATATGTTCTGCTAATAAAGAGTTTCTAAATAAATAAATAAATAAACTACTGACTACTGATATTGCTCTAGGACTCTAGGACATAGTCACTGCTTTCCTTAGATGTCCCGGTAGCTCAGTGGTCAAGGCGTCTGACTGGTAATCCAGAGGTCGCGGGTTCAAAACCCAACCGGGACATGGCAATTTATCCTCCCATCTGGGATTATGATCACATAATAATAATTCTGCTGGAATAAGAGGACTCATTAGTCCTCATCGGGCAGTATAATAAAGGTGAAATTATTATTATTCCTTCAAAACCACTTTGAGAGGGAATATTATGTCTTCTGTTCAGTATTAATCATGGTTTAGTGAATAATAGCGTCAGTCTGTTAAATTAAACTTTTGCTCAAAATGAATGTTCTCAGTGTTGTACATTATAATGTTGATACTGGTTCATTCCTAAAACAAACACCTAAAAGAAAAAATATCGTTTAAAAACACCAAACACTTATTTCCTATTTAAAAACACCTAATGTTATTAAATACACATTTTCCTTCAAGATGGTTTACAACACTATAGTCAGTACCATTATTTAGGTAGGTAGCAATTATTTTGCACCTGAGACCTATTTATTTCATTATAATCATCATGAGGTACTTACTTGAGCATTTAGGTAATAGGTAGGTACATAATACTATGTACATACATTAACAAGTTTTTATTTTACAAAAAATGGGCTTGTTGTCATCTCCACTAATAGTAAATTCAAATAATTAATAGAATCTGTATTTAATCTTTTGCTTCCAGATATCTATATTTTTTAAAGGGACGTTTAAACCCCCACTTTATAAAAAATTTTTTGTCATTTTACAAAAAATATATAAAAAGTCAGTAAATAATAACCCCGATTTACCCACACACAGTAAAATCTCAATAGTCAGATTATGATAGGCGCATGTTTATTTGTATATAAAAAATCCGCTTTCTTGTTAAGATTAGCCGCATTATGTATGCTGGTATGTAGTTCTGAAATAGGTTAAGCTGTGTTGCTAGTTCTGATAGTGAGAGTTTCAGTACATTCAGATTGAAGTACCAACTAAATATTTAGATTCTCCTTCAGCACATCTTCGATCCCTCGAAATCAAGGAGGAGATTTGATTTCGAGAAATTGATTCAAAGCTGCACTCCCTCACGGAGACAGTTTTAAAGATTTTTTTTATATCTGAATTTTATGTCGATGAAAAAAGGAGGAGACCGATTAGTTGGTGTATTGTTTGTATGTCTCATACAGTCATTCGAGAAGGGGGTTTTAACCTCATATCGCAAAAGATGCTACCTACCTATAACCTCATCCAGCCGGGTAAGATCAGGAATGGCCAGCTACACAAAAGTTTTAACCTAGAGATATACAAAAAGTTGAGATAAGCACGACACGCCCTCAAGTCGTAGTTTCAACTAATAGCGCACTATAGCCCGAGTTGAGGGCTAGTTTGGCGTAACTTAACTTTAATCCTGATTTGTAATTCGTTCCTTAACCTCAAACTGATCATGACGATAGAAACGGCCATGCCTCGGGATTTTGGAAACATCAGGTCTTGAACAGGATACTGGATATTTCTAATCCACTCTGCAGGGTAGGCACAATAAGCAAGGGATATCCACTCACCATTGTCCTGCGCTTATCTCTTCCTTAATCCTTATTGTGTGAAAGTGACCACTGCTTGGTAGGTAAGAATTTCATGGTGTCATAATTCAATTATTTTTTATGTGACTTCAAACTGATCCGAAGTCACCAGGGACTATCATGAGGCTGGGCTACACTAGATTTTTGACAGCTTTTATACTAAATTTGGGATTATTATTGTGGTTGTCTCCAAAATAAATTAGTTTATTTATGTAAATCTTAAGTAACGCTGTACCTAGGAATGTTGGAATATTTTATTGTTGTCTTCAAAATAAAGTGCCTATGTAGTCTACATTTTACTATAGTCTATGGTTAATAAATATTGCAAGTAAAAAAGTTAAAAGTTATCATATTTGTGTTTTACTTTCGTGATATCACAACTACTCTAACTCGCTTTACTAAATCTACGCTGAAACCGGGACTTGAATCACCGACCTCCAGGTTACAAGTCCGCAGCCTTATCGATGAAACTACTGAGGTCGTTAAAATATTATTGGTAAAAAAAAATATCATATTTATGTAAATGTCACAATAAATTGCTCAAACTCACACGGCTGAATTTTCACCCTACCTGGGACTCGAACCACTGACCTCCAGCCTCCAGGTTACAAGTCGATCGAGCTACTGATCGAGCTATAGGTACCCAACTTTTCTCTGTCCCTACGAATCTGCAGTCTTCGGCATTCAATCAATTATGTAAATATCTCCAAATTTCCTGGGCACACTTAATTTTGTATACACCTCTATAGATCCTAAGACGGCACAAGATTCCCGTCCAGCTTGTAGCAAGGATTTGGGTGGGGTCTTCACATCAGGATTTATTGCAGCTACTTCTGCCCGCTGCCCATCCAACCCAAATGAATCGATTTAACTGTAAAACCTATAAACTGAACCACTTGCGGCACTAGTCCCAGCGAAGTCTCAGACGTGATTACGAAGCAAGGAAGGATCTGAAGACATTCTTCACAGTGGCCGAGTGAAGTAGCGTACTGGCTTACACGCACGGTGACCTGGGTTTGATTCAGAGCAGCGCAGAATTTTTTTTGTTATTTACTTGGATCACCGGGGTCCACTTATACTTCGTGAGGAAAGATGGGGAGCTAGTAGCTATTTCTATTTTTGATAGCGACCAGTGGCGGCATTACGAGGAGGAATATAGCTGCTAGAAAATGATGAAATTTTGAGTCTCGTAATACTGAGCTACGCACTACAGTTGTGTCATAAATAACTCAATGAAGCCACATACATGTAACCAGTAACCTGGTGAAACTTATTATGTCTGGAGATGTTTCTGAGATATGGTGAGTGAGATGAATGATTTTCGATATTTTTTGAGAAAAACAAGAGTTTGATGAGATATGACTACAAATGAAATATTAAATTGATAAAGTGCGTATTTATTTAAATAACATACACACACAAGACTCCTGCGAGTACCTCGCAAGTAAAACACCAATTCAAAGTATGCAAACATGAAAAACTCATTGATCTGGAATTCTCCTAGCATTGGCCACATCATTTCAAGTACCGACTGCACATGATTTGTTTGCTGTTAGTCACCCTATTCGAGACATTGTTTCTTTTTCGCCTAATTCAACTATCTGTATCGGACAGAGAATATCGAAATCGAATCTGGCACTCATGAGAAGTATCAAATCTGGTACCCCACAAAAGTATCTGACTATAAGTAGTATTCATTAAGTAAGTAGTCGCGGAAACATAGTGTCGATACCACTAAAGTATCGTAATTTTAAATAGTTTTCTTTCATGAGTAAGTACTAACTAGTATAAAAATGTGGTATCGATACCACATTGGTATCGGAATATAAGTATCGATACTCTCCTCTTTGTCCCGTGTTAGTCACCATATTTGTAGACATTGCCTATTCGCCGAACTCAACTCAGAAACACTTGAGGCCCTGTTATCAGTAAGAATGTATCCCTTATCAGTGAGACAAGTCAGCTATCCGCTATCGTTAATGCTAGACTTTGTTCCACACTTCACAACCGATAACCCTTCACCCCTTGTGATACATTATATTTATTAATATCTTGGTGTACATTTTTTTAAATGAAACTTATAAATTGCAGAAATCTACAGGAGAAATAAGAAATGTCGCTTTAAAATCGGTTGATATTTGCTCATCTAGAACTCTTGACTCCAGTACCTCTAGGTAAATTTCCCATATGATTTGCTATAAATAGGTCTGAATACACCAAGAAACGTAATATTTTAATCCTTTTAACATACATTTAGTGGCTTTTGAACATATTTGACAGTAATATACACATACATAGAATACTTCAGAAAAATCCACAATGTCAGTAACTCCACCTGAAATAATCCAACGTTATGTAGGTAATGCGAAAATCTGGAATGATACCACCTGGTCCAATGCCTACTCCACGCCATCTTGTTGGCTATGGCCTAGATAGCCACAGTTGTTTACACTTGCGATTTACCACATAGATAACGTCCGAAACTTACGTCTTGCAATCAACTAATCTCTGATATTGTTAATCTGTTGGTTATGGAAGATTGGAACCCGTAATCTATGGATAGTATCGATACAAGGTTCTCCGTAAGTATCTACTTTGCTGCTTATAGCTTCTAACCCACTGTATCATGTATCACTGCAATATGGATCAGACCAAAACATCTGATATACACAAGTTCCACTTATCGGTTGAGAGGATCTCTGGTTTATTTTTCAGTTAATTAGAGACGGAGGTTCAATTTTGTTGTACTTGGTTTGTTCGTTGTTGTTGATTTTTTTTTTCTTTTTGAAATTAGGTCCATGTTGTAGATCTTTTTCTCTGCTAAAGAGGCTGTCTTGTTTCTCTGCTAACTCGTGCAGAGCCCAGGTGATGTAACTTGTCAAATAATGGTCCATTGCTCCTATCATTTTACCTCAGGTCTGAGGTTAGGGAGACAAAGTTCAGACCATCGTGATAGCACGTGACTTGATAGCAAATGAATGTGTAAGTGGCGCAGAGACATGCAGATTGTAGAGCTTTGGAAGCTAATTTATTTTATTATTACTTCCGAGAAATTTCTAAGATTAGAAATCGGAAGTATTGTGTTCGTTTTTGTAAAAAAAAATATTTTTTTGCTCCGATTTCAATTTTTTTCATATTTCTGGACGTTTCATGACCTACTGAGTAATTTTGGTTTTGTGTCCGTCTGTCGGTCTGTCGGTCTGTCGGTCTGTCGGTCTGTCTGTCTGTCTGTCTGTCTGTTAAAACGATTCCTTGTAACGCGCAAATCTCGAAAACTACTCGACCGATTTTGATGAAATTTTGCACACATCTAGTAGACATTCTACAGATGGTCCCATTTTAAATTTATCGAATTCATACTAGCGGTTCTGGGTGAAAGAGACCATGCGCCTGACCACTAACTTTTTACTTAAACGCTTATATCTCGTGAACGGTACACCCGATTTCGATGAAATTTTGTATGTATATGCATGTTATTGTTTTACATAGAATTTTCATATTTATTTTTTAATTAATTATAATTTGACTCTGATATTTCAGAAAATCCGAAATTTTGGACAAAAAAGTAAAAAAATAAGGACCACGACTTACCGATACAGAATTTTTTGTGGAATTTAGAATGTAGAAAAAACGATATTCTACCATATAAAACAAATTTGAAGAAAATCGGTTGAGCCGTTTTGGAGATACAAGTAATTTTCTATAAAATCTCAAAATTGGCACGTGTTTACAATGTGAAGCAATCACGAGGAAGTATTGTGTCTATAATTGGCAGTGTTTTTTTATATGGATTGGATATGTCAAAGACTTAAAACATCCTTTAAACATTAACCTAACACAGGCTCGGTGGGGTCAGGAAGAGACATCACCATGAAGCACATTGAGTTGAACTTGAAGGTCACTACATCGATCTTACGATAGCTGGTCTGGTGTTGTACCGATATTCAACATGTTTTTGACGCTGACTCGGTCCCTTCTTTGAAACGAGCCTGTAGGAGCATAATGCTGTGTATTGTTGTTTTAGTGCCAGAGAAAGAGGCAGTGCCAATATTTCTTACTCTTGTCATTGAGCCCATCTTGACCGTAGTGGTAGACTAGCCCATTCTTCTGGCCATATAGTAGTCACGGATCGTGTATTCTGGCCAAAGAGTCGTTACAGATTTATTATACTAGCTCAAATGGCTCATATAGTTTGTCCGTGCAGGTTGCAGTGAGTGGCCTATATTTAACTAGCCACGACCGGTTGAACTATTGTTTGCATCCCATATGTTGTGCAACAGCCATTACCTCGCGCGTGTAAATATGGAAACCTTTAAAAATTGAAACTTCTCAACAATCTACAAAATAATCACAGTCTTGTCAATAATTTCAGATATTCTCAGAAAGTAATACATAAGTATAAATATCCATTATTTCACTGAAGCTGCCGTAAAGGTATGCTTTACGAAGTTCTAAATTATACTGACATCTGGATGAAGGTAGAAACGAATTTGTGGGCCAAAGTGTTGTTTTCAATTTATTGGGCCATCGTGATTGATAAAATTTAATTTGTCCTCTACTTAAATTTTATGTAAAATTGCTCCAAAACCTTTTTTTATATGCTCATCACCCACAAGTTTATCCTATTATCAAACGGTTTGACTATCAAACTTTAAACACCGTAAGGTAGAAAAATACAATAAAAAAAACATTATTATTATAATCTCAACTTGATCTATATTGATCAGATTCCACCCTCCATCTCCTCTTTGGATGAAACATTCAAATTTGTAAAGTTGTTGACTATTGTAATACGATGAATGGTTCAATGTACTAGAAAAAATCCTCCATTAGTCTTCGTGTACCCTATCAATGCTGATTAGATTTTATCTGTCATTTTGTATAGGTAATGGGTCGAAAATATGGCTTTCTTGAAGTAGCTCAGTGGAACAAGCAACACCTTAATATCAACAGAGGCTTCAATATTGCACAAGAAAACCACACTATACCGATGTACTCGTACATCATGCCTACTACCAATTTAAACAACAGTATTGTTCTGACACATTAATCGGTGGTTTATTAATCTCTTTTAAACTTCTGTTAATTAAACCAACGGTGAGTGAGATGCGGATTGGAGATACGGAGGCTAGGAACAATGCTAACCCAATTCTGGATTTGAAGTAAATCATCTGCTCATCAATAATCTTGGGTTGCGAAAATAGGGAGCCAAGAGGTGACAGATGAAAATTATTGGCCTGATGCCCCAGTTCTGAACACTCACTCTGTGCTGCAAACTGATTGATCCACCAATGGTCTCCTTTTCTAATACCTATTTTAGCCAAAACTGGGTCAGCTTTTATGTGAGCCCCGTTGATCAAATTGAGGACAGAACCATTGATTATTCTCGAATCGACATGTAGACTACCTACTGTTAAATGGCTTATTCGAATGTTGAGGTCTCAGGTAGACTGTTCACACTGTCAATTTCAGCTGCTCCTATGAGTCCAGATATTCAACGGGTTCGTAAAACCACATCGTAAGATTTCCAAATTTTCTTTATTTTAGTTAGGTTAAGAAAAATTAGGTTAAGATCAAAGTGTTTATCAGTTACTTGACTTAAGAACAAGAATAGATAATTTTAACAGTTTGATAAATATCATAATTATTCTCTGTCAGTTGTTCAAATCATCAGCTAAGTCAGATAATAATTTCAAAAGAAAATATTAACTATTGAAATTTCAAGATTATTATGATTACTGAAAATCACAGATCTGAAAATGTCAAAAGCTGTAGTAAAGGGACTTTTCAGTGTTACCTCGACAGTATAAACAAAAGCCCGACGAAAATTTTAGGATGACTAATTAATGGAAATCATTTAAAATTTTCACATAACAATACGTTAGGCACAATTGCCATATTGCACAGGCCTCTCACCTTATCCAGTTGAGGCTCACTGGCTGCGGACAATTTAAGAGTGTCCAGCCTTGCTGCGCAGGTCGTGCAGAGGCAGTTAGGCATAAATTTCCAACTTGCACTACCACAACGTCAGCCATCGTGTATAAATAGTGGTTAACTTGTAATCGTGTGCACTGAACATTGTCCGAGCAAAGTGCCAGTAAATAGTGGTCCGTCTACTCCTGCTACTGGAGTCTGGGGAGTATTGATGGGATGTGTTTCAAGATGCGTTTTTATGTCATCGATAATGAGATGGTGAGGCTTCGGTGATGGGTTTTATTGCCCCATTCACGAAAATCAGTGCGTTGTCAATTACCTAATGACCCAGAAAGAGGATGAGAGCCCTCATCACGGTCGTTAATCTGTACTTTACGACGAAGTGAGAGAGTTTACGGAGGCCAGTGAGGTCCTGTGGTCCTCCTTTGTTAAGTCATGAATAGCGAGCATACTTGTGGATGCTGCTGCAATGTCAGTACTTTCATGTTGAGCAACTTTGTGCGTTGTCAATAGCTAGGATCGGGATCAGCAACGGTTGTGGCCATGGTCAGTCTAACAAAATTTCGGTAACCTTACTTTCCTGACCCTATCCTGTAAATAATAGCCCGAACTCTGAATTCACTATCTTTGCATTACCAAAATTATCTGTAACACCTCCAAACATTTTTTTGTTTGTTCAGTAATAGAAAGAATCAATACTCATATAAAGCGGGCCACACTCTCGCTCTATTAGCTGAATTCAGCTCAATGACTTTTAAGGTGAGCTATTAGATTTTTATGACTGTTCCCAGCAAGTTCAAAGCACTGTTTAGAACAACAGGCTGGTTTCATGGTGAGAATCTGCTCTTGTGAATCCTGGCCCAACCATCAGCTGATAGCTGGGTTAGCCCCTCGGGTCTCGTGGAACCGGCTCTGAGCCCGGCGCATTATTCATAACTATACCTAATACTATACATGGGCAGAGGTAGGTATGTAAATTCAATGTATCGGCTATAGCTATTTCATGCACATGTCATAGGATTAGCCCCTTGAGTGCTGTCATTATACCTTCAAGATGGACTCTTTTTCTGTGATAGGTAGTTTTTTGGTACGTGGACGGTCTGTCTTCGATTTTGAAGAAATATTTCTGTAGTGATTTGGGTTACGGTTGTTTTTAAGGGGTACTTTGCATACTTTTCCGTGCGCTCGGGGCAAGTATTGTGTCACTTCTCGCCCATCAGAGGGGAGGCATACGAAGAAGTGAGTATAACACGGACAACAAACGCCTACCCTACAGTTGTAATGTTAATGTTTTACGGAACCACGACATAAATAAGGCTGTGAAATTCATTAAAAAAAAAAAAAAAAAAACATACAAAAAACAAGACATACCTCAAATATTACATTATCCTTGGGGTCTTTGTCAATTACTAGTGTTTTTTCTTTTTACACAAACTTCATAATGACTGAAACCGATCATGTCCATAACTTCTTGAACCTAACGGGTTAAGATTCTTGCCAGTCTGGTAGAATTTGAATTACTTTTTTTAAAACTCGAATCCACACACATTATATTTATGTCCTATACACCGTGCTTATTTTTTTAACCTCTTTAATAATACTTTGACTGGCTCTAGAGTAGGAATGACGAGAAGGTGCTTGACCAGACTGGTGGCTAGCTCGGGGTCAAGTGCAACTTAGTCGCTCACAAATTGCAAATGAAAAATTGTTGATCAACAATTTTTTAGTTGAAATTCTATTTTAGATTCCATTCCATAGAGTTTGAGTTGCTGTGATTAAGAACCCTGAAATATTTTCTTCGGAAGATTAATACATTCCTTCAATAGTTTCAACACATAAAATGAGTTTATTGGAAAAGGAAAGAATACTTGCGTTAGGGGTTCTTTGATTGGTTGTAGGAATAGAGAGAGTTTTTTCTCTCAATATTTTGCAATTTCCGTATTTAGTATATTTTTTTGGGTGATTGCAGTACTTTCCTTTCTAAAGGATTAGGGGGAAAAAAAAGGTCAGTTCTGTAGCTTAATCCGTTGAAGAGTAGTTATGACTTGCGAAGACGGCTTACGGCACTTATATCGTCAGTAGTGTTTCATTTTCTCAAAAAAGTCAATCTTATAGTTCTTGACTGTTAATCAGAGGAAACCCCAAGTAAAGGGATTCACTCTCAACACAGCGTGAAATAATATTTAATGATGAAAATTAGAAAACTTAAATTTTGACAGGGTTCAGAATGTTTCCTATTTAATGGACAAATCAAGACTTAAGTATGGCTCAGAGAAAATTAAGTCTATTATTACCTTCCGAAATGCCAAAGGGCCAGCTGGAACCCAAATTATAAGTACCTAATTTCTTGTAACCAAGTCCGTTGCACTTTGCCAAGCACTATGTTACAGTACTATATAAACTGTTCAAATTTCTTCAACCAATAAGAAGTTGGTCATAATTTTCTCCAAGAATGTTAAATAGATATCCATATTTTATCGTCCGTTTTTACAAAAAAATGTTTTAGACAAATGCTCGTCGAGATATTTTTTCAGAAATGTATAAAAAACGGTATTAAAAAATCAGCTATTCCGAGAGATTAAAGTAGCGTTCAACTTTGTAATCTCAAATATTTCCAAAAAAAAAAATAGTCTCCTCAAACCGGTCATTGCATTTGATTTTTTTCTATCTTCATTTCAAACCGTTTTACATTTAACTTGAACTTGATAAGTTGTGATAAAAACACACGAGATGATTTTTTTCCTGTTTTTCGAGATCATTCACCCTCCTTGAACTTGAAATCAGTAGCCGGTGGTCTGGTGACTTGTAGTCCAATGTGGTGACTTATTATGAGGTAATATGCGGTCATCGAGCCGGAGCGAATGTCAAGTGGTTCTGCTCATGTTTAATAAGTGACGGATTTGAATTTTTTCACGTAAGTAAGCATGTATACTTTGAGTGACCATCCTCAATAGCTGATACTGACCAAGGGAAACAAAAGAGTCCTTCAATTCTACTGTTAATCTGTAGTCAAACTCTCAATTACACGAGTTTTTTTTACATTGGGTAGGAATCGAACGAATGAATCCCCGTGCTACTTGGATTAGCAGACCAGTGCCTCGACCACCCCACCAACTTGAGGACTAAGAAGAGAGAGTAGGATAAGAAGAAGAGGAAGAAGAAACAGCTACGTCTAGCAGAGAACTAAATCTCTCAAACGACTTCAAGGTTACTGAAGGTTGTTGGTATCTCTCTATTGTAATCTGCGAATTGGTATTTGCGAAGATCACTGCAGATACACAAGTACAATAGTCATGGCATCGGCCACGGCAGCGAGGAGAAGTTCTCCAGTAACAATAACAACAACAAAATAAGTTCTCAAACTACATCAGTAACAATAACAACAACAAAATAAGTTCTGAGTAACATGAGTAACAATCAGAACAACAATAATGAAACAAGTTCTACAAGAACAATAGTTACAATAACAACAACATGAGTAAAAGTTAGTCGTTCTGCAGCAACAATAACAAGAACAACAATACAGAGGGAACTATTTCAATATTGGTGAGATGTGCAGCAAGTGCATCACTGCATCAAACATGAGGAGATATTAGTGTAGGTATGTGCCTGTTCTTCGATGTATTAGTGGATGTGCCAGTTGTACGATATAATATTAGTGGATGTGCCTGTTGTACGATATATTAGTGGATGTGCCTGTTGTACGATATATTAATGGATGTGCCTGTTGTACGATATATTAGTGGATGTGCCTGTTGTACGATATATTAGTGGATGTGCCTGTTGTACGATAATAATATTAGTGGATGTGCCTGTTGTACGGTATATTAGTGGATGTGCCTGTTGTACGATATATTAGTGGATGTGCCTGTTGTACGATATATTAGTGGATGTGCCTATTGTACGATATATTAGTGGATGTAGATGTTGTACGATATATTAGTGGATGTGCCTGTTGTACGATATATTAGTGGATGTGCCTGTTGTACGATATATTAGTGGATGTAGATGTTGTACGATATATTAGTGGATGTGCCTGTTGTACGATATATTAGTGGATGTGCCAGATTGTGCCTGTTCTTCGATATATTAGTGGATGTGAGAAATAAGAAAGAAAAAAAATATGCTTTATAGAAGAGAAAAACGACCTTAAAAACTAATTTAAATCGGAAAAAATGACGTTCAGCATACATAATATTCTCTAAGGTGAATGGCTCTTCTGTCGAAATAAAACAGCATTATTACACCAAGAATGCACATAAAAGACTAGCTAATCAACATAAAACTGACTAATTTACTGGTGATAATTAACAAGTTTACATCGAATTTAAAATAGCGTACCAGTGGCGTTGCCTTAGTAGGGGAAACGGTACTAATTGTTGCTTGCATCAGGTGGCCAAGTAGAAATGACATTAATGGAAAGAAATACTATTTCTACTGGCTGCACCCAAGTTAAGGAACTGCACCTATAACTAATCCTACTCACCTACTCTACACAGTGAGGCATTGCCGATTGCCCGACATCGTTTCGGCCTGGAACCCGGAGCTGCGGCGCCACAGAAATGGTGTTCAAAAAAGATAACCAAGTAAACGTTCAAAGTATTACCACCGAGCTTAATGAGAACATTTTATGACATTTGAACAAAGAAGACTATACATAATTATTTCCAATTTCGATAGATACCTATAAATTAATTGAACCTTATAACGCACTCATCGTTAACACCCACCTCTGAAATTTGTCTGGCATCCCAAATACACCAATTTCGTCTTTCATGCGAAAGATCCGGCTTCTTTTGAAGACGACGAAAGAACGCAATAATTAATTTATTAGACCAAATCCGAAATCACCTAAATGGAAATCAACCAAAAGATGAGTTTTATTAGACACATTATAATCCGAAATACATTGCTGGAAGAGATTGCCATAGGCAATAACCACGGCCTTTAAGTTAGGCAATAACCCCGCCCATCTATATAATGTTTCATCTATGTTGTTTATCTTTCTCTTTCTTATATTGTTGTCAGATTTTTATTTTAATTTTCATCTTTTTTTGTTCGTACACAATTACACATGTCCTGTTAATAAGGAATTTAATAATAATAATTTCTTCTTCATCACAGTATTTTTAGGTGAAGATAAAATGGCATGTTTCTGTTAGAATGAAGACCCTGGAATTTGATGTGAATTCCCGTAGAATATTTATTGCTCGATGGAGAGGAATGCTGGATGATGTAGTATGTGGGATTGTGAATATCTTTCAAACATGATGTATCAAAACCTTGTTTTAGGATACGCATTTTTCATTCAATTTTGTGTCTTGGTAGTGTGAAGATTCCGCTTCGTTTTCCTATCAAGTTGAGCACTTTGATCGAGTTTCATTATAAGATCTGATAAGCCTCAAATTTGCATTCCATAGCAGTTCTACCGGTCTCTGCAGCTTGATCGAAAAGCGGGGACTTGTAATCTGTAGGCTGGTGGTTTGCGTCCAAGTTAAGCAAAAATTTGGTTAAAGCTAGTTTGAGTATTTGTGATGTCACGATTGTGATTAACACAAATAGTTTGATAATTTGAAAAAATGTGAGTTCTAAGTATTTTATGCTCCGTTTCAATTGACACAATGACTCGAGATTTCTAGTTGACGTACGAGATATCATCTTCTAATTTTACATATAAAAATATCTGTATTCTAATACACAATGAATTAAAATAAATTCCGTGTCAGATATCTATAAAATTAGGCACTACAAGCTGAACGCACATACAAGTTTTGTTAAGAATCTAAAATCAATTAAAATACTATGTGCTAAAATGCAAAATTTGAAGTTAAACACAATATACAAACATTAAATTACAACAATAAATCACTTAGAAGTTCATATATCTATTATTACATAACATGTTGAAATCAATTACAAATATTGCATTACAATTGGAGAAGAATTACAAGTTGTATCACATTTGCAAGGCGGAGAACTTCTTACTGACCCAATAGTCTGATTCTACTCATTATACCATAATTACAACCCTGACATCATCCTATAGTATCTTTAGTCTATAACTTTATACTGTGAGTACGCAGAGATGTCAGAAATGGTTTGTCCTAGCAGACTCAACTTAGAGATTGGTTCTTTGGGTCGCATGGCGGACTTTAGTAAGACGTTTTTAAATACTTGTCACATCACACTTGTACTGTAAACTGTCAATTATTAGAGATAATGTTAATTGTTCATATACTTCTTCTTTGAAGGAACTGGAGAGAGAGACAATAAAATAAATTATTTTAAGAGACTTCATAATAGAGAGCTGCCAGAAGACATCACAGTATAACCATCACTAATCCAAGATTACATATTTTTTCTTCTTATTACCTATTGATTTTTTTCCTTTCTTTTCTTTTCCTATTTCACGCCAGAACCAACTGGCGGTGACTCACTCAAGCTTGAAATAGGAATCGAATCAAAACTTTCGTTATCTGCACAAACTGACAACCCATGTGTACCAGCTATAGAGCTTCATTAACATTCAATAGCATTATAATGGACTTTTCAATAATCGTAATCGCAATTATCGATATTGGTCCGATAATTGCACTACTCAGAATTGTTCGATTATTTTCTCATTGTTGTTCGCGTAATTACAGTTGTATATTTACTAGTTTGGGGCCTGGTTCATGAAGGAATCCGCGAGTAACGAAAATTAGGTCATGAGGTGAATTTTGGTTTTAACAAACAGCGCAAGAATGAGGTTTGTTATGGTTTTTGAATAAAAAGGCCAATTTTATTGATGGCTTTAAATTTTTGTGGGCTCTAATATGGAGCTAATAAGAGTTCCATGTAAATTGTTTTGAATAAAACAGTGAAGTGACAGTCCGAACATTTTCACTGTAATAATATGATGGATCAATTTATATTTGGGTTTAACTATTTATTTATTTCATCCATTCTTCCTTGTTTCAGGTAAATGGCTGTCTCAATTTTGATTTGATTTAATTTCAAAAGAAGTAAAAATCCTCCAAATACTGTACATATTGTACGTATATGTCAGGTTATAATTTCACATTCAGAGTAAGTTACCCTCATACATTATTATTATCTTGATGACTTAAATTCTTTTCTGACTATGCTCTTAGATTTAGAGCAGGTTTGTAATTTCCGCTTTTGATGCTTTAGGTGGTTGAATTTGAATCCCCATACAGAGGATGTATTTTTTTTTCTCTGAATGACAACCAGTGGGGTGGGTTTGTTACCTAATAAATTCGCAGGAAACTCACAAATACCTGCTTTTCCCCAATACCCACATTAACTTCACCCATATTGGGTTGGCCGGAATGCCAGCACACGAAGTCTCGCTGGTCGTTGCTTAACTTCGGTGATCCTACGAGAATCGCGCCATCGACGCTGGTAGTAACAATTTTATTTTGTCAAAATCGAAAGTTGCAAAATGCGAAAGTTAGAACCATCCATATTCAACTGTTAGTAAAACAATTTGAGCCCAAGCTGAGTAATTCATGACACACAAACATGGTCCGTGTTTACTTTTACTTATTCAAATTTTTGTGCCCTGAAATCTGAATTTATAATTTTTAATTGACGATTAAAATTCAGATCACGATTTGTGTGCCTGTGGGGTGCTGTGGCGTGTGCTCCGTGCCAAATGACAGTTCCAGCTCTATTGTGTTGTGTCTTATCCTCATAGTAAGTATCTAGCCTTTACTAATATCCACAGGTTCAGCTATCTCTGTGCTTTCTATTTTATTTTTAGGAAAAAACGTAATAATCTAATTTTGTTACATTAGTAAACACATGTACACTCCTACAACATACAATATACAAGAGGTAATAGGTATGTCGGTATTATCTTCATCAAAATTACTTCTGCTGCTTGCTGTTTGAAATTAAATAAAGTGGTGTGACACCACCCGACTTTTCTTATCCCTCGAAAAGAAGCCAATTCCGCCACTGCTGACTCAACGGTAAGAGATAGCAATGCTAAATTCGTAATCACACCTTTTGTGATCAACTAAATTCAATTAATTGGATTTCATGTGTCTCAACCCCCCTATAGGATGAATAGTAAAAAAAGTCAAAGCGGGTGATTCCATTACTTTCCTTTCAATAGGATAAGGAAAGTAAAAAGTTGTGAAATTTACTAAGAAAATTGAAAAATAGTAAAGATAATTTAAATTTGGTTATATGTAAAGGTATTCTAAAAAATATAATTAATACCATTACCACACCCACTTTTATTAAATCTGGAAATTGAGTGAAAGAGAAACGGAGAAAAAATATCATATCTAGGTATGTTCTTCACAATGATAATACAATGTTACTAAAATTCGCCTTCCCCAAAAAATCCGAACATGGAGCTCGAACCACCGATCTCCAAATTACGAGTCCAGCTGCTGGTAGAAGAAGGAAACGTAGGCAGAGAGACAGGTACCTATCTCACAGCATAAAGGATTTGGTGGAGATGCCAGTACACCCATATTTTATCTATGAGACCAGAGACCAATCAATGACTTCTATGGCAAAGTTAGAGCTGTATTAGCATCAGAAAAGATCTACATATAATAGACAGTATGGACTTTGGAAGGGGGAGGTGGGGAAGGGGGGGGGGGGCAGGAGGAGGAATATTCAAATGAAATGTTTCTCTGAATGACTGGATTCATAAATATATCTCTGAATAGATGAGCAAATGGAAACGTAACAAATCATAAAACATACTTGCAATTCTCTCTCCTCTCTCTCTCTCTCTCTCTCTCTCTCTCTCTCTCTCTCTCTATCTATCTCTCTCTCCCCCCACTCTTTGGATCTCTCTTCTACTAAACAGATGACTACTATATCACATCATCATCATCATACATATGTAATATATATAATGCTTTTTCTTTGTGTTATTATGTCACAACTTTAGTGGGTAGCGCAGAATCATAGGACTTTACCACTTTAATTTACAATATCTTACGTATTATTTTTTTTTGCCTATGATTCTGCCACTGGTCGCTGCTTCACATCAAAGCAGCTACTCATTTTTCCTCACGAGGTATGAGTGGACCCCGAACATCCAAGTACAGAGCAGAAAAAATCCTCCTCCGCTGGGAATCGAACCCAGGTCACCGTGTGTGCAATGCCTAGCGCGCTAACTCACTCTGTCACGGTGACTACTCATCATCATCATACATGAGACCATTGAGACCTGTTGTGTTTCCTGTTTCATCCTATCGCCCAAGTCCGTTCAAAGAAACACCTTTTCACTTTGAAACGAAAGATATAATAGCCTACGACGTACAGTATACGAAGAAACTATTATTTTGGAATCAAACCTGAAGCCTTTAACCAACAAGACCATAATGCACTTGGCTATAATGCACTTGGTCATGAATGTGCAGCACTACACAACGGTATGCATCTGATGCACCTGTAGGAAAGGCGTATTACATGTGAATTACTCACATCATAAAAGAAATGAGCATAAAAACAAACAACCTTGTCCATGTAATGATAGACGGATGCGTTAATCCACAAGATAGACATTCCAACATATTTCTATGTTTCAGAAACCTCGAGTATCTAGCTGTAAACCCGCACTGGACCGTTTGTTCAGAAATCAATTTATGCAATTGATGATTACTTGCTCTTTGTATTAAACTATACAGGGTGACTGTGGTTTCATGAAAAAAAAAGAGCTCACGAATAGCTCAGTGGTTAAGCACTCGCTTGCCATGCGGAAGGTCCCGGGTTTGAACTCCCGCGCCGACAAAAAATTGTATTAAAACTTGGATACCTTCCGCTGCGCTAGTGTTGACCGAGCATCTAAATGGGAAGTATTGTGTCACTTCTTGCCCATCAGAGGGAGGCATACTACGGAATGGTCAGACTACAAAACAGACCACAAGCGTCTACAGTAGCTCCTGTTTCATGGCTGCGAAATAAAAAAGGCTGTGAAACACTCATCTTTTTTTTTAACTCTATTACTTTTGAGTAGCTTTACAGATTTCGAAATTATAACAATGCTCTTCAAGCCAGCGTCGATGGCACTTTGAATACACCTGTCACTGAAGTTTCTCGTCTTGTCACTGAAGATAAGTAACGTTCAGCAAGGTTAGGACTTGGATGGGTGACCATTAAAATTCAAACTCTCGTGACGCTGGCTATTTCCGGCTTGTCTCAGGCTGGGTGAGGTTTATTTCAGTAGCTGGTTCGTGAGTTTCCAGCGAATGGAGGGTAAAAACCCGTCGTGGTATGCATGTAGTTGAAAGCGACCTTAAACCTAAATTAATAATAAGACTCTTAAAAATCTAGGAAGAATAGATATAGGAAAATCTAATATTATAATTTAGAAACTATCCACATATAGTAGAAGAGACCATCAAAAAAAAAAAAAAAAAAAAAAAAAAAAAAAAAAAAAACAGAATCTAGGAGATATGGTCGTTTGAGGTTCAAGATTTTGAAACACTTTTAGTGTTAGAAAATTATTTTTACTTTAATTTAAATTTATTATTTTTAAAAAAAGTATAATACAAAACAGATGTACAATATGTACAATTGTACATATGTCACTACAATTTACCGAAATTCTCCTATTGCATTACAAAACACTGCGAAGAGATAATACGGTGACCAATCAAGTATTTGTACGATAAACAATGGACTAATCGTACGGTCAGCAGTTGACTAATAGCACGGCGTACGATAAACCGTTGAGTAACAGTACTCGTACATACAGAGCTTACCGACACATCAACAGTGGCAGTTGCTTCCTTACTTCCAACTGGAAGAAATAATTCATAGATTTATCTATTATTCTATTGCATACGTGAAATCAGTGGTACTCAATGTGCGACAACCTATTATTGATGATTAAAAAAAATACATCAGAATCAAATCAGAATCAAGTATAGAGTTCGGCGAAGAGAAATCCATAGGCTTTAACCTCACCCCTTGGTTCACTACATATTTTATTGAGTTCGGTTTATTTCCTGTGTTGCAGTATGTATTATGTAGTTTGCCAATAAAGTATTAAATAATAATAACATCAATGATATGACAAAAAGAAATAGACACATTGCATTGTATTACCTTGTAAAACAACAATCATACCTTGTAATTTCATAGGCATTATTATTAAATTTAAGGACTAGATGATTATTGCCACAGGCATCAGAAATGCTGAAAAGCTTGACACGAGAGTGATTCTCGTGATTAAACCAAAAATGATTAAACCAAAAAAACCAAAAGTGATTCTTTTTCATGTTTTCAAAAGATCAAAAAAGATTAAAAGGTAAAAAAAAAAAATCTACTGTCCGTCAGAAAACCATTTCAGTGTTTTCTTCACGAAAATGTAGTCAGTCATTTAAAATTACTCTGGTTCAGAACAAGGGCCAAAATATGGAAACCCCTGGGACATATTATAAATTGTTCGAAGGCATGGCCGATAAACAATAGGAATGAGAAGACAGGATTCCTTCACTTGAAAGTTCGCACAGTACCATAAATGTGAGTAATAATAATTGCGACCATATCCCGATGTACTGGGCGTCGTAGAATAAACCAGACTATTATTGATGTCAATTATTTTGATCATATTTTTGTTTTTGTTTTTTTTTTTGTTTTTTACTACGGTCGCCCAATTCAGGCCCGAAACAATGTTCGGTAATGCCTCATTGTTTAGAGCAGGGTTAGGAAAAGTAAATACAGGGCCATGCCTCAAGCGATCACTCGGGTTTAGCTCTTCTATTTAAACTCTTCCTTTCCCCAAATCTACTCTTGGTCGGCGTGTTTTTGATGAAGTCTTTCTTGTTCCTATCCCATTCCCATCTCTCTCAGATCTTCCTCTACTTTATCCCAAGCTTCAGCCCCCTCTTTTTCTCCTTTCCTCCACAGTTCTCAACTGTACTATCTTAGTCTGTCCCGGTAGCTCAGTGGTAGAGGCGGCACTCTGTGAATCCAGAGATTTGAGAAGTCGTGGGTTCGAAACCCAGTCGGGGCATGACAAGTTATCCTCCCATTTGAGATTTTTACCACATACAATTATGTCTTGGGCTTACTGCTGGAATAAAGGGACTTTAATCGTCCTAATCGGGCAGAAAAAATAAGGCGATATTATTAACATAAAATTAAACAAGAAAAAATCACTATTTGTCAAAATCAGTGTTGTAAATAAATCATCAATGTGAGAAGCTCATAACTCAGAAAACTTAAATCCTCAGGCGTCACTTAGACCCGAATAAATGAACGACCCTAAAGCGGAGACTTTTACTACACGGTTGTGAAATCAGAGCCCATAGTAACAGTGTCCACCAGTCCACCACAGTAAAGTTCTCTGCTCCACCCTGTATACACAGGTTGGCATTGGCATTACACTTGACCGCGTGAAGTAACGTGGACTTGCTATATACAGTCAGTGTGATTGTTTTATTCCAACTCTGCCGGACATATATATCTAGCATCTTTATATTATACATCCTCCATCAGGTACATACGTATACAGAGTGTCCACTTTTAATGTGCGCCATAGGAAAAATACATGTAAAAACAGTTTTTCTTTTCTCAAAAGTCGCCATAAAGTATTTTAGTTAAACCAAATATGTTAACTCATGTATTTTTATCTGAAGAATCCACTGGTGGTAATTTCATACACCTGGGACTTACAGTTAAAAAGTTAAGGGTTCGAAATCCGAGAAATGTGTTATGTTTGAAACTCAACATTTTTGTACAAATGGATACTCTATTTTATGTATTTTTTCACGAGAAATTGATTGGTAATATTTTCAATTGCCTGGGGTTTACAGTTAAAAAGTTCTGGGTTCGAAACCGTGTAATTGCGTTATGTTTGAAACGAAACCTTTTTGTACATAACTGAATAAATACTCTATTTTATGTATTTTTTCACGAGAAATCGATTGGTGATATTTTCAAACACGTAATACTCACAGTTAAAAAGTTTCGGGTTCAAAACCCGAGAAATATCTGGTTTATGAAATTTATTCATTCTGTTCTTTGTTGTCTGCATCACGGCAAAAAAAAAAAAAAAAATACCAGGAAGTCGAGGAAGAGTTCTGAAGTTAGATTTTCATTGTAGAATATTGGACCAATAATGTGTTGTCCTACTATTCCTGCCCAGACGTTTACTTTTTGTGGGTACTAAGTATGAGGCTGTACCAAGAGTAGAGGATTTTCTTTGGCCCACATCAGTGAATTTTGAAAATTGGGAGCTTGTGTCAGATTGAAACTAGATTCGTCTGAAAAGCAAATATTTTATAGCAGTCTTCTGTCAGCATTTATCAGGTCCATCAATGTAGAAAAAAAATGAATCCTTCTTTCATAATCACCATTCAATAACTGCTGATGTTTGCTGAAGTGATAGCTACGATACTGATGTTTTTTCAGAGTCTTATGTACAGTACAATAGAGTGCTCTTGTTAAGGTTGAGCTGTCGACTTATTTCTCTTACACTCAGAAAGGGATCCCTTTCCACAAGGATCAAAATGTTGGTCTCATTTTGAGAAGGAACTCTTCGGACATGTGTTGATGCGACTCGTTTGTCATGGAGAGAATCATCATTATCAAATTTTTTTCACTGCCCTAAGGACTTGACAATGAAGGAAATAGGCACATTCTGGATGCTGTTCTAACCAAATATCACGATCCCTTCTAGCACTGTTACCCTGATAATACAGTTTAACCAAACCAATTTTATCCTGTAAAGACAACATTTTATAAAAATAAAAATAGGTAATGAAAATTCACTTCTATCCTGAAACTCAGAAGAAACAAAACTAAAAGGTAGGCATCAATCAGGGATAATACTTTTGTCTAGAAGACATTTTGTTTTGGATATTATTTTGGCCAGCACCATTGAAATTTGTGAAAAATATTATTTGAGCCAATCATTTTTATTGCCGTGATGCAGACAACAAAGAACTGAATGAATAAATTTCATAAACCAGGTGTTTCTTGGGTTTTGAACCCGAAACTTTTTAACTGTGAGTATTACGTGTTTGAAAATATCACCAATCGATTTCTCGTGAAAAAATACATAAAATAGAGTATTTATTCAGTTATGTACAAAAAGGTTTCGTTTCAAACATAACGCAATTACTCGGTTTCGAACCCAGAACTTTTTAACTGTAAACCCCAGGTAATTGAAAATATTACCAATAAATTTCTCGTGAAAAAATACATAAAATAGAGTATCCATTTGTATAAAAATGTTGAGTTTCAAACATAACACATTTCTCGGATTTCGAACCCTTAACTTTTTAACTGTAAGTCCCAGGTGTATGAAATTACCACCAGTGGATTCTTCAGATAAAAATACATGAGTTAACATATTTGGTTTAACTAAAATACTTTATGGCGACTTTTGAGAAAAGAAAAACTGTTTTTACATGTATTTTTCCTATGGCGCACATTAAAAGTGGACACTCTGTATATCCACCATCTTGATTCTATCGCCACAGCAATGGGAAAGAAATGTATTTCAGCATTATAAAATGCAATATATAAATGTACAATTCAATACAGAATTATACAATAAGCTATAAAAAAATTCCTGAGGAATCAGTCTGCTGATCTTGGCCAGACCATGACCAGTTGGGCCTCATTTCTTGAGTCTGGGCAACTGGTTCATCTGTCTTAAGTGCTCGTCAGTAATGTGGCATCCATATTAAGTTATTGTAAATTATTCCAACGAAAATTCCATGCTGAAAATAATAGATCGATTGATACATCGTTTAAACGCCATGGATAGAAAGTACCTAATACCAATTTCATTTGAAATATTAGAATATTTATCAATCATATTTGTGTTTATCACAAGGGCTACTGAAGTCTGTTTTTTCCTTTATTTGCTGGAAATATCTAACACGTTTCACACCAGAGAAGTACATACAACCATAATTTAACAGCTGGCGGACAAACCCTGTGGCTATTTTTATTATTTCTATACATTGGCCTACTTTACGTACACATATTTCATATGCAATGTATGTATGTGCTTCAGGAATGTCAAGTTGAAGGAAGCCCCGCAAATGTTCTCTCTGATGGCATTGAGAATGTCGTGGAAAGCCTAATAATATATTCTCGCCTCAAATTAGCATGTTAGACAAATATTTAGTTATTAGACAGATAGCTGTCTACTTGTGTGGTTACTTTCAAATTTCAGCTCTTCTTTAGACACGATATTGTTATTAGACGGGGATTTTTTTTCTTTAGAAATTCAGCTCCGTGTTTGATATACTTTAGAATCGTTGTTGTCTTTGGTTCAGCTCGTGTGAAATAGTCTTCTGACTCGTTAGTTTTGAGGCAAAAAGTTGTCTAAAGTCTGTGTCCTCTAAGGTTTCTATAAGTTTTCGTGCATGTTGAGCTTCGAGTATTTTTCCAGACTCATCACTGCAGTGGTCAGCGTGTTCACAAGGTAATCATAAAGTTTATCTCTTACAAGTAACTTGGTTTTCTCCTAAAAACAGATTGTATACTTTGAATTTTCCGATATTCTATAAATAAATAAAACAATTCACTAGATAACGCCATTTTCTGGTAACATAATATAATGTTGTCAAATAATCAAAAATCGAGGAAAAAACTTCGCTTTGATTTGGATTTGAAAACGTTTCCTAGACACATTAACACAGTCCCCTAAGTGGAATAACAAAATGGAATTTATTAGCTAAAGAATGGCCCAAATAACATCTGCAATGCAGTAGAGGTGAAAAATTAATTTTACTACGTGTTCGATCCAAACAAACAGAGAAGTGAGATATTTCTCAACATTTCGAGAAGATTTTCAAGACCTGATAATGCTGGATTCTGTAGAACTTTGAACAAATTTGGTAACGGGAATCCACAACTGAGGAGATTTTTCAATTGATTTCGGACTGGTTGGCTCGTTAAACAAACCTTGACCAAATAAACACCTCCTGTTGTGTTTCTTCGGAAACTGTTCTAAATGGATTGTCATTAATCTCAGTCGCATTTTAGGCTGGAGAAGCTGAACTTGTACTAAAGTCTTAATTTATTGTTTAGTCAAAATCTCTAGAATTTCATAGGTCATTCCAGAAGGTGGTTTTACCTCCATTAGGAAACTTTCACACCTGCTACCCATATAAATCTTACCCAGCCTAGTTCGGACCGTGTCCTAAATGATCAGGAGTAATATGGACATCCTCAATTTTAGTGAAGTCTCCCTTTCGGTTTGTTTGTTTTTGACGCGCTATCTTTGCTACCACCCAATTATGGACCAATTGGAATTCCAGGTTACAGTTAAAATTGATTTTCAATCAAAGTTGAAACTGTCTTAATTATATAAAAAAACTGTCTTATATAGTTCAGTTATAATTGACTCTAACCTTCTAAACCTAGGTACAGAGGTGTTCCTGTATATCTTGTACATTGTGCACGTATAGAAGGGTAATGTTTACTCAAATCTAGGAAGAGTCAACTCTCTTTAGTGATTACAATTGAACCTACACTGTAACAATCTGTAACATATACACATATATCAAAAAAATATAATTACTTTCGGTCCAATGAAAGAGATCATCTAAATCTGTCATCCGTATAACCGTATCCTGCTTGAAATATCCTTCATGATCAAAATCATCGAAAAGAAACTGTACGCCTTCTAAGTATGCATATACGGAAATTGTTGGTCACCTTTAAACCAAAGATGAAAAGATGAACACAGCAATCACGTCCCTAAAATATGTAATGAGATATTTTAGAGCACAGACACTCTGGGTTCTAGAATTGGGTTAATAAGAGATGGTTCGATGGAAGGGTTATAACCCGTAGTATACCCACCACCTGTGGTATATACTCTCACGTAAGAAATAATGACTCCTGTATAGTCATTATATTGAGAGTTACATAGTATGTACTACATACAGACTCTGAACTTCTGTAGCTCATATAAAGACTATTGAAAAAGTGGAATAAATTCTAGATTCAAGTCTTCATATCATGGAATCAAGCATCTTCTGTATGCTTGATTCTCATGTATTAGACTTAGAAATCTCCTATGTATTAGATAATTATCATTTGTACTAAACATGATTATAATGAAAGAATTTTAACAGCGTTCGATTCCTCTCGTATAGACAGGAAAAAGCTCATATATATTGCGGATAAGTCTCAACAGGTGCCGCACCCCCACTTTAATGCTAGACCAAAATCTAGCAACAATAAACCGCTAATATACTTGATTGGTATGTATGCTACAGAGAGAGGAAAAAGCTCAAGAGTTAGTGTAAAAGTAGAAGAAATAATGATAAGTCTTTTATCAAATAATAAATAAATAAAGCGGTGGAGTTGTAACCTGGAGGTTGGTGGTTCAAGTCCCAAGTTCAGCAAAGATTTAGTAAAGCTAGTTTGAGTAGTTGTGATATCACGAAAGTGATTAACACAAATATAACGTCAAAAAATAATAATAATTAATATTCATACATGAGATCTATAGTTCAATAGCCGTACTATTTTCATAAAAAAAAACGCTTGCATACGAGTCTGCAACCATTGGGACATTTTCATCTTTACTATTCAAGGTCCAAAACCCAACTGACCAAATTTCGTATTGTGCGCATGACACATACCTTCTCTCTTCTCTCCCTCTACAATTCAATACTTCGCCATTGTGCGCATGACACACACTTTCCCTCTTCTCTCCCTTTACAATTCAATATTTCGTTACATAATATCGTTACATAATATCGTTACATAATTTCGTCACATAATTTTGGTTATGTGCCAGAGCAAAGACATGAAAATGTCAAATATTGTTATTGCGGTTCCAATTGGACCATAAAAATTCAGAGGAAGATTTTTGTTCCTAAAAAATATAGGGCTTACTAAGCTCGAGTTGATTTACTCTATTCTGCAAATTAGTATTTTGAAATGACATTTGCACAGGAAGTTTCAGTAATTTTACACCCAATTTAAATTTTGCATTAATTGGAAAAGAATAAGAAATGTCAACCACATCGTAATGACGTCAGAAGACAGTAAATGACAGAACTGTATTTTCTTTTTACATTTGCAAATACTTGTTCTTGCAATGACATCAATAAAAGTACAGAAACAAGAGCAACATTAGCCATTTGAGGCGGAATTATGGCAAGGAATTAATTGCAAGGATTTTTTTTTTTTTCTCAACAATAGTCCAATGTAATATTTGTTTTCTGTAATAAATGTGCAATGGGTGCGTTCTCCCGTTAACTAAACTCAAAGAAGACTTACATCACACATTGATTGCTGATTGTCTTCAGCAAACATTTCGCTTGGTATTTTAGTGTCAGCGGTTCTACAACTTCCAGCGGTTCCTGCGTGTATTCTCCAGTCATCACAAGAGTGAAGTCATTCTCACTTAAACTTTATTAATCTCGATGCTAGGAACTCGAACCACGTACCTTCAATGTAAGAGCCTGCTGGCTTATTGTTTGTGTTACGGAGGTAGGTCATTATTTGGTACCTCTACCACGTGCTACGTTAGAAAAGTGCATGTCATTATTTTCACGCTTTTGAGGGTCAATATTAGAATCTGATACTTGAAATAAAACCCATAAAAAATAGAGGTATATATTTTCCAACCTAAAATGAAAGACATTTATTTACGCGAACTCGGAAAGTTTGACCATCACTCTCCAGCTTCTTGGGCGACTGGGAAGAAGAACAGCGAAGTCCATCATAAGGCATTGTCATGTCAAAAGCTTCACATGAGTCAGAGAGTATGACACTTGCCCATAAAACACACGCGTTACCAGTAATCGTCTAGGCGAAATAAATCACGCCTGTATAAGAAAACCCTTTGCGAATTGAAAGGCATTATTTTTACGAGCCAGAACGTGAACGTTGTTACATAAAGGAGATAATTTAATAGGCAAATAAAACATGCAAGATCGTTTGGTACATCATCAGGACAAGTCATAAAATACCATGGGCACTCCATATATTATACACTCTTGTAGGCATACTCAACAGTTGTGTCAGAAGACTCAGAAGGTCTCCTTGGGTGTAAGTCTTAGTTAAATTGAGTTTTGTAATTCCATATTCACCCAAGTTCAGTGCTTCGTAAGGGACTTTTAAACAGAGATACCGGTCGAGTTTCCAAGCTTCAACTTCACATTATTTTTGTTACTCATCACGATAACAAGGGGTACCTGCTAGAATCACAGGACATATTCAAGAGAATGGACTAATTTCCATAGTTTAGCAAAATAATGCCTCTTTACATTTACAGACAAAAAGAAAGTAAAAATCGATCATTTGTCCCAACAGAAATGAGTATTTGAATAAGTAGAACGATATGGTTTCATTTCATCAACGATATCGCAGCAATGGCCCTTCACAAAATAAAAAGCAAAAGAAAAGATGCCAAATTAAGCAAATTGGTAAGCATCGGATTCCGGTGCACGATTTCCATTCAGTCTCATAATTAGACAAAAGCAGAAACCAGAGATGGCAACCATCTGTCTCTTTGTATTTGGTATCCTTGATCCAGATTCCTGCAATCAGTGGTTTGAACAATGCCCGACCACTCATTAAACCATCCTACCTTGCTATTTCTCGAGCTAATTTGATACAAATGAGATCAAGCCGGTTTTGTGCAAGAATTCCCATCTTTCAAGCCCTAATAGTGGATCTGAAGTTCAGCTGAAAAATAGCTGACTTGTTTTCAGTTCTAATCGCAAGTACTGAATACACTAACAAAACTTTCAGATACTTGATAATGAACCTGATTAGTACTGGCGGAAGTGGAAGAAGTTATATTAATACAATAAATTATTATTTTATGAGATGGACTGATATAATTTAAAACGAAAACAGACTTTTTTACTCGAACTGTTCCTGATCTTATAGATCTTAAAGCTTTCGAAAAATATTCTCATGTGCTTTTAATGGAAAATGTTTAACAGTCACTCAATAATAAAATTACTTGTTGATATTCAATTGAAATCTGAAGAATAACCCGATTCACTGATTCATACATAAGTCCATGTAGCAAGGAACCTGCTTGCACTTGCACACAATGTGTGTACTTGAGCCCGTGCTAACTTCTTCCCCGCACAGCTGCTGCATCTGATCTGACCATTGAGCGATCCTACAGAGCGATAACCTTTTACAATTACATGCAATGTAATGGATTCTGCGATTCCCTACCTCGCTAGGTTGCTACTTGAATTAAATGAGCAATGTTGCTGCGTTCTATCTAGGATCTCTTTGCCGATTAGACACAGTCGTAAGCACTTGGTTAATCAACAGATAAGAGACAGACGCTGGAATAATCACTTGGTTAGTCAACAAATGAAACATTGCAGCTTTGGTAAGACGTAATGAGAGAATCAAGGAAGTGTCTAGCAGAGGAAGAGAATGAAGAGACTAGGGGATTCGACTGCTTGGAAATAATGGTGATTTTTAATTAACATCATGCTTTTCTGTACAACAAGCTTTTATCAACGTAGGTAACGAAAGACTGACTACACATTGGAAAAATGGAGAGACTGACAAAAGAATTGTTTTAAATCTGACTTTGAGACTGAAACAAATGGATTACATCTAATATATACCATTTATGTTGTTATTTTCTGGTGAGATAGCTACAAAAGGATCAAAATCCATCCCTTGGCCAAAAAATGAACCAAAGAAAAAACTTTACATATTTTTCAAACGTTATTATAATTCACAACCGATCCCCAAAAAATATATTTTTTCCTGGATAAATTAGGGTTGAACTTTTTTACGGATGAAGCTTTGGCTGAATGTAAAATTAAAAAAGACACACATAACTTCGTAAAGATATATTAAATGTAGGTAGATTCTGTACTTATGTCATATTCTAGTCAAAAGTGAACTCGTATTACATAAAAACATACATCAGATTAACCCTGGAAAGTACATGAAGCTCAATTCGTACACACTACATTGATGTTGCAGCAAACTACAATACCAGGAGCAGAGTTCCTGCAACTGAGAGATTCTTGTTTGTACGATGACGGCACCATGAGGAAAGTGCTGGTGGGAATCAAACAGAGTTATTCTTCCGCTATCTTGGATCACTACACCATTTGAAACTTTTGGAATTTTTTTCCTACCATTAGTGTCTCCTTGATGTTGTATCCTTCTCACATTCTGAATCCCAACTGGGTTGTTTACTCTTGGTAAACTCTGTAAATTAACACTATTGTTTGATCCACTATTTCGTTCAACAACCAAAAGCACCGAACGGTTCAATGCAATTAAAACGACGTAGATGTTTCCAAATGGAACACTTGCCAGACAATGGGACAGTTTCTCTTTTAGCTCCCCGTGAAGGGAAGTAGCCATGTCTTTCAAGCAGATGTAGCTGTTCCACTCTTTGATGCAGTCAAGATGCTTTTCGCCGACAGAAATCGCCTCTGGTATGGAGAGGTTGGTGTGACTCAGAGTCCTCCGAGCCAACAGGTGCTCGTGGAGGGCATTTCCTGAAAGACGTTGTAAAAGATTGACTGAGACAGGGTTCACACATCATATCCATTGTATGCGAATAGATAAGAGTTCAACGAAACCACATTCGACACCTCCCAAAAACGTTCATATAATTATGTTGTGTCACCAATGATGTAATCAAAACCACTGTACCAACTGTAAACAACAATCTGCTGGTTAAAACTTTTGAACTCTCTAGTTTTCGGCGGTTTTTTAAATAGCTTTAACCCAAGTTCATTAGCACAGATAGTTAGAATAAAATTAAAACTTGAGTAAAGTTCCAACTCTAATTAGCTGCTGTAAGCTAAGATCTTCTGGTAAAAAGGTTAATGCGAGGAACTGTTCATTCGATTCCTACAAAAATTAGATTTATCTAATATTTTTGCATGTAGTAGGATGGTTCTAGGATGGTTAATAATACCTAAAGCAATACTTATCTAGAGTGAATTATTCTTATCAGGGTACTGTTTTACTGGTGATTTTTTTACAAACCTTGCAGTATGCTTTCCGCCAGACTGTATAAAATCTCCGAGTTCACATTCATGCCTTTGTCGAACCACCTGTCTATTTTCTGACGGTGCAAAACTTCTATCCTCTTGGACAACAAGAGCACAATGAGAGTGCAGGCATTGCTGCCTTTGCAGTTCTTCGTGAACTTTGACTGTGAGAAATTTTCGGGTAACCAAAAGATGTTTAGTCCTTGTTTTGATTCATATTTGACATTTTCAAAGTAACGGTTTTGACAGTCTTTACAAAGATTGTCGGATTCTTCCAACGTGCTCAAATCTTGATCAATTCTTTCTTGGTCTAAGTTCTTCATAATCATTTTGTGATACATTACCCCTATTTTGTTGTCTTTTATGTCACTTACATATATTTCATGAATATCAACTTGTCTTGCTATTGTAGGTCTTTTGTTTCTGATCGAATTATCTTTTAGAACTTGGTTTTGTCCAGTGTTGAATTTGCCCTGTTCATTGTTATGTTGGTAGAGGTGTGTGAGAATTCTGAGAATTGAAGATTACATGTATATTTTTGATGCTGATATTAATTTTGGTGTTTTTCGTGTAACTGGCTGTTTAATTTTTCATTATTATCTTACTAATATGTACTTGGCTTGCTATTATCTGTTTGTAATTGTATTTTTGACTAAAAGAAGTAGTTTTTGTAAGCCAAATGACGATAGTATTGATGTTCCGTCGGTTTTGCATCCACATTTTTAACCTATGTGCCTTTTCATTTATAACACAATCGTGGTTCGACAGTTGACCACTAATTAGTTTAACAAACGATCTGTTTCGAGTGAGTGATTGATAGCCCTTCAATTCAGGATCGCACGAGATTCAATTAGTCCATTTGCTTCTTGCCCGAGGGTTTCGAACCCGCAGCATCATCTTCACACCTCTCGCTGTTCTCAAGGTCACTTGTGCTCCGTCTGAAAAAATAAAATCCACCTTACAATTGAATCTCCGAGTGTTATGATTAATTAATTTTCAAGCTCGACATCATTAACGATCGTATACATGGACGATCATCTCTTTAGTGTTCACAGACTTTATAACGTACAGGGTTCAATGAGTTTAGGCTGAGGCATGCATTCAATACTTCCTCCACCGTAAGATTACCTTTGCCTTTTTCATTAAAACAGAACTATTATTATTGATATGTTGGATAATTAGATAGGCAGTCATCAAAGTTACTTTGGAGTACAGATTGGCCTAAATACAGTATTGCTGTATGCCTGCTTGTCACTATGATTCGAAATAATAATAATAAAATCATGTAAAATTAAAATAATAAAAAAATAATCATTTTTTGACTTTTGTGTTTCTTATTTGAGAACAGACTTGAGAAAAATATCCAATTTAAATTAAATATCCTTGTACATTCTTCTGATTTCTTCCTACACTGTATATTTCTGTCTGTATATTGTGTTCGAGGCCCAGAACAACCTTGAGCATTGAATAGGGGACGATCAAGAACAATGGCTCGAAATTAACGCCACCACTATAACGAGGAAATTGAAATCAAAAGTTTTTCTACAGGTGCATCAACAGTGAGCATTTAGGCCCGTATTTTTGAACGACCCTAAAACAAATTTAGTGTGAGTGGTCCGGATACGCATGCGCAGTGAATCATATCAGCCACAGAGACAGAATTTATTTTGAACTTAAGTCTTGAACGCTTCTCAGAAATCTTGAGCGCTGCTCAGCACATGAGCAGAAAGCAGTCGATCACAACATTTTCCCATTTCAGCCAGAAAGATGTATATATAAATATACATAAACAGCACGTTTCTTTGCATTTCCAATCAGCTGACCCTAAAAATGAATGAAATTTGTTGAAATTCTGAAGTGTCGGAAATCGGCACTTTACAACTGCCGGTGATTTCTCATCGGTATTTTTGAAATTCGTGAAGACACATTATACTATTTTTTGGAAGTGATTTTACTTCCTTATATGATTGTATTTCATTTATTTAACAAATATATATCCTTTTCAACAAATTTCATAATTATACTGGCAATATTCGAGAATCAAACAAAACGCTAATTTTGCACCGCCAAGAAAGAAAGAAAACCTTTTTTATATACCTACGTATCCATGTATTTACTTTGGAAAGACGAACATCTTTCAAGAGATATCCTTAATTTTGAATGGCCTAATAGAACCTGAAGGACAAGCAAGACATCTGATGAATAAAAAAGTTTGCTAACAAGTAGTTTGGACAAACTAATTTACAATAGACATGTTGTATAATTATATTGAAAGTTAAATATTTGTCATTATTAATCATTATCTTTTAATCAAGTATCTGCAAAAAAATATTTTTACTGTACCCTCCTCATTTTAGAACAAAGGTAGCATTTACCTATCTCGTTTTTTTCATATTACGACGGGGGTTTTACCCTCCGATCGTAGGAAACATACAAACTTTCTACCCACATTAACTTCAGCCAGCCTGGGTTGGGCCGAAATGCCAGCATCACGAAGTCTTCACCCGGACGTTGTTGATTAACTTTGGTAGTCCCACGAGAACAGGTGCATTCACCGCGCAATCAACGCTGGCTCTATCTGGTTTATTTGAGATGTTATATCACAACGTATGTCAGGTGATTGACGAAATTTCAAGTAACATATATTATTCATTTTTACTTTCCTTATCTTATAATAAGGAAAGTATTGTATTCGTCGAAAATTTGACCTACCCAGTTTTTCACATTTCTGGACGAATCATGGCCTCAGGATACCAAAAAAGTTGTTTTCAGCCATTGGTCCGTGCGTCTGTCTGTCTGTCTGTCTGTCTGTCTGTCTGTCTGTCTGTGTGTGTGTGTGTGTGAACAGGATATCTCAAGAACAGTAAAAGCTAGAGACTTGAAATTTGGTACACAAATTAATTTTACACACCAAACGAACCACGAAACTTTTGGTTGAAATCGGCCGCATTCTGCGGCCACAGGGCCGCAAATGCTAGCCGCAAGCGCCGCTTCTTTAAATTGGTTACAGATACAAATTTTTTTAGAAAACAACATTTTCTTAGATAGAAAAAATAATAGGGGTCTATTCTGATCATTTTTTTGATATCTTGAACTTTTTGGAACTCGGCCCCAATTTACCGGTATTTGGGGGGAACCCGCTTTGACTAACTTTTTTATTATTCATCCTACATGGGGGTTGTGACATATCAAATTCAATGATTTTGAAGTGCTGATTACGAATTTGGCATTGGTTTTTATTTATCTGTTACCGTTGAGTCACCAGTGGCGGAATTCGACTCCTTTTTGGGGGATAAGGAAAGTCGTGTGATGTTTACACCAGATTTTTTATTCTCGTATTTCACAAGTGTTCGTCTCTACCAATACTCATTTTTCCTCTCAAGATATTAGTGAACAACGTAACATCCAAAATACAGATATAAAAAAGTCTAATTCCTCCGGAATTCGAACTCAGCTCATTTCAATGTATGTCTGGTGCGCTAGACCACTCAGACACTGTGACTCCTGACACCGTCGAGCATAAAAAGTATTTGAAGGGCTCGGGAATTATAAATAATGAGTACATTTTTTAGATACCTGTGTAGAAAATATGTAGAATGCAAAACATTGAAAAGAGAACATTGGATAATGTGATAAAACAATGAATTAACATTTTTTTTTTTATTAATAAATTAATTCAATTATTGAACAATAGATAGCACAGTCTGAGTTGGACCGGGAATAGCTAGCATCAAGATTGTCCAAAATTTAGATAGTCACCCATCCAAGGCCTAAATTCGCTGGTCGTTGCTTGACATCATTGACAGTACGAAAACTGGTGAACTCAACGTGTCATCGACACCTGTGAGATATAAATTGTAGGTACTTCTTTCGCTGAGAAGGCTGAGATGGGAATAGTAATAATTATTTTCAATTTGGCTTCCATCTCGGAAAAAAACTTGTTTAAACTATTCAAAAGGATAAAGAAATTTAAAACTATTAAACAACAAGAATCACCAGACAAAAATTATTTTTGAAAAGATTAGAAAATGTAAACAATAACACAAATGATTTTCACACAGAGGTGATAATACCCTCTGTGTGAAATGGGCCATATTCAAAGAAAAATAGTAATTGCTCGTGAGCAAAGAAAAAGTTTGCAAGCTTTATTTTTAGCTTTGTGATGTACATATATCTTTTACTTCCATAGATACAAAAGCTTTTGATATTTGATAAAAGAAAAAACTCTTTATTGCACTCAAAACTCTTTTATTATAGATCGAAGCAACTCCTTTGGATTTCTTTTAAATAGGGCCCAATATTGCGTCTGTGCGGAAACTGAATCGAGAGAAACTGAGTCACAATTTGTGTACTTGATTGGCCAGAAAATTTTCAAAATCCCGACGGTTGTCCCTAAAGTAGTTTTAGGGACGTTCAAAAATACGGGCCTTAGGAACCTTCGTTTGACCCTTTGTAGAACTTTAAAATGATTCCCTGGTGAAAAAATCTATTGAGATGATTTCTAGATGTGAAAATTGTACGTTTTTACTACAGATTCTACTGTATATTTAATGGGCGATTTTAGTTTGCTAGTTTAACTTTTGGTTAGGTATGGCTGAAACCAAAAAATTCATCGGAATATAAGGATTTATTGAATTTTAGAAAGAGTTGCTATTTAAAGATTTCAAGTTGAATTAAAAAATTGAGGTGTAGGAAAATTTATCCTAACTTTGTTTTCTCGCAACTTCCTGAAAGTATGTACCTGGGAGGTTACGGAACTACCTAGAAGACAGAAAACAGCGTCTGTCTCTCATGAGGCACATCAGTGCACCACATCCTCCGTTGCGCGGACTCGGGAGGGTTTTCAAGATGGCTATCTCTATCTGCCTGGTTTCTGGTCATTTTGTTTTATGTTGGTAATACACACAGGCAAGTCCGAGTTGATTTATTTCGCATACTCCTTGTTCTTCTGAAACAAAGCGGTCAGTCCAGTTTTCTCGGGTTCTCCGGTTGCATACCTCGTCGTCTCAAGACAAGTACGTATTAGACACCGCTCGTTACTACAATGTACCATTTGAGAAGATAGATGGACGCTGGATTCGCATTGCTTGTACAAGAATGTAACAAGGCGGATGACATTTCAGGACCGAGATGCCCTGGTCGCTAATATCTAGCAAATACATGAGACTCTGAGGAATGAGGAATCTCTGCGAACTTGAACTCTAGGGTATTTCAGACTTGCCATGGAGATGGGACTATTATGGCGTCTAAACAGTCAACATGTAACTATTATTTAAACCATTCCTTACATGTGTATATCTGTCCTGTTCTATAGGGACGGATGTAACCATCTTTCAGTCTGAACCCATGACAGTCAAGTCTAGTCTGCCTCATTGATGCAAATGATGAACCAATAAATGACAAAAGTTATTTGTATCAAATGTAACATCGTGAATACTTGCTGAAGTGGTGAAAGCCACATACCTGTTGAAAACTTTACTGTAGACTTGTAGAGTACTGTAGACAGACTAAGGATCTAACTCTACTGACATAATATCTTGCCATATTGGTCCTATAAGATGAGTTTCAATGTCCTTCATAACTGAAATTCCTGTTTACTATGTTATTCAGTCATCATAATAGACCGACCTCCGTAGCCACATCAAAAAGGAAGATGACATCCCTTCAGGAATAAACTGTTGAATTTAATTAATACTTCCTTTGAAAATTAGAAAACTGAAATTACAAATAAATTTGAACCCTGGTATCACGCCACAGCGCCGCTCTGAGAACTTGGCACGTAGTGTGCATTATGCTAATATGCAGGCCGAGAGGTCCAGTGCATATCCAGAATGCAGTCCGGTGCAGTCAGCCTTGCAGGTTGGCCTAACGGTATTGTATGGACAATTGACCATACGTGTTGGCTGTGTACGAGAGGCTTTTGGACCTCGGAAGTAAAGGTCAGTTAGAAAGGTGTCGTATTTCAATACGAATAGCCGTAACCAACCTCAGTAGCACAATCGATAGGGCAGTAGACTTGTAACCTGGAGTTGGTTGGTTCAAGTTCCAACCTTCAGGAATATTGAGAAGTTGGGTTTTCAGTTATTATGTAGACATTATTCTTCTGATTAACACGAATTAAGTAGGTAAACTTAGGCACTAGTCGTGCGTCTCTGTTTGGACTCAAGTATTATTTAAACATTGGAGGAGAATATAATACCGTGATATAGTGGAGCTTCTTCTCTTGCGCTACGTCTTAATAAAAACAGTTGAACCTTGAAATTATGCAATTCATAATTTCGCAACAAAAAAAAATGTGCAAATGATGGTTTTAAGAACTGAAAGATAATAACATTACATTTTTAGAATAAAAGCCCGAGAATAGTGACAGTTTTTGGTAATTTTTTGTAAAACCATATTGTTGTGCAAATAGACATTCACAAAAACAAGTGTCCATTGTTCGACCGGGACATAATATATATTCAATTCAGAACAGAACAGCCATTGTAAGAGTTAAAAAATTGTGGAACGAAGCCAGTGATGGGGGTGTGGATATCTTTTCGGATCCTCCGGGAAGGGTAGTAGACCTAGCAAATTCAGGAAAGCTACCATTCTCTTTAGCATCTAAAATTTAAACTTTAATTTTAATTTAATGCTAGTAACTTATTTTATTTTAAGCTATTATATTAACCAGTTAAGGTAGTTAGGATTTTAGTTTTATAATATATAATGTTCATGTAAAAAAAAGAAGAAAAAAAAAAGAACACGGGTCAAGTTCCACATGCAGTGACCATGGGACGTCCCAGCGGGAAGTCACTCTCCGACACTGTTGTGTGCAAGTCCCCTAAATCGCATGAAGCCCAAACACAATAAAATTTCACGGTTGTCAGAAATGACCAAACGAACAACCGTCGAGACTCGCACATTAGCGCAAGAATCGCCTCTTACGGAGAATGGTCTGTTTAGGTTTATTCAATCGGTCTTACGGAATAATGGCTCAAGTCTTTAAGTTTGGTAAAACGTTGAGAAGAAGTGCAGGAAACCCGATTTGGTTTGGCAACTTGAAAGACTCGTTTTGGATGGCCACCTGGTAGAGGATGTGCCACAGTGGCGGATGACTGAGAAGTTTGCTCTCTTGTTTCTGAAGTTTGTTTCTTTGAAAGGAGACTGACCTCCATATTTTGAACACAATAAATGACGCTTGAGACATTTGGAAGGCTTTTAATGTACAGATTTACAGCCATTGTTCTTCTTTTCTTGTCATTACTTTTATAGCTGCCAGCCTCCGTGGTGTAACGAGTGTGACTACTGCCCGTGGTCCAGAGATGTATGAAAAACATGGTTTATGTTTTCTCATCTTGGGGATCTTTTTGGTTTTTTCCAAAAAGTTTGTCCTCGGAACAGAATCATTTTGCAAGACGGATTTAAGTATTCTCATTTAGTTGGTCATTATGCCTTGGAAAAGATCCCAAAAAATGACGGAGTTTTACCTATTGCACCTCGACTTCTACATGTACTAAAAATCATTACTTTTTCTGAAATATCGTTTTTTACGCTATTAGTGACTAGTAATTTTACTAGTCAAATAAATGTACGTCTCATATCACTCATGAGTGATAGTATTATTATTGTCTATTGGTCCAATGTTTGACCCCGGCAATGAATATCCGCCACTACTGGATCAGAATCACCGAGCAGTGCACAGTTAAGCTCAGGTGACCTGCATCGGAGCTCCGTATTTGGTGTCCGCAAGACAATGGGGGGACCGATGGCTCCGGGCTCCCTTTGTTCGGGTGCACTGCCTGGTCTGGTGCATGGTGCAGTTTTGGCGCTCTCCATATTTTTTGCGAACGTATCTTTAACATCATAGATCTCATTCGAGACAATTTTAGATCATATGATTTATTAGGCCCAAGCTTAGGTTAGATAGAAGAAGATTTGAGAGAGAAGAGTTGGACAGGAGTAGGTTTTTCCTTCTTCCGTCTCCTCTGCATGGTTTGTCTTATGTTAGAACTCTCCTTCTTTTGTTCTTCTTCTTTTTGTCTTTTCGTTTCTTTTTTGCCTGTTAGTTCCAAGTAATTAAAAGTGGTTTATTTATCGAGGATTGGCTGGGCATCGTTATTTGAAGCAGTTCAATTTTGTCTGGGTATCACATTCTAGATTTGTGTGTGATTGTTGGTCTCTGTTTCTTCTGGCTCTTGGTTTTTTTGAGTCCTATTGATTGATTAATAAAGTCCCAGACAGTAGATATTGTATTATTGTAGTATGTAGTAGTTAGTTCGGTCTGTCATAGAACATTTCTTGGTTAGAAATTTAGGTTATAGTTGGTTTTATTTGTCTTTGCAGTGAACAGTTTTAGGACGGCTATACTTCTTTCTTATAATGCATGAAATAATTGACATATATTATTGACTATATTACCAAAATTGTTTCTTTGTTACCATCAAATTGGTCTAGAAGACCATTCATTCGACCTTAAGCTCAAAGCAGGTTTAAAATCTATGAGCAAATTCTTCTACAAAGTCTATCCACACCGTTCATTTTGGTGAAATATCAACCTGTCATATTTTTTTTTTTTTTCAACAAAATACTCTTTATTTATTTTAATTTTACATTATATACATTACATGTTGTGAGTTTATGAGGTACTATTACCCTATTTGTTATGGGTTGTGTTGTACCTCATTTATAAAATACAATAGAAATTTAAGAGTTAAAAAAATATATATATACATTTTTACTTGAACTACACAAGCTCCATTCTCAGTATTCTGTCACAGAAATAAATTGTAAAATTATCTACATATTATGTATAATATTTATATTTATACATAGGTATTTGTAACTAAAGTGATAGTAATAATACATTAATTTTATGAATCTATATTTACATAGGTAATACTAAATTTTATGATGAAGACAATGTATATTATTCCTGTTTTTTTATTTTAAATATGTATTTATAAACAATTTTATGCTACTCTCTTTAAATTCCTTAATCCACTTTTTTATTAGATTTTTCTTTCTAATATTGTTTTCTTCGTTTTTTATTTCTTCTGGTAAAATGTTGTACAGTTTCTTACCAATAAAAGTAAAGTGTCTCTTGTATAGAGACTTGCAAACTTTCTCGGTTTTAATATGTCCTGTCTGTCGAGTTATTGTTAGTGTTCTTGTCCAGTTAGGTGCTTGTTTATTTGCGTGTATTGCTGTATTGTATAAGTATATGTCTATTGTATTAGGTACGTTAAATATGTCGTAAAGATCTATAGTGTGAAAAAGTCTCGGTTTGTTAAGTATTATTCTTAGTAAAATATTTTGAGTTCGTCTTAGTTTTTCTATAGTGTTTTGGTAAGCACCACCCCAAGATGTGATACAATACTGAAGAAGAGAGTGTGCTAACGCAAAATAAATGACTCTGAGAAGGGGTCTGCTACAAACTCCTCTTAGTTGATTGAATACATACATGAGGTGGCGTAGTTTATAGTTTAGGGAGTCAATATGTTCAGTCCATTTCAGATGTTGGTCAATCAGTATACCTAAATATTTAACTGTTGTTGTTTTTGTTAATTCTGTAGCGTCTTGTTCTGTGTTATGTATGTTTAGTCTCGATAGTCTTGGTTGTCCGGCTTGTGTGGTTGAAAATGTTATGTAGTTGGATTTCGTTAAATTTAATTTCATAGACATGGAAGAGTACCAACACATAACATTTTTCAAATCGTCAGTCGCGAGGTCGTGAGTTTTAGTCCAGTCTTCAGTGGCGTAACATATAGCAGCATCATCAGCATACATGAACACTTTTCCTCTGCTAATTATAGGTAAATTATTTATATATATATTGAATAAATCACAGCTTAAAAGTGTTCCTGTTACAAGAGAATAACTGCTACATGTTACTAAAGTCGAGAGTTGTCCGTTAAGTCGTACTTGTTGAGTTCTTTCGCTGAGATATGATTTGAACCAATCTAATGTTATATTTTTTAAACCGATATTTTCAAGTTGTTGTATTAAAATATTATGTTTTACTGATTCATACGCTTTGGTTATATCTAAAAACACTGTTAGTACTTTTTTATTCGTATTCATGTTTTCTTGAATATACGAAGTCAAGTCTAAGGTCGCATCTTCAGTACTTTTTTTCTTTCTAAACCCATATTGGTGACTTGATAATATATTATTTGTTTCCAAATAATTATTAATTCTTATCTTCACTGCACTTTCAATGATTTTACTAAAAGTTGTAAGGAGTGAAATAGGTCTATAATTATTCATGTTTTTCTTATCTCCTTTCTTAAAAATTGGGACTATTACAGCTTTTTTACATATATTTGGAAAAATATGTAAATATTGGTAGCGGATTGAGTGAGAAATTGGTCTGCACCGCCCTCATTGAACCGTTCAGAATTCTTTGAATACATAATCTTGATGAGCCCATTCATCACAGCATGCGAACATTGTGAAGGCTGGTGTTGGCCCCACTAAGTCTTCGGTCTCAACTGACAAGAAGAATTTGCGAAAACACAGAAGGCTCTTTGTGGTGAGAATTGAATTATGAGGGCCATTTGCAAATTAATTTGCCAATTTTGGCAAACATTCTTGTCGAACGGTTTGCAAATTCTTTGATAATCACCGGAAGCTTGGTTAACTTTTAATATTTAATGGCTTAGATTGATTGACTATCCTATCTTTCGAGAAATATTTGGATAATGGAAGCAAGAAGCATAACACTAAACTCACCCAGTAGTTAGTATACCTACTCCATACATAATATATGTGTGTGAATAGTTTAAAAGATCATAAAAATCATATATTATCCCTTCTCATTTTTTAAATTAAAAAAAAAGAAACGATATTCTAACAATTTATGAAAAATTCTAAAAATGCAAGAATTACTTGAATTATTTCACATCATCATATAAGCTATATGTAATGCCAATTTTACTTTCCTTTTATTTGCAGAAATTACTGAAAACTAATACATTTCCTTCATAATATATGTACCTACCTTTTTATGAAGTTATAATTTTACTATTACAAGTAAGTCATAATGTTTATTTTATTTTGTGGTCTCGATCTTGGCCTGGTCTGCTATATTCATGAGAGAAGTTGAGAAGTTTATTAACTTGTCTGGCAAGGAACCCCGTTCGTGGCATACAAGGTGATCCCACAGCTGAGGAGCGACTGAAGTTGACAAAAAAATTGTTTGCTTTCTTGAGGAAAGTAATGTAATTTTAAAAATATTGCATCTCAACATCTAGGTTCTAGGTCATTTGAGTCACAAACCAGTCACCCACATTAACCTTAACACTTTGGGTGGACGGGGAATAGTGAGCATAACAAGGACTCGAATTTTAATGGTCACCCACCAAGTCTTGATCTCGCATGGACGTCTCTTAACTTCAGTGATCTGACGAGGACTGGTTTATGTCATTGACCCTGGCTGACAAATATTTTAACTTGGAGAGTGATACAATCTGAATATCACTCTCCTTTAAATAGTTCTCAGAATTTGGTTCGAGGCCCACCTAGAGCATGAATTATTCCTCAGTAATTTGAGTTTGTGGCCACATAACAATAAGACTTTAAGTGTTATTTAGGTTTTAGAAAATGCTTTGAGCATTAACCTCTCCTGGTGGTTGGTTATCTTCCACTAAAGAATATTATTATTAGTGCTCAAAGGATGTGGAATGAGCCCAGGACTTTTTTACGGTGCGTTCAGGAGACAAAAAGCCTCCATCTATTCTTCCACCACCATGGAAAAATATTCAACTACACCGCCACCGTCTTTGCTGTATTCTAACTTTCATCTCAGCATGGTAGTTAAAGGCATGAGCCGCCAAATATATTTATTTTTGGAATTATTATGTAGTAATTTTGCACGGAATTTCACCTTATTTGACTGCTTCGAGCACATCATTCCTGGGCCACCCTGTACGTCCTATGTTTGCACAGTTCAAGCTGAGCTAGATCTTGGACTAAATCAAACTGCAATTCCAAATAAGGACAAAAATGAATAAAAAATACTAGACAAGGTACAGCAGAGAGGATTTCACTATGATCTCATCCTGGGTCTGATTGGGGGGCTAAAGCTTCAGATTGGCCAATGTGTAGAGTTGATGAACAAGATTAGCAAATGAGTAAGTTCTGTATACAGAGTGTTTGTTTTTGTAAAATTTAATATCTACACTATTTCTCATTGATCTATTTCTTTTTTAGATGTTTTTAATGTTTGTTATCGATGTGTCTGTAAAGTATTGGCCGTAATGATATATTTTTTGTAAAAAACCATTGATTAGTTCCTAACATTAATTTATTGAATATTAATTACATTGGCTTGGATTTTATGAGACAGATTATCCACCAACATCGTCCTCTACGACCATGAGTCTTGTAGTTCACTAGTTCAGTTTTTACACATAGTGTACGTTTTGCGCTTTCATTATATTTTCTGATTTTCAAAACTGCACAGGGACCTCTAATGCTACATGGGAGCTTATTTATACATATTTCACACTCTGTATGTGAGCCATCCTATGCAAATGTGAGATCACCTTACCAGCAGATACATCATAAGGACGATCTGCATTATCTTTCCAGCGCTGCTATATAAATTGTTAGAAATTAACAGATCTCTGATTAGCAATGGGGTTACGTCATTGCGAACTGTAGAGCCAGCTGAAACGAAACGGGATCGTTTGCAGGTGGAATTTGCACGTCTTGGAATGAAGGGGTTATTTTGCACGGTTGTCCGAAGAGTTAAAAATCTGGCATGGTTGAGATTCTTTTTATTATCTTAGTTATGAGTTTAGATCTTTCACTAATCTCGTCATTACAACTACTCTACCACGTCTCTTCAAAATTGGGTTATTTTAGTTTACAGAGTTAATTTTCAAGTTATTTCTAATCAGGAACATTTCAATAGCGAAAGTTAACTCACTACGATTTCTACTGACTATTTTTTGATCCTTTTTGGTGTGAGGCTTGGGCATTCTCCTGTATCTCCACAAAAGTCCAACTAACTGTGTATTAAGGCTTTCATAGTGTATGATGTTGGTATTGGTACTCAAGTACTGTAACTAAATTTGTGTCATAAGAAGTAACTGATGCTCTCATCTTGAATATCCTGTTCCAGCTTGCCAATGACTTTGATGGATGAGAGCGTCCAAGTTCTCACATCAACACAACAATAAGGTCTGGCTCTCGGATGAGAACCATAAAAACCGGACCAATTATCATCAGAAATAATTACGTGTGTTTTGATTCCAATAAATAATCCAGCGAGGATCAAGGCCATAATGCCAGAGCTCTTACGGATAATACACGGATCTTTTATGGACACCACATTAGGAGTTTTAAAGTATTATGTCTTAATTCCGTGACAAGGTAAACTTTCCCAAAGAATGCGGCGGTTAAGTCGTAAACGCTACATGCAACAAGTCATCGAGCTAAATGTCATGCGGCTTTGACATCAATTAGAGCGCTCGTAAACTTAGGGCACTGACGGCGGCGTTCCTTATGGAAACTTAACGGTGGCCAAAGTGACTTCAGTGGCCGAGAGCGAAGTAGATCTTCTCACTGCTTTATCATGGAAATAAGCAGCGTTTAAAGAGCAAGGAAAATAAATTATGAATTCATCTAACATATCTGTGGAAAAAACAATCGTGAATTTTTATTTGATCCAATCGAATTCACATGGTTTTTGTACTTGCATCTCGAAAACTTACTTTTAATATAAACTAACAACACTAGAAGCAAAGCTAAACCCACTATAAGGATTTAAAAAAAGAATCATTGTGACCAACAAACAAGTCGTAAACAAGCTCTTATGACACTTTCTTTCCCCTCTGCAACAACCCGGAAACGACATTTCTTGAAACCTGATGATTTCATTTCTTTTTTATTGATTGTCATGAATTTATGCCAAATCATTTCATGTTTGCTAGTGAAGACATGCTTAGGAAAATCATAACTCTACAAACTAAACATATTGATATGATGATATCTTGAATAGAGAACTCTCGGAGATGACAATAGCGATGCAACTTCATTACCGATGGTAATCTGTCGAAGCGTGTAATGATATTCTTGAATAGCATGCTGCGAAAATGCTATTTATTTTGCTGCACTCATTGAATGCACTTAAAGTAAAGCCAATTTCAGTTACAAATAAAGCAGTAGGCAGTCGTATCGAAGTATAAAAGTTATTTTTGAAGAGTAAAAAAATGTTAGAAAGCAGAACTTTCTGCGAATGAAATTGATTTTACAGAGAAATTTAGATATGATTGAGTGTATTAATTATATGAGTCTGTAATGTTTAAGCATGAGTTTTGATTGAAATAAAGAAAAAACATACAATTTTATAACATGAAGAAACTGATGGAAGTATATGTCTCCAATGACCTATCTTGTTATAGAGTTATGAAGCAAAAGAAAGAAGTGAAGAACAAGGAAGCCAAATACACATGACGTGTGAAGAAGTCGTAAATCTCGACCCCCACAAGCCAATCTCATTAATCTGAAGGAGACATTTCAATCTGAATATGAAGTAATGACAAACGAGCTAAGCCAACTGGATGAAAGCTCTACAGGTTTGAATAACGATTAGGATTATGGCATAATGGACTTTCTCTGTTGAGTCCTAATGCCTATATTAATTGGTGGAAAGAACATCTCTTCGAACCATGCGAGTTCCACAAAAAGTAGAAGAGTAGCGTCTAAGGGGCTTAGCTTTGTTTAAGGGTTAAACAACTGTAAACATTGTTTCAGGATTCAATTTTTATTCCCACACGAGCGCGATAGTCCTATGGCTGATTAGTGACTATGTGGGCTAGGTCTACTTAAAATCCGATTCCATAGCCCCTGTAAAAGAGACTATATTCGCATTAACAAAGTCACTGTAACCAGTTTCACCATCGGCAATAATTTTAAAAAGTTCTTATTGTCAACTTTTGTTAGGGATTCTTTTATTCATGCCGGATTGTCCGGATCTCTCCCTCTTTATCGATTGGTTTTATGATCGCGATGACGTCTTTGATAACTTTCTAGTCTACTGTTTATTTCTTACGAAATCATAAAGCGTCCATAATCACCGGAGCTGGGTGCTGCTTACGAAGATTAGCTCCCCGATAATCGTTTCTTTAATCTCTTTCTTCTCGGAATGTCTTTTCTAAATGTTGGATTTAAGATGGGTTCGTAATATTCGAGACAATATTACTTTTATTGATATCCTCTCGTACACTTTCTATTTCTATATTTAGATTTTTGTTACTGTCTGCCTTGTTACGCACTAAACTTATTGACGCAGTTATTTGTTATTTAAGAAGTAAAACACATATTTTTTGAGCTCTTTTCTAAGAAAATCACTGAAAAAGAAGTATTTACTTCTATATTAATCATAAATATTGAATAGTAAATTTAAGTGCTTTTTTTTATGAATACATTATGACCAAAATTATTCAATATATTTTTAAGCATTCGACAAATATCACACTTGAGTCTATCATTCTGCTATCTCTATTATTACTCTCTATTCTACTCGCGGTCTATATCTACAAGATCATCTATATTATCTACTTTATACTAGCTATTATTTGATGTAGATTCGATCAAATAAATACTGCCCCCCTCACACACACACTTCATGTACCAACTATGCCTATCAATGTCTCCATATTTAGCGTAAGTACATGTTACTCCATAACTGGGCGCTAATTGCACCAATTATCAGCTAATATAAATTTTCTTACAGTACATTTTTCCGCATTTGGCGAAACTATTATTTATTGATAAATAATCAACGGACGCGAACAATGTCTTTTGAGTTTGAGCCGACACCACTGCCTGGAGCTATCTGACCTTTTGGTCGTGATTTCGAATTGGCGCTCAATGGGAAATAGAACGGCTCAGTTTTCGATAGAATATGGGCTGAGCTGAAAGAAAAAATAACTGTTCTTTCCTCTTAGGTTGAGCAAAGCTGAAGAATGCATTGCTTTATTTTTCCACGCAAAAGTTCCCCATACCTATCTCTATGCATTTTGTTTCAATATTCATGAGGTGCGATTGACAGAGGTTTTTGGCCCAGAAGCTGCTCTGGTTCCTTCTACGTTATTTTTCTATAATGTAAAGAACATGATTATACAGGGTGATCGAAACCACCCAGCCACTATCTTTTTCTCGAGAACGGTTTGAGTTAGGATCTTGAAACAAAAAATTGGTCCCCAATATGAAGTCTGAAGTTTCATGGGAAAATATTTTGAACCTCCGCCCACCGCCCCTAAGGGCGTTTTCCGGGGGGCACATGTCCGTTTCTCCCGAATTTTAAATGGAATGCATATTTTTTTATTTTACTTTCAAAACATGCAAAGCAAGTTAGTATCATTAGTAAAAAGAAAAAAAATATTCCTTGGTTCGAGTCCCGAAAAAACACGGTTTTTAGAAGAAAATAGGCCCAGGTTGCGGAAGTCATTACGGGCACCCGGTAAACCTTGTAAAAAAATTAAAAATGTCAAAAGATAGGTAAAGTTCTCTTCTTTAATTTGATGTACTTGCTTTTACTCATTTAGGAAGTCATAGGTCCTTAAATTGGTCATAAACTTTTTTCAGTTTCAAAAGACCAAAAGTCCAGAAATTTAAATTCGACCCCCTATTTTTTTTTTTCTTTTAAATAAAAGAAGGTAATTAGTAGCATACAATGCAAAAAAAATGAACTCTCTGCGATTTTTTTCCTTAAAATGGCAGACGAATAACCTCTGAAATGCGTCCATTTCCGTGCGCGTGAGTCATCACACGAGTCCGTGCCAGAAGTTTGTATGTACGGAACCCTCATTTAATGAGAGAAGTTGATGACCAGCATGTATGGAGTCTTAATGTTTGGTGCGGTGTCCTTAGCACTAAGAATATTGGACCGTACTTCATCGACGGAAAGCTGACGGGAGTAAAGAATTTAAACTTCATTTGAACTTAAAACCAACATTAAGGATACAATGTTGTTCCAACAAGACGAGGCCCCACCCATTTTTATCTGAGGATGTGAGAAAAACTTAATCGAATGTTCCCTCAGAGATGGATCGGTAGAGGAGGACCAAACTCTTATACCCCTCGCACCCCGGACCTCACCGTCATGAATTTCTACCTGTGGGAAATTGTGAAATATTAAGCATACCGAACCAGGACAACAGATGTGGAAAATGTGAAGCTGCGCATCATTGAGATCTGCCGCAACATCACACTTGAGGAGCTAGACAGAGTTCATGCCACCTATCCTGGCAGACTCAGGAAATGTACTGCAACAGAGGGTGGTGTTTTTTATCATCTGTAGAAGTGAATTACCTACATCGTACATACAAACTTCAGGCACGGACTCGTGTGATGACTCACGCGCACGGAAATGGACGCATTTCAGAGGTTATTCGTCTGCCATTTTAAGGAAAAAAATCGCAGAGAGTTCATTTTTTTTGCATTGTATGCTACTAATTACCTTCTTTTATTTAAAAGAAAAAAAAATAGGGGATCGAATTTAAATTTCTGGACTTTTGGTCTTTTGAAACTGAAAAAAGTTTATGACCAATTTAAGGACCTATGACTTCCTAAATGAGTAAAAGCAAGTACATCAAATTAAAGAAGAGAACTTTACCTATCTTTTGACATTTTTAATTTTTTTACAAGGTTTACCGGGTGCCCGTAATGACTTCCGCAACCTGGGCCTATTTTCTTCTAAAAACCGTGTTTTTTCGGGACTCGAACCAAGGAATATTTTTTTTCTTTTTACTAATGTTACTAACTTGCTTTGCATGTTTTGAAAGTAAAATAAAAAAATATGCATTCCATTTAAAATTCGGGAGAAACGGACATGTGCCCCCCTGAAAACGCCCTTAGGGGCGGTGGGCGGAGGTTCAAAATATTTTCCCATGAAACTTCAGACTTCATATTGGGGACCAATTTTTTGTTTCAAGATCCTAACTCAAACCGTTCTCGAGAAAAAGATAGTGGCTGGGTGGTTTCGATCACCCTGTATTCGTATTAATGACTCATTGATTTACAAGTAATTACATAATTAATCTGTTCTATTTCTTTTGTTACTGGTGAGTTAATCGCATGACCAAATATTTTCCCAATGAAATAGGAAGAAAAAAGTTCTTTTTAAGGGTACGTGTTTAGATGTTTCTTGATCTATAGTCTATAGTATTTTTATATTTAGAAAACAGTATGGTGTCAATGTTTTCTGTTGAGTAAAGAGTTGGTATTTATCACCAAGTGGACCAAGAGCGTCGATTCTTGGTCCAATGAGAACCCTCAAACTCTAAAACATGATATGAATACTTAAGAGAACCATCGCATACGAGCTGTCCGTGACAATGTTGAATTGTCCAAAGTTAAAGCAGAGCACTCTGATTGTCTTCAATACTGCATCGGAATGGGCCAGTACCTAAAGGCTGGTCACCATAAGAGGCTAATAAAATTCACAACACGTAACGATACCGTTACGATTGTTACGAAAAGAAGCCGCGACTGATCCGGGCATAAATTGACAGCGGATTGAGTCGTAAACTGAACGTTTATACGACTGGGAATGATGAATGGCCTCTGATTGGACGCGGTAATTATGCACTGCCGATGCATCTTTGGCATTGATTAATTAATAAAGTTAATTACCGTGCAAGGTTATAAATAGTTCGGTGGACAGGACGGTCTAGCGCAAAGTTCCTCACACCGTCAACAGATCTTCACACTTGGCATTTATAAAAGTGAAATTAGTTATGGAATCATATTCGCACTTGCTGGTAGTTGAGAATCTCAATCCATTAAACAACTCTTTCATACTAACAGGTAATTCTGCAATTTCCCCACCCTTAATTACATTTAAAAAAGTGCCTTGGAAGACTTTTCTCGTTTTTCTCAGTTTCTAATGTCCACAATCCAAAGATAGAAGATAATTTTTGTTAATTGCTGTTCTTTTTAACCCTCAATTGTTGTCCTTTCGATCTTTTTTTCTACTTAATATAGTAATTGTAGGCATCAATTTGGACGCTTAAACTTCTAGTTGAACTTGATCAATCAAAACAGGCATTTATGTTTGTCTGTATCTCATGTTATTGCGATCCGCTCCACCTACATCTGACAACTTCACAATGCAATATCGACCCATAGTGCTCCATTGCTCAACAAAAATAAAATAAGTCAAGACCTGACCAAATCGGAATCCGTATAGTTTAAATTAAAATGGACATTCTGCAGCCTCCACCATTCGCCTGTGGCTCAAATTTCAGCATGTTAAATACGTCTTATTATCATTTCCATTATTACCTACCTACTCTAATTTATTTTAATAATAAAATATTTAGCTGGTTAAATAATGGTCTAAATGGTAAATCAAATGACACGTCCGTTCTGCTCGCTTGGTGTGTTTTTGATAGGTTGGTTGGGCCACTCCATCGGGTCCACCTTGTTCTTGATTAAATACGATTGATAAGAGGTGATTAACTGACGTGAAATATGTCTCGCGCGCGTAACTCCGAATCACTGATAAAAACCAAGGCTCGTAGGTTTGAAGGTTTGTTGCCCTGAAGACAAAATTTGGCAAAAAGAATAATGCGTCCGTGATTTTGGTTTCGTTTACGAAATCCGCGATCATTTTGATAGGAAACTCTATTGTAGTTTAATTAATGTTGATTCGTTCTCTCCTGGTCATTTGAAAGTTGAAAGTGCGAATATCGTAACGCTACCTAATGGAAGTTACCCTGAGGCTTAAAGGGAACCACAGATTAGGGGATTGCCTCTTATGGTCGCACTAAAATCGATGGTTTCGTTTGTGTAAAGCTTTCAAGAAATATTCCTTCAAAAGTTTTAATTTAACATTGTTGCTCCGTTAAAATGATTGGTTATCTTCATAAAAATATGACAAAACAAATTAGAACATTACTTAAACATTGACAAAGAGACCTTTTTCTGGTACATAATGCTTTTTGAAGTGGATTTTTTTTAATATTAAATAATGCTGGTTTATGATAAATGCAGTTTGTTAAACTCACAAATCTTTTTTGCCAAAGTTTCCAATCCCTAAAATAGACCAAATAGACCATCAAGACATAATTCCAATTCTTCATGTCTGCATTTGTATCCTGAAATTTATTCATGGTCATGTTTCCATTTATTTATAGCCTCTATTTTCTCTTGGAAGTATATGTTTAGTAATTTCCAATTCATATAGTTCCTTTTTTTTATAGGTGTGTCTCCTCCATTGTTTACCTTTCTGAATTGATAATTGTTGTTAAACATGGTATAAATCTTACCTTCTTGATATGTGAAAACGTTCTCAGTTGTACGATTCTATTTGGAAATATTCTCTTTTAGAATTCACACTTGTAGGGTCTAACTGTGAAATTCATCATAATGAACGTGAATTTGATGTATGTAAGCCAAAGGCTTTTGGTGCACGTTAATAATGTGCCTAATTGATTTTCAAATGTTTTGATCTTTTTAAAGTGGGTAGGAAGGGTTTCTTTCTTTTGAAGTTCTTTTACAATGTCCTTAGATAAATTTTAGTCAGTTTTGTTTCAAGTGAACTAAAATGGACATCAACATATTTGGATACCTGGCTATAAAGTACAACTGATTTTTTTATATACCTGCCTGGATATATTTTGTTCAGCAACTTTCCCTATATTGAAATTTTTGTGAATTTTCAACTATTTTAATCTTTAATTCCAGAATGACTAAACGTTAAGTTTTTCACTGTATTCATTTTTCACAGTTTTATCGATGGGGATTTAATTACCTAGTTTTAAATCGTGAAATTTGGATTCTAGTCTCTTCTAAACAATATGACCATTCCAATCTAATGGACCATTTGATCTCAAGAGTAACATCTATTTATTGGAGTCCACAACCGATCTTGAGGAACATACCCATATGTTCCCCTTAATCCTTGTTTACATTTGCCAAGATGAGTTGGCGAGTTTTCTGCATCATCATGAATATCACCATTGCCATCAACATCAGCATAACTAGCGTCATTTTCACCAGTGTGTACCATCACGAATATCCAGTCGTCAGCATTATCACCACTGCCATCATCGCAGGATCTTCGATATCCTTGGCGTGATCCTGCCGTGTTCTCATCACGACTTTCAAACTTGAGAAGCATCACTCACGCCTCTCTTGTTATTCCTGCATCGCATCAGCTGCCAGACTCACGCAATGACCGATAGCGTCTACACCGCAGTGGCGTAGGCTTGCAATTAAGCTACCATCCGGAGCCTCAGACAAGATAAGCATAATTTTTGATGTGTATCCTAAGTCTATAGTCAAAGAAGTCATATTATTCCCAGTCTAATGTCATCGTCAAATGGTTGTGTCATTTCTGAGGTAATGGAAGAAGTTCTAGAATATATATTATACTGCAATTCTATGCTCTTGAAATATGTGATGTTGTCGGCTACGACTTTCGGTTGACAGTTCTTACTATCCGCATCTATTTATTGAAATTGATTTTTTTTGTGTGTTTTAATTGATATTTTTGGTTTTGAAAGGGCTTTTGGGCCTTTGAACTAATAGTAGGACTTTGTTAGCGTTTTTGTTGCAGTAAAATGTATTTGTAAAATACACAGGTAAATAAAATGATTCAATGCCTTCTTTAGGAATGTTATACGTAAAAACATAATCTAGAATTATGGATTCATAAAATCACACATTTTTACTCACAACTTGATACATCTCCTGTTCTTAGATGACGGATCATAGTGTTAAACGACCTTATTGGTACTGTCCTATTAAAACTCAAGATCCCATCAATACATAAGTTATTTTGTTGTCAAATCCCAAAATTATCTGCATTGAGGTCACCCAAATCAATGGATCCTCTAGGTTCTAGGTATTTGGATTCCCAGATTAGCATGCTATATTACTATAACCTCTGGATCACTAGACCCACCAATGCATAGTAATTTAGTACTCCATGACCATCAGACACTGGGTTCGCTACAGTGACTGATTTGCTAATGTTTGTGATGATCTTGACTATTATGCTATGTGCATGTAAAATATCACGCGTGATAATAGTATACGTATTATGTATATCTATTTCGTGTGATTTATAACTGTGATTCGGAGCCGATGAGTCTGCCATTTCTCAGACGATTTGTATTATTGGGCTTTCTCAGATTTTTCGACAGTTATAAATACGGGATGATAGGAAATTTCCAACATTTTGAGCTAAATATAGCTGACAGTCTGAATGCTACATAATGCCTGTATTTAGTAGGATATGAATTAACAGATACCAACGCTACCTGGATTACCAGACTAGCGCCTTAACATTTGATCACCAGTTCATTTATTTCTTGAAATCGATCTATATAGACCTCATATACTATGTTGATTGAATAGTTTCAATGAGTTTTCTGAAAAATGTGCCACTATTTAAAATGGGAAAGATATTAGTAAAGTGATTTCTTTCCATAAACCGTCATGGTGCAACCTTGCTGGTGATTATTAATATTTTTACCGACCTCTGTAGCTGGATCGATAAGGCGACGGATTTGTAATCTGAAGGTCGGTGGTTCAAATCCCAAGTTCAGCAAAGATTTAGTAAAGCGAGTTTGAGTAGTTGTGACATCACGAAAGTGATCAACACAAATATGATAACTTATAGGTGGAATGGGCATGCATTAGTTCGTGAGTTTGGGGAAACAAAATCTAAATTAGTTTAATGAATTCTCGAGACTAAGAGCACATAGAACCTGATAAAGAATTCAGTCCTCCGACATCAATTAGAAAGCGGGGCGGAGAGAAGCTCTGCTTTTAATCTTCAACAGAGATGCAATGGAGAGATAGTTCCCCAGTTTGTAAACAAAGATGTTAACCAGGAGAAAATAGAAGATGGAACAGAAGATCTACGGAGCGTCGTTATCTTAGGTCGATCTGAACGACATGAACTTCAAAAGGAGCTGAAGACATCATGATTCAGTTGAGATATATACAACTTTATACAGTAAGGAAATGTAAGCATACATAATTTAAGGATAAATAAATACAAGGGTATAAAAGGAACAGAAGGATTTTGTACCAGAAGGATTCACACGAGAACAGCATTGACCCTGGTGCAGATCCCGACGTACCTCTGGAAATATGTTAATTCCTATTGCATACATAACGAGCTACATGAAAAATACATTGTTCGGATTCACGACCTGGCATTTCTGTCTACACTGGTCGGGAATTTATTGAGCTTCGGATTTCTATTCGCCTGAAAGTTGCCTGAATGTGAGGATGGCGAGGACTTTCTTGTGACAGAGATTTCTCTTGCAGAAAAATAAAAGGGAAACCCTGGATGTGAGACGAGTTTTTTGTGCAGAAAATAAAAGATCTTTTAATATCAGGGGATACCTGTGTTTATTTTTATTGGAAAAATAAATCACATTAATCAATGTTTTCCAACGCTTTTTCGCTTTAATAATAATAATAATTATAATACTCTTTAGTGGAAGGTAACCACCAGGCGAGGTTAATGCTCAAAGCATTTTCTACCACCTAACCCAAAGAGTCTTATTAATATGTGGTCACAAACTCAAATTCATGAGAAAATATTCGTGCACTGGGTGGAATTTTTAATTTTTTTTCAAATGAAAAGCTCATTGGGATTTTTTAATCAAAATTTACTCCTAGAACATTTATTATTACTAGTACTTACCATGAATTTGTTGGCTTGCATACATTTCACCATAACACACTTTCACACTAGAAGGTAGAAGTCTTCGGAAGAACATTACAGTAAACAACAGCTTTGGTTAGTATCAGTCCACGAAATCACAGCAGCAATCCTAGGTTAAATCAAAGAACAAGTTCAGAAGTATCTAGGTTTAGGGCCCCATCTAGAAGTACACCATTGACTTTGATTTCTCGTGCTCATCAAAACAGAACAATCGTTTCATGAAGTTCTAGAATGGATTCACTGGAACTGTTTTACCAGTTACAGCTATTAATTAAAGTACATCTCATGATTCCAATTAAACTAGTGGACCTTGCTGTTTTTACACCCTCGTAAAACTTAACGACTGGAGTGGATGTAGTATGGTCTGCCTGCATTGGAGGACTGAGATTTATACGATTCGTTTGATTATTTTTTGAGTATCTAACTCAAGCGTACTCCTCCAACTCCATAGATCCCCACTCTTTCGGTAGACTTTTAATTTTATTATCTCGTATACACATTCTATTATTGCTGAAAAGTGTTTGCTCTTTTGACTAAAACAAAAATCTTTTTTAATGCACATCCTACTTTTTTGCAAAGTTTTAATCAGTATTAGATAAAGTTGTACTACTCGTTGAAATTTAGTTATGGAGGAATTCTTTTATTGGATGAACTTTTCGGCGACTAAAACTTTAAACGAGGGATAGGTACTTTTGAAATCAAAGCAATAACTATAAAAAAAAAAAACTCTACTGGGAATTTTCATTGTATTGTACAGACTATTTTTTACTATTGTGCTCACAAATCTGTTTTCTATTGATATATCTGAACTTCGTGCATGCAGATAATCATTCCTCTTTGTACTTTGACATTCAAAGTGTCAGAACTCTGCATGATCGCCACAGCAGAGACATCATTAGTAACCAAGCACCTCGAGACTAATATTCTGTTATTCCTGCTATGAATGTTCTATAGATACTTGTGATTCTTGGATCAATGCATCCTCCAAGTTTAGGCAACATTTACCTATATCAAATGGTTGTCTTGGTGGTTGTCTTTTTATTTTCTGGTGCTCAAATAATGTAATTTGCATAATTCTGTTCTCACCTTGGTGAATTTTGCACATTGTATACACTTAATTTAATCTTTTCTTGGTTACTTCGGTTAGCCATATCACTTAAAAACTTTTTCTTGCAAATTCTTCTCACATCTTTATCGCCCCCGCTCCCTGCTAATTAACATCAAAGTTGCCGGAGTTAGCGGAAGAAGAAAAAAAGAGAGTCAACATGGCAATAAATCACAATAGAGATCAGATTCATCTAAGCTCTTGCAGGAAATTCCTAGAAAACGTTTCATCTTGTCGTGAGGCATGAGACACATGGGGTACTTAGTCTTTTTTGCAACTTGGTAGAGCGAGGCTAGTTGAGTATTTGGCAACTGTGCCAAGATGTCATCTGAGTTAACTAGGAGGTGGACGTGTGTCCAAACATCGTGGCCGGTGTTCGGTTACACTCTTTGGAGAGCTGAAACTTTTGATTAATGGCGAAACATGTCCACGATATTGTAAAATGTAAGAACTCAAATGGCTTAAAATGGAATCCTCCTTGGACTAGACTCTAGAGATTATTATAAAATTTATGTTATTAATCGTTTTAGAACGAGGCGGAGAACTTGTGCCAACTATAGGACGGATTTTTTGCTACTGGAATGCCCTTAAAAAAAGATAAATCTAAAAATATCTTTACCCGCAGTAACATTTTTTGGAAATATAGAAAAACAATTCCTGCAGGAATGTTCTGACCTGAGACTTTCCTGTATTTGTCCTATACTTAAGGAGTCGAAGTAAACATTCAGTTCCCAAAAATGCATCATACCGCTGACAATATCCCTTAAAAAGGAAAATCATTAAGATGGTGAGATTTAGAAGTACCTTTTGAATACTACACACAGAAACAAAACAGTAGGTAGAACCAGAATTCCAAAAGTCCCTCGAAAAACATTAAAAGACCCCAGCTTTGCCCCGTAAACCAATTTCCCACAAGCAATGAAGAGAGGGTCAAAACTATCAAAGTCAAGTACAGTAAAAAAAAAAATCAGCACCGTCTTGCACTTTTAATCAGTACTGGCATGCCTACTTCAAACAAGAGAGCTTTGAACACTATGCACAGGGGCAAAACTTTTTGAAAGCTGTAGAGATCCACAAATCTCCTGAGAAACATTAAAAAAAAATCCTATACATACATCACCACGTAAACCATCAAGTACAAACTACAAGCAAGCAAGAGAGCCAGAACACCATAGTTAGAGCCAGAAATTTCAGGTACGGTTAAGTCTGGACGATACCAGAAGTGCCATAACCAGTTCCCAAGCCGGGCATGACCATATTCTCCAGGCTCAAGTGTGAAGTTCACACCGCACTGGCTCTTATCCACTTGGCCTGGTGTCATTGGCCAGTATTAGATCATGTAGAGGAATTCAATTGAGCGCTCATCAAGTCCTCGGGTAGAACCGGTGACTCCGGTGAGTGAAAAGAATGTCCCCTAGGGAAATAAGGTTTTCGAATACATTTTCTTCCGTGTTCACTGTTCATATATATTATGAGGTTTATAAAACAAAACTAGCAACTGATATAGGTGTAATTAACAAAACAATACAAAGGTTCATAAAACTATTCAATCAAATAGAGTAGAGGTAGTTTTACTGTAGCTATCTCGGTGGAAAGGTTTTACCTTACAATTAATGAATTACATACTTTATTTTTTTTGCTCTCATTGCCGGCAGTATAAAAATAAAGGCCGTTTGACAAATAATTGGTTTAACCGTTCATTATTATTATTATAGAAAGCTTTATTAGGTAGAACAAAAAATATATACAGTAGAATACAATGAAATATAAAGATAAACAAAAAGATTCAGCAAATATACAAGGAAAAAAAAGAGAATGAAGTTAATGGCCTACCTAAAGGGCGGAGTTATTGCCTGTGGCAATCTCTTCCACCCAACCATTCATTGGTTGACGGAGACTGTTCGACCCGTGGACGCCCAGAACATCTGTACTTGACTCCTTCCATGTCCTTTGTGTAGTGTATTGTACTATTGGTTGTGTTGTGAATTAAGGAGGAATTGAATTTTATCATTTTTAACTTAAAATATTCTAAAATTTCTGATTTTTGGAACTCAAACTAAAGACATTCAGAATACCAGACATCCGCCATGAGTAGAGCTATTGATATCGGTTTTCCATAACTCATATTCGTACCTACTTGCTTCCAAACAGTATAATTATTAAATGAGTATGTTACCGAGGAGTGAAGAAGTCAACCAGACAACCAGCTTAGCCAAAGCCGTAGGAAATGTCAAAGTTGTTTTCTTAACCAGCAACCAGAGTGTTTGCTGGTGCAGTCACGCACATACCTAAAGAACTTTGGTATCGTGTTTTGTGTGTGTGTGAGTGTTGTTGTGTATGGGTGCTGGAATTTAAAACACTTCGCGTAGTCAAAACCTGTATTATGTAAACCATTAGGTCCAAATCCTCAACCAAAAGCGCAGAGATGAGAAAAATTCATGCACATTAGACAGACCTCCACAGTCCACACTGCCTGGATATCTACAGCCTAAAACACTACAACACCAACGTATGTTCCGTTTCCTAATGTTCAAACATCACCACTATACATTATTTTCTGACTGAATGTGACAGTCATATTTTGACATACAACCAGTACCTCTAATGTCTATTCTTTTGAGTTCCGAGGACTTCGAACCCCCAACCACTCAGCACCAGCCCAGACAATAACAAATGAGCACAATGCCTGATCACTTGAGAGACCACCAGAAAGAGTCCTTAAGCATTCAATTTAGATATTTATAAGAATCACAAGCTATATAACCGTATCCTTTTGTATGCGACTATCTGGAGTTTATGTGCAGTCTACACTAAGGTCCCGGCACTCCGGGTAAGCAAGAGTAGACCGAGTAGGAAACCATGTTCTAGGCAGGATATTTGATTTAGAAAGTCACCTAACAATCAGAAGAATCATTAGCAAGATTAGACTCCTTCAGCATTTAAGGGAATCACAATCCTATGAATAATACAATACAATAATAACGATACACTCTTTAGTGGAAGGAATGTATAATTGTATAAGCACTTGACAAGGTTACTGCTCAAAGTATTCTCTACCACATTGACAGTATTCCTGTGTGCACCAATTTCCAATTCTACTTTCCAGACAAATTTTGAAAATATTCGTAGATCGCATCAGAACCCGTGTCTTCAGCAGGATTTTTGGTTTAGAATTTCACCGCACAATGGGTTGCCACTTTGTAAAATTATACTTAAACATGGCTAAACCAGGGCCGGTAACCTGAAACACGCATGTCTCTTGTGAATAAGATTTAGGTCCTTTTTAAGGGTTCATTGGTTGCAGGTAAAAAGGTAAAATGTTTGTTGCACGTAAAAAGAACCGTTTTCCGACCTTCTCTAAGTCTCTTATAAGTATTGTATATTTACACTTGTAATTGTGTCCGTATAAAGCCTTGTAGGACAAATATAACTTCTATAATTAATATACATTGTTAATATATTTGATGTACACTTACTACATACATATACATAATATTATACATTATACAGTGACCGGAAGATAACCTGATCTACTCTTAGCAAGTTTTGGTAGTGCGTTATCTTTGGCTATCCAGCGTTGCTCATTCAGGACACCGCTATCTTGTATCCTGATTTTAACCTTGCTTTACTGGTTATTCCATCTAATGGTTTCCCCTCTTTCTGTTACAGGTAAGTTACGGCATTCCAGGATATTGGTACTAGCTTCAGAGGTCTTGTTCAATAGGGTGAGTATGGTAAGATACGAGTATTGTTCCAGATTGCTTTGTACATGTTCAAATCATGAGCATTTGGTATGGCTTAAGTGTGGCTAAAGTTACAGGAAAATTCAAAGCTTGAACTGTAATGTGTACATTTTTATTGTTGCTTTTAAAACAAAAAAGAAGAAAAAATGCCTTTTCCTTCCTTGTTCACATGCTCTGCGAGACGTTTGTTCTATTCCCAGCATTGTGGTGATAACCACAGTAAATGAGGCTATTGAGTCAAGTAGACATACTACCATACGTACATATTTTTTCACTAACAACCCGATTAAAAAGTCAGTAGTTTCGACCTACTTATACCTTATAATGTATACCTAAGTATATCATGCGTATTTGCAACGGCATCACCAGAGATACTGATGGCTCTGCGATTTGCTGATTACGATGTTGAATGTTTCTATGATTCCATTCCATGTTCCTTGTACTTGAAACACTTTTTGCAATCAGTTCTTATTATTAGATATTCTTGCGACGCGACGTAATGAGAGCCATGTTAATATCTAATAGTAGGACCTAACCGGGTTGTAGTGCTCTATTTAGGCCCGTATTTTTGAACGTCCCTAAAACTACTTTAGGGACAACAGTCGGGATTTTGAAATTTTTTGGCCAATTAAGTATATAAATTGTGACTTATGAATCTCTCGATTCCACTGAGATCATATAATATAGAGGGAACCTTACCTATCTCGAGTTGAACAAATTTATGCGTCCAACTTTGAACAGCTGATGGTCCCTCTTTCAACAAATCCCGGCTTCTGATTGGTTCAATTTATTTGAATTTTTTGTTTACTTCATGTAAAGGCGGACATCTAAACATCTTTAATTTTCACGTCAGATACCAACTCTTATATTACTACATAATAAGTAGAAAATAAGGAAAGTAAAAGAGGAAGAAAGACAGAAATTACTAATATGTAAGTATGAAAATAGTAAAAATATTATTTCAGAAGAATTAGGTAGTTTAGGTACCCACTCTTTCGCGAGAGAAAAATTACTACAAGTCCGGCATTGATTTTGAAATCAGCTGATAGTCCCTTTTGAACGCAAATCTTGATACATCGGGTTCCCTCTATGTTATATAACCTCAGTGCTCGATGCCGTTTCCGCACAGGCGCAATATTGGGCCCCATTCAAAAGAAGGAAATGCTTTTTCTTCCGAAATCCAAAGGAGTTGCTTCGATCTACAATAAAAAAGTTTTGAGTACAATAAAGAGTTTTTTCTTTTATCAAATATCAAAAGCTTTTGTTTCTATGGAAGTAAAAGGTATATGTACATCACAAAGCTAAAAATGAAGCTTGCAAACATTTTCTTTGCTCACGAGCAATTACAATTTTTCTGTGAATATGGCCCATTTCACACAGAGGGTATTTTCACCTCTGTGTTATTGTTTACATTTTCTAATCTTTTCAAAAATAATTTTTGTCTGGTGATTCTTCTTGTTTAATAGTTTTAAATTTCTTTATCCTTTTTAAGTTTTTAAACAAGTTTTTTCCGAGATGGAAGCCAATTTGAAAATAATTATTACTATTCCGATCTCAGCCTTCTCAGCGAAAGAAGTACCTACAATTTATATCTCACAGGCACGTTGAATCTTGATATTAGTGTCGATGTCACGTTGAATTCACCAGTTTTCGTTCTGTCGATTATGATAAGCAACGTCCAGCGAATTCAGGACTCGGATGGGTGACCATTTAAATTTTGGACAATCTTGATGCTAGCTATTCCCGGTCCAACTCAAACTGTGCTATCTATTGTTCAATAATTGAATTAATTTATTAATAAAGAAAAATGTTAATTCATTGTTTTATCACTATCCAATGTTCTCTTTTCAATGTTCTGCATTTTACTTATTTTCTACACAGTTATCTACCAAATGTACTCATTATTCATGATTTCCCAAGCCCTTCAAAGACTTTTTATGCTCGACGGTGTCAGGAGTCACAGTGTCCGAGTGGTCTAGCGCACCAGACTTACATTGAAGTGAGCTGAGTTTGAATTCCGGAGGAATTAGACTTTTTTATATCTGTATTTTGGATGTTACGTGGTTCACTAATATCTGGTGTGGACATCAATACTCAGGAAAAATGAGTATTGGTAGAGACGCCCACTTGTGACATACGAGAATAAAAAATGAATATGTTACTTGAAATTTCGTCAACCTACCGACATACGTTGTGATATAAAATCACAAATAAACCAGATAGAGCGAGCGTTGATGGCGCTGTGAACGCACCGGTTCTCGTGGGACCACCAAAGTTAAGCAACGTCCAGGTGAAGACTTCGTGATGCTGGCATTTCAACCCAACCCAGGCTGGCTGAAGTTAATGTGGGTAGAAGGTTTGTGAGTTTCCTACGATCGCAGGGTAAAACCCCCGTCGTAATATGAAAAAAAAAACGAGATAGGTAAATGCTACCTTTGTCCTAAAATGAGGAGGGTACAGTAAAAATATTTTTTTTTGCAGATACTTGATTAAAAGATACATATGTTATAATATTTTTTTTTAATATTTAGAATATTATTAATAATGACAAATATTTAACTTTCAATATAATTATACAACATGTCTATTGTAAATTAGTTTGTCCAAACTACTTGTTAGCAAACTTTTTTCTTCATCAGATGTCTTGCTGGTCCTTCAGGTTCTATTAAGCCATTCAAAATTAAGGATATCTCTTGAAAGATGCTCGTCTTCCCAAAGTAAATACGTGGATACGTAGGTAGGTATATAAAAAAGGTTTTCTTTCTTTCTTGGCGGTGCAAAATTAGCGTTTTGTTTGATTCTCGAATATTGCCAGTATAATTATGAAATTTGTTGAAAAGGCTATATAATTGTTAAATAAATAAAATACAATAATATTAAGGAAGTAAAATCACTTCCAAAAAATATTATAATGTGTCTTCACGAATTTCAAAAATACCGATGAGAAATCACCGGCAGTTGTAAAGTGCCGATTTCCGACACTTCAGATTTTCAACAAATTTCATTCATTTTTAGGGTCAGCTGATTGGAAATGCAAAGAAACGTGCTGTTTATGTATATTTATATATACATCTTTCTGGCTGAAATGGGAAAATGTTGTGATCGACTGCTTTCTGCTCATGCGCTGAGCAGCGCTCAAGATTTGTGAGAAGCGTTCAAGACTTAAGTTCAAAATAAATTCTGTCTCTGTGGCTGATATGATTCACTGCGCATGCGTATCCGGACCACTCACACTAAATTTGTTTTAGGGTCGTTCAAAAATACGGGCCTTAGACTACCGAAACCCGTAATATTTATACCAGAAGTTTGGATAAGAAGATCATTTTGCTTACTGTTTCATTTTTGACTGTGTCTTGTTTGACCAAAGAACTGAGACATTTATAACAGAAACAATTTATTGTCATGAATTAATTTTCAATGTCATCATAATTGAAAATGTACCCAATCTCCTCACTAGTGGTTACTAATGCATCACTTGCAGTTATCTCATGACACTTATCTATCAAGTATATTTTGTGTTTTTATTATGTGTTTATGACAATGCCTGACATCCCATTTGTATTCTGAAGTTGCGGCTGTGATTTAAGTTTCTTCATGCTCCAAGTGAAAAAGACATTTGATCTTCAATTTGTTTGTATAATTTGAGGTATACACATAGAAATTAAATGAAACGTTTGAAACAGTAGTCATTCAGTTTCTTCTTGTCAGTTTGAAAAGACAAATCTGTGAAAAGTTATCGAAACGTTCCTCCTTGCGAAGGAACGGATATATAAATTTTCCTGTCAAGTACTGCCAGATCGATCACATTGAACCCGAGTGACAAGCTGAGATGTTCTGATCCGACGAGAGGAACTCTGGCCTGACTGGCAAGTTGGGATAATGACCTTAACAAGTCATGGAGCTCGAAAATTAATTGGTGGATAATTGTTGCAGTTGTAGCGTTGTTAATTTTTGTATTTGTGTTTTCAAGATGGATCGCATTTCATGCTTGGCTGGGTTGCGAACAACAACATCTATCATTCGCAGATCATTTTCATCATCTCCGTCCATTCTCTTCTTGCTTAAACTCTTTCTTGTGGTAATCTCAGCGGTAGAATTATTACGTTTTTGCTATTATGTTTTCAGTAACGTTTTGTTCTTGAATTTTCTAGGACTATAAATTAATAGGAACAACTCATGATGGTTGAACAATTTGTTGGCATTTATTGTTTGAACTTGGATATTGGAATTTTCAGCATTGATATCAAATCCAATTTCAACTGCATTAATTCAATTTATTACCAAGAACTCCCGTTTTGTGTACGCACGCTTGAAGTTCTGTTTAACTATGTACCTATCTTTGATTAAGTATTTTCTATAGGTGTTTTTAATGTTTTAAATGAAGGTATTTATTCTTTGAAACAGAATTCAAATAAATCAAGACAAATTCTTTGGCTTCTAGCTAGTTGTTTTATACGAGGTTTGGCTATTAAGTTCGTAGACGCGAGCCGCTACGCAAAAGCTGTCCATGCTAGGAAGATATGATAAACATATTTAGACAGCTTCAAGTCTTGTGTTTTGATTGATAGCTGTCACATGTCTGTACTGTAATTAGTTCTGTTGTGACAGCCTGACGCGCAAGACGCCTTTTTTAATTTTGCCGGAATTGTGATTGATTCAAACGTTGAGCAACGAGTGATTTTTGAATTTTACGTAAAACATGCTGGTGAAACATTTTCTTTGTTAACGACAGTGTATAAGGAGTCATGTTTGAAAAGATCAACACTTTATAAGTGGTTTAAATGGTTTCAAGATGGTCAGGAAGATGTTGAGCACGATCCACGTCCTGGTCGCCCCCAAAGCTAAAAAACTGACGAAAACATTGAAAATATTGGTGTTATGATTCGTTCTGACCGTAGATTAACTATTAGACTAATGGCTGATACACTTAAAATTAATAAAGAATGTGTGAGACAAATTTTGCAAGAAAATTTCAACATGACAAAAGTTTGCGCAAAAATGGTGCCATGCGCCAGCCCACAGTGCCTTCTCCGTGAAGACGTTCCTGGCCAAGTACAACATCCCAGTGTTGGAACACCCTCTTTACTTACCCGACCTGGCCTCGTGCGACTTTTACTTATTCCCAAAAATCAAATCTGTCCTGAAAGGTACCAGATTTGACAGCGTAGATGTCGTTAAGAAAAAACCGGCAAAAGTCTTGAAAGGCCTCACACAAAATGACCTCCACCACTGTATCGATCAATGGAAAATTTGTTTATAACGTTGTAGGGATAGAGGAGGGGAGTACATTGAAGGGGATAACTACTAAAGTTAGGTAAGTTAAACACACATCGTTTTATGGGAAGAATCTACGAATTTAATAGCCAAACCTCGTATAGCTTACAGCCTTACACAAACACTGAAATCAATAGCTGCTACTCAGCTAACCTATAGTTTACCTATTTTAAGACCATTTAAACTTCGTTGAAGCTGTCGGCTGTCCTTAATAGTTCCCTTGCTTGCAAACATAATAACCAGTTCCCCGGCAAAAATCTTCACCTGTCGGAAATCTTGGTGGTATCGTCTGGCATCTCCAATGAGCGGTTCAGTTTCCGATTCAGTAGTAAATAATAGATGGTTTAATTAAATCGAGTTCCTATCGAACTGAAATCTTCTGGAACTGGCCTTTTCTTGAAATGAACTTGGACATACTGCAATGATCGCATTCTCAGCATACACTGAGTCCTTTTCTATGTTTTTCTATACTTCTCCTGATAAAAGAGATCAGTATTTGCTGCAAAATCTACATACATGATGCTCCTCTGTCGTATTTGCATATCCTGGGCAGCCCACGTCCTCCGTGTGCTCACCATACATTAGTCTTAATGCAGGTATTATTTATTCAATTACTTTCATTATAGGAGTTGGGGCCACACACGTTCCCTTGACTTTCGTGTCTTCGCCCGATGCAATGTCCGGTTTAATCTTCTTTTCGTACATTAATCTTGCGATTAATGTCGCCTGGTCATCGTCAATATTTCACACCACGTGCCCTGAGTTATGCCCGCTGTCAGCTTAACCAGAGGATCGCGCTATATGTCTTGCTCAGAAGGTGGGAGCAATAAAACAGGATTAGAATGGTGCATGATCAAAATCTGAAACCTCTGTGTCTTCTAGTTTTCAACTTTCAACTGTGCACTTGGTCCTTGATTAATGTCATAATTACTGGAGCCTCATTTCTCAAATCTTCATAAGGTCCACTCCTCGAACGCATGAGTCATGTTGACATGAATGATTCGATAGCTTCTTATCGATTTTCCTTGTGCTAGAAACTTTTTTTGTTTGCCTTTCTATTTCATAATTTACGTCAGAGTACCTTCTCACATTATCCTTGTCCCATTTAGTGCTCTGAAGTTTACGATTACATGCTTATTTATTGAAATGAAACAATAACTCATTCCTTAACTTTGTTGTATGCATACATTGTACTGAAAGGTAGGTCTACATATTTATTTTACTTGTAGATCTACAGCAATAATGCTTGGGTCCTGTACCAAGTGTGCAAGCCTAGACAATCGAAACAACTAAGCCTTCAAGTCTCGGGTGTTTTCACGTCCCAAACGTTTGATAAAATCACATAGGCTCGGCCAAGTGGACGCTAGAGACCCCTTCGTGTATTGTATTTCACCAGGTGCAGACACATCCTACTTACATGCTCTAGACCTGTGTGTGGGCACTGAAATGTCATTTCAAGGAGACCATTCTTCGAGAGAATTTCTTTCAATTTACTTCCTGCCAGAAGCTGCAGAAGCTTTGCAATTCATCGTCACTGTGTACAACTTGAGCTAACTAGTGACTTGTAGATTTTTTCCTTTTTTTGATTTTATCTCAGTTTTATCAGAAATACAAAAAAAAAGAAATACCTGTGAAGAACAACAAGAACTTGCCTGTAAAGTCTACCCAATCTTAATATTTTCCATTAAAATAAGTAATCATTTTTCTGTGAAATTTTATTCTTTTTCCCTAGGAAAGAAATTTATAGAACCGTTCTCAATGAACTAAAAATGTTTATGCATAGTTATAATGCTTTATACTGGGTAGTTGTGTACTTAACTAGAAAGGGATCTCTCATTACACCTGAAATATTAAATCATGGATCACATAGTAGGTAGATGTCAGTCAATCTTGCAATATCCACAATGTGCCAGTCCTAGATATTCCAAAATGTCGGAACTGACATTATTCCCAACACGCCGGCGGCGCGCGGCGGCGTAGTAGCATAGAACTGCTACAAATTCGCTGCTCACTGAAAGTTGAAACTATTCTGCTTTTAGTAGTTAGCACAAGCCAAAGCCATCTGCAATCAGTACAAGAAGAGCACGCCATACCTGCAACTTGTTCCTAATAAAGCATTCAGAATGGCAAGAGCCATGTGCATTCTCAATGAGTCTTGAGCAAGATCCTGGATCCTGATCCTGAGACGCTAATGTATTCACCGAGGCACCAGCATCCATAAAGTCCTTGACACTGGACGCAAGTCTGACATTTCCTGAGGTCATTATACAATATTTACACAGGATGACTACCAGACTTGATACTTCTTTTGGTTGCATAATGGTGTGTTCTTTCTCCATTGCAGTACAAAAAAGGTAGTAGAAGTGAAAAATGAACAGGCGAGTGAGGTTCTAGTATTTTCCACTTCTGTTAAATGTAAATTTTCCATAAGAACTTTTTAGTATGTACATGAGAATATTGAGATACTGTTTTTATCGTATGTTAACGGATGATCGCAGGGAATCGAAAATTTTGAAGGGGCAACATTAAACAGTATCAAATAATCGTGTACAAATGGACAAGATGATTTTAAGTAAAATTCACTCTTATAGTCGATCATGTTGAGTACTTTGACCGAATTTAACAAAACTTCTTTATTTCTTAATATTTTCCGCTGGAGAGTAATTTCCAGAATATCCTGAATCCAGATGGTAGATGTGGGGGTATTCAAGTGTATGCGGAAACCAAAATCTGATGCCTCATCCATGATAATCATGATACATCACCCAGACAGTGTTGGTGGAAAAATTTGTGTCCGTGTGTGACGAAAAGGTCATGTTTCATTGTTTCTGAAAACCGATCCTCAAAGTGGTTGCTGCATGCTGGGACGTTTAATGAGTTTTCCTAGATTGAATCTATTAAGACATGATTCCATGTCGGTATTGGTTGAACTTTTTTCAAAAATATCATTACGTGCCAAGGACACCCGAGTAAATTAGGTATCTCCATTTCTGTCTCGGAGAATTCCATTTGGAAAATCAAGAATGTTCCCCTGTTCCAATGACATGTCGACCACCTATCCCACCGAAAGGTTACCGCGGAGGTTAAAATTGCCATTAAGAATCGAGCACTAATGAAATCAATTCACTTAATTACAAAACTTTCGATTCCATATTCATATGAATGGGGACCACCTAAACTTAAATCAATAACAATGACAATGCAAATCAGCGCGCGTGGGAGTGCTTGAGCAAGAGTACTGGGTGTTGATTTGGCGAAGCTAGGGGAGCTCTGATTGTTTGCTCTGGAATGGAAGCTCTGATGATTCCAAGCAGCATGCGGAACTCGGATGATATTTTAAAGAATTATGAGAGTTATTTTGAAAATTAGGTGCATAATCATTTATCTTAAGCTTTCAGATTAATTTATGAGTTTTTGTTTATTCTGCAAAAAGTAATTGATTATTCTACCTAAATTGACTTCGATCTGTATTTTCCATGTAGAAATTTGAATTTCAAGTACCCTTCCATTCAACTTTTCAGGAGTTCAACATATGCACTAAAATTCCAAGTAAAACATACTTTTGATACTTTTTTATGTTATATGTACCTTATGTAGTTTTGAAGTATGTATATAAAGATTTGGTGACGACCAAGATGATTTGGTGTGATTGTTTTTTTCCCTGAAAAGAAGAAAGTTCACTTTTAATTCTTCATCATATTCATATCTTCTTCAATAATGATGGAGTATGAAAGTTTTGTTCTTATTGGGACTACTTTTAATTATTCATCTGTGATGCACCTTGACAACAAACTGATACAAAACCAAATCTTAGGTGGTACAACGATGTGCAAACATTACAAAACGGAACAAACCAAAAGTTTATTTCCGATTTCTTTCGATATTATAAGAACCACATCCGACTCAGCTTGTTTGGTTCATTTACCAAAAGTATGTACATATAACCAAAGTTACTACTACTATAGTCTTCTTTTTCTTCTTTGACTTCAAATTCCTCTTCATCTTTTCAATATTTTGATTTTTCTTTCTCTCTCTTGCTATCTTTTACTCTCCTTCATTTCACCTTATCCATGTTGATGTAATACTGCACCCATTGAAAGTTGTGTACCTCAATCTTTTCAGTCGTACATTATCTCGTCGTGTCATGAGTTTCAATTTCACCCCGCTATTTTTATTTTGAAAATTAGGTGCATAATCATTTATCTTAAGCTTTCAGATTAATTTATGAGTTTTTGTTTATTCTGCAAAAAGTAATTGATTATTCTACCTAAATTGACTTCGATCTGTATTTTCCATGTAGAAATTTGAATTTCAAGTACCCTTCCATTCAACTTTTCAGGAGTTCAACATATGCACTAAAATTCCAAGTAAAACATACTTTTGATACTTTTTTATGTTATATGTACCTTATGTAGTTTTGAAGTATGTATATAAAGATTTGGTGACGACCAAGATGATTTGGTGTAATTGTTTTTTTCCCTGAAAAGAAGAAAGTTCACTTTTAATTCTTCATCATATTCATATCTTCTTCAATAATGATGGAGTATGAAAGTTTTGTTCTTATTGGGACTACTTTTAATTATTCATCTGTGATGCACCTTGACAACAAACTGATACAAAACCAAATCTTAGGTGGTACAACGATGTGCAAACATTACAAAACGGAACAAACCAAAAGTTTATTTCCGATTTCTTTCGATATTATAAGAACCACATCCGACTCAGCTTGTTTGGTTCATTTACCAAAAGTATGTACATATAACCAAAGTTACTACTACTATAGTCTTCTTTTTCTTCTTTGACTTCAAATTCCTCTTCATCTTTTCAATATTTTGATTTTTCTTTCTCTCTCTTGCTATCTTTTACTCTCCTTCATTTCACCTTATCCATGTTGATGTAATACTGCACCCATTGAAAGTTGTGTACCTCAATCTTTTCAGTCGTACGTTATCTCGTCGTGTCATGAGTTTCAATTTCACCCCGCTTTCATTCAATTCTCCTCTGTTGGAATTTCTAATTTGGTTTTTGAATTTTCATATGTTTGTGCTTCAATTGTCAGTTTCAATGATTTTATTGGATAATAGCAATCTCAAGTGCGCCTTAAGAGCCTTCAAAATACATATTATGTAGTGTTGAGATTCCTTTCCTTCTGTCTAGACAAGCACTCAAGTCTTGATACAAACAACCTCGTCTCAAGAAGTAGGTAATGTTTGAACAAGACCTCATATACAACTCAAATGTGTGTACTTCACGTAACTCCACATTGTATACACATAATCAAAGTACTTACCTATGTACAATATATGTATATACTTTTACATGCAATATACACATTGGATATAAATGTACAATAAAGTACCTACATATATTATGTATGTACCTCCGTATAGAAATAGTATATTATGCCTTCTGTGAAGTACACAGGGAATCGCATTCCTACCTCATAAGCTAAAACATTAATATGTTACCACATTCCCTCATGCGTGCAAAGTTCAATGGAACTTGCACTGTACTTATGTCAGGCGGCTATGATTAGAGCACATGAGAATATACAAATTATATCTGCTTTTTTTTACGAGAAGACAATTTTACGAACCTCTTAAATACAATTAATTAGGAAAACACAGACGATCAGCGATGTCGGGTTTAATTACCTCTAGCAGCTGAGGTAATAAAGAGCAAGGAGTTCCACCGTGGCGGAGGCAGGAGGCTTAATAATTTAAGTCTCTTGAGTAACTCGAGTTCAGGGTGTCCTCATCATCTAAGTAAAACACTTTTCCATGGTCATTTACTCAAAGTGGAACCAGTTGGGTCCCTGAGGTGATTTTTTTTGAGCTGCTCTTATCCTAGAAGTCCTAAAACTGGTACAGTTCCTTCTTCCTTGACAATTGGCACACCAAAATTGGGGTATTTCATGCACATTGTTTTCACTATAATTTTGTATTATTTTATAAATTTATCTTTGCCGGGTTATAAAATCATTATTTGGTGGAACTGCTTAACCTTTTTCTATGAAAATTCTGAGCCAAGTGTAAATTTTGACTCAAATATGTACTGGTTGATTAAACTACTGACTAAAAGGAACTCTTTTGTTCATGCCGGAAGTATTAAAACTGTATTCTACCTATCGTAGATTATTACTTCCGATAACTTCTAATATTAGGAATTATCTTTTGTAATTGTAATCAAATTACATTCTGAAACACCCAGTAAGTTGTCATGGGTGATCCCCCTAATGACCATCCACTGGATCTGAACTTGGAATCCCAGTGTTGCTAGACCCGTGGTGCGACCGTCATTACTGTGCCGTACCGGAGTAATGTCATTACCTCTAAGCCGCTAGTGCACCTATAAAGGAGAGTAATTATGACTATTTTCAATTTAGCCGAGTCCTGTGCGAGCTTAAATGTCACTGGAGGTTGCTGCGGGAGATAATTTTGGGTAATTGTTTTCGTCAGCGGTGAACTTACCGTGACGCTAGCGCTGATTCCGAGCGTGGACTTCGCGGGGTTATTAATTAGCGCGCTGCTACCGTGCTTCCTCGGGGAATCGGTGGGAGAGAGAGTTAGTTTAGTTATCGTACGTGATGTTACTTGTTGCTAGCACAAGTCTTGCTCTCGCAGATTCCTTGTTCAACATCTCAGTTGAAAGCTACGATAAACCCGAATAATTAGGAGAGTGTTGGAAATAAATCTGTAAAGTGTCTTTAAGTGTGAGGATGTGCCTTGATTCATAGCAGATAATTGAACTTTATAATTCATAGCATCTAGTGTAGCTTAGATTCTTAGATTGCTGATACCGAAAACAAGAGAACCCTTTTCCCAGTCAAATGCAGGAAAATAAAGTGAGAAATCTAGACGATTTCGAAAGAACATCTCTGTGTTCCTTAATTGTCATTTAAATGACTTAATCGCGGTTTTCTACTCTTACTCGTTTACGGATCTCAAATGGCAGTCAAAAACTCTTTGTGCTTTAGTTAGATACTTATTAATATGATCTATAATTTGGACACGAACCACCAACTTCCAGTTCACGAGTCCACTGCCTCATCGATCAAGCTACCGAGGTTCGGTGTAATAAATAAATTAATCTGTTTTTAAATAAGTTATTTCCTCTTGTTTGATATTGGTAGTTGGACTCGTTAGCTATTAAGGACCTAGGAGCCCAGGACGCTAGTTCTTTATGAACTAATGCGCCCCCGTGTTGTGAACCATTTCCTGGTCCATATATCTATGTTATCTATGCCACTCGGTAAAGTTCATCAGGTAATGCCACGATTGGGCCCGCCAATAGACATCGTACAGGTTTATTTCAGTCTAAAATGTGTATAGTCCATGCTTAAAATGTGTATAGGTCAAGCTTATAATGTGTTTTGATTACATGAAAAGTAACATAAACAAGGCATCGATTAGCATTATGGTTCGAGATGTGATCTAGAATGGCCAAGCAAATGTAGATCAGATCTTAGCAATGGACCGACAGGTCAAAGGTCTTAACAAATAACAGGTCCCGGGTTCTCTTCTCTGCCCTGGTAGGATAAATTTACCCGTTGACCTATCTCTTTCTCTCTCGCTCTCCTTGACTTTCAGCTGTTTGTCTCCCTAATCCCGATATAAATGTAATTTTGATTAATCTAGGAGTATACCTACATCTATAGGTAAGGTAGCGTAATAATTTCTCTGAATCAATAAGTTCTAGTTTGAGTCTCAAATATTCCTGTTAATCGCCCACTTTTAAAGTGTTCAAATTTTTATTGACCTAATAATTATAGTAGTCAAATATTAGATAGTATTTTGTCAATAAACTTAAAACAAGAGCAAATGGTTCACCGTGATACTTCAGCCCAACTCAAAAATATTGAATTTACATATGTTTTCCGATAAATGAATGTGTTCTAAATGAGTTTATAATTTACACACAGAAATAAACAAAGAAACAGCTGTAGACATGGCAATAGAATGACTCACGTACTCTCTAATTTGGCATAAAAAAGGCATGAAAATTATTGTTCAGCCAGATACTAAAAATAACAAAACTGGAATTTGCTCCGATAACCACGAAGCAGAATAATTAAATGGTCGAATATTTACGCAGCCTCACTAATAACAAGTTGCTCGTTAAAGTTGGTTTATTTCACAGGATGAATGGTCATCACATGCGTGTTATTTTGCAGAATGAATGAGTGAATGGGTCTGTAAAAAATGAATCCATGTAAAAACATGAGGTAACCGAAGCAGGTTCCTGCACCTTCCGACGGTAGTAACAATAACTTATACAGCAATTCTTGGAAGGACTCTAAAAAATTGGGCGTCCAGTGAGTGAAAGATTTGCGAATCCTTTTTCTTAATATAGAGGTATTATTATTACATCCTTGAAAATCTTGTCCGGGGCGTGTAGGTATGGATCCCGTTGTCCATTACTTTTCCTCTTACACTATCATATACTCTCAGACATGAAGTGGCCAAACTGGGTGAACACACAACCATGCTTGAGTGCACCAGTTAGGTTGGTCCGATTATTGAAATTACAGTAGTCGGCACCGTACAAGATCTTGGATGTGTGCAAACCTGCCCCCTGAAGTCCGCAAAGTAAACCAAACGGACTGCAAACCAACCGGGCCGTCACCGTTACGTACAAAGTGGAGTGTGAAGAGTGGAGAATATGGTTTCTATTCATTACTGACTACTTATGTATTTATTCATAATTAAGTAGTTACGTATCTATATTTCATTTTAATGTGAATTTCCGGAGTCTTTTATCAATATATTCAACAAGATAATAATGTATTGTCCTGAGTCGTTTAATCGGAACTATTAAACCATCCCATTTCCCCATTTCCCAGCATTGGAAATAAAAAGTTCTCTACGAGATGCAAAAAACAGCTCTATCTTTTCAATGAACAAGCTATCTCTGAATAGTCCATTGAAAAGTTGGCTGCTACTCCCATGATCAGCAATTGAACAAGACATTATCCCAAGTATACCTCATTTTGAATAGCTCATTGAAAACTGTGCGAATGACCATGTTGGTGCCTCATCTGTCAGACGGGCGAGTGAAGGAATAGACGATGACGTGATCTGAAGAGATTTCTGCACACAAAAGAGAGAAAGATCTATCTCACAGCCATCAGGACATGTTTGTTCTCACTCCTGTCTTGTTAGACAAGAGCGTTCTAAATTTCTCGCGACTCCCCGAACAAAAGATGACATTAGAGAAAGTGATGGAGCTGACAAGATACAAGGCAGACGTGACGCCCGAGAGATATGTGAAACCAAAAGTTATGATCCAGATAACACCACCCGAACACGGACATCTGACAAATATTTTGGGTTTAGACACAGTTAGACTGTGGCAGTAGAATTCCTATCTTGTTTCGAACAGTTGTTCCTTAACAGACCTAACTGTCTTATTTCAACCAGTCCCTCATTCCAAATTTTATGATAGAGTTATAAAGATATCTTTTTTCTGACACATTTGATGCCTTATCGCAGACATATCTTGAAACAGGAGTCTTGCTGAGGAGGTCCAAGAAATTGAAAGTGAAATAACTGAAAGAGAAAACAATGAAGACGTAAATGAACTTGATGAGCCCCAGGAGATCAAATTCTAGCACTGGCGTTGCTTGCTGGATGGAAGTACTGAAACACTCAGTTGTACAATAAGGAAATAGAACAATTGGAGAACATGAATGAAATGATTAAAATTTTGAAACTTATCAATTAATTTCAATCGTCCATATTCTCGTTCCACACAAAGTATTTCCTGAAATTTTGTACAAAAGCTTCCATCAGTATTATTTGATAACAAAATGATTTTCAGCATCTATACTATACCCATTTTCTAAAAATAATAACTTCTGCTATGATTTGGACTAGCACTAGTAAAAGAAAGTGGCAATGAAATGGGTAATTACTCATTACAACACTAATTTCAGTCCAAAGTTTTCACACGGATCGAATAGAGTAAACTTCCAAGATTATGGTAGATCAGATGATAGATTACCGAGGAAGATTTTGCGATTAAGCAATAAAACAAGAAAATGATGTTTTAATAGATGCATTATAATCTTTCTTGTTTGAAGAAATTAAAAACCAAGCAAACAATTAGATTCCATTTTTTAATTCAATTGTTATCGAGGATGATTCCTTGGTGAAATTGTATAAGGAGATTTCTCAAACAATAAGTATAATGGAAGGCATTATGTTTCAGCTATTATTTTACAGTTATTGTTGGTCTTTAGGCTCTGCGGATGCGGAATTGTTCCTGGCGATCAATTTCGAACGTTTTCTTATTCACTGGATCTCTAAAGACGAAATGAATGAGAAAGTTGAAGGGATTAACATTAAGGTGTCTTCCGTCATAACTATCTTAGCTAACGAAATTTCTACTAAAGATACAGACCTAACCTCTTTGATTCCAGAATTTTACGCAAGTGTTAGTTCATACAAGATTTAGATCGTCAATATTCATATCCAATAAGTCCATTATTTTTGTGAGTCCAACTAGTTACTTTCGATGCCATTTCCTTCGTTTACACTTTACATGAAGTTTCGCCTTGAATATATTATTCCAGGAATTTTTGTTTTTGGTACAAAAATTTCAAATCCTTATTTTTGATACTGTCCTCGAGAGTAGACAAAGTAAAAACATTAACCCTTAAGTCAGGACCGAAAAATGAAGTTTTTCCTAAATAGTCAATAACATAATAAAATGTTCTTCTACTTTCCTTAAAAACTAGAAGTACATAGTATGTCCTTCTACTTTCAATGTTATTGAAATGACCAGAAGTATGGGTCGACAGAGCAAATAAAAATGAAAACTTCAGCACGTGGAAGCTCGCCATTGACCTAGCTCATAAAGAAAACTGTTGTGATCACATCAGATGCCTGGGTCAACGCACCTCGAGCTCAGAACAGATAAAACGGATCAGTGATGAAGTTACCTGAAGGTTGTGCACAGGTGAGGTTATGCCACGACGATCAATCACGCCTCGGCTTTCGATACCGAGGAATCTGAAGATGATGATAAAAATAATCTTGATGATGTGATGAAGACAATGATGATGATGTGATGAAGACAATGATGATGATGACAATGATGTAAGTGAATATTTTATTTATATTGATTGCGACAGTAATAATTATTGCTAATCTAAATTTGAAAGGAGAATATTAAGCAGGTATGATGATGAGTATGTTGTTGATGGTGGTGATACCATCAAAAATTTCATAATAATACTCATCAAGTATTATGATGTAGCTTATGATAATATTATATTTTTTGATGATAATATGATAACAACAATAGTGTAGACCTGCAGACGATGAAAGTCAGGCATCATCTTGATTAAAATTATATTGAGGATGATTTTGACTATGAAATGATTATCATACGAAACTTTCGTTTCAATGTTGGTGATAATGACAGTATCTGTGATTACTGATATTATTAAAGTGGATATGAGTATTTTTATGATGGTGATCAGGTTGACATTCAACAACACCTGGAAATTATAGACTTTGTTTTATTCGGATTATTTTTCTAGTAATTTTTTAATGCTTTAATTCTTTGCCTATTAAGAGTGTAATATGTTTTGTATTTTTTTAAGTGCTTCTCGAAGTTGTAAAACCCATTGTATACTCAACTATTTTCTTCTTGTCAAGATTTTTTTTTTTTTTTTTGTACCACACAGGCAAAAAAAAAGACGTGAAAAATTGAAATAGGGCAGTAAACTGTGCATAAAATACCACAGTAGTACTCTTTTACACAGTAGTACAGACAATAATATCCTGTCTCTAGATAAGAAAGAGAGTGTGATAATTTTCAGTGGGCGTCTCTATGAAGCATTCATTCTATTGCGAGTCAATAAATATGCTGACATCCGAGAGGAAATCAGCAGCCTGAGAGTTGCATAATCAGCAATTACCACTCTGCATATTATTTGCACATTGTATCCTACGAGTATCGTTAAGAAAATTATACATCATGTATGAGTATGTATAATAATTGTTATCCATGTACGTAATGGTAAGTTGTGTACTTGTGTTGCATAGTTGTTGATGGCGATTTTAGTGTTGTTGGTGATGTTGTTATTTTTGTTGTTGATGATGATATTGGAATGATTTTGATATTGTTGTTTTTCTTCGCATGAGTAGTATGTACGCTAAATTCTGTATTTGTGCATTTCCTACTTGTGTTAGTGTTGATGACAATGTTTCTGTGAGTGATGATGTTGCTGATCTTATTATTCTTATTATTTGTATGGTACGTTGTGTGTACTTGCTTTGACGATGATCCTGATGTCGATGACTAAATGGATGATAATGATTATTATAATTTTGTTGGTGTTCTCTCTTCGTGTTCCCATGCTTAGTTGTATTAATAGTGTTGCTGCTAATGTTTTTGGTGTTGTTGGCTTCTTTATCTTCTTCATGTCCGTCCAAGAGAAGTGAGTGGGAGTTTAAGTGGAGTAAGTGGAATAATAGTCTAGGCGAAACCGAACTAGACAAATTGCATGCAGAGGAAGTGACGTGGTCGGTTTTTAATAGAAATTACTCCGGAGAACTTTCTTTCTTCTAGACCAGATGATGTATTGTTTGGTCTGGCGATGATTTCAAGTAGTTGCAAGTGGTGATTTTATTTATTTAAATAATTATAGAGAGGTTCTTCACACTTCTTACCGAGTAATCCATTTGCCTTTGTATTTAATCCTAGCCGATAATCCGTATTTTGTCTGTTGTTACCGAAATAAAATTAAATGCAACAGATAAATCATGCCTGTTGGGGCTTTTGGTATTAATGTTATGTCCTAGTTTGAAATAAATATTTATTGTGATACCATATTTGGACATTTTCGTTGGATATAAGCATTTGGTAACACTGCTGTTCCAAATAGAGAAAAGATCTTTCCTAACGAGAAGTTGCGAGAACTCTATGGAAATTTGTATAGGTCTTCACGAACGGCAGTATCTAGGAAATTTTAATTACTTTTTACGAAACAAATCACACAAAACGTCCACGTTTTAATTTCCTTGAGCGACAGGCGTGTTAAAAGTTCCGTCAAGTATCTATTCTTGATCCAACTTTAATTTTATTCAAATGGATTATAATATTTTATAATCCATTCGATTATAACATTTTTCTCCCTTCATTCCTTTCGTTCTACAAATTGCATAATTGTGACTATTTCTTTCATGCTAGACGAATTGAAACCAAGGAACTTACGATTGTGTAAGCTCCCCGTCAGAGAATCATCAAAACAAGCGTACTACTTGAGCTATTGGTGAAACCTTCATGATACTCTCAATAGTTTTTTATGATACTCAAATAGGTCGCTGCACTGAATATTGAAACTTGAGTTTATATCTTCATGTCACGCCCTTTTAAACTAGTGCAGAAAAATGTAGTTCAGCTCAGCAACGATGTTCAACGATTAGCAACCTCGCTTTTCTTGTTTTGCAATCAAGTTATTGTTTATATAATAACTAATAAGATAATTAGACCACCATAACAGGATGAGGGTTATTCTTGTATACAGGGTGTCCCGTATACAGATGCAAATATTTTAAGGGTAGGTTCAGCCCACCGTGGACTATCATATGAGCCAAACTTGCAGTGGGGCATTTTGCTTCGTTAAAGAGTTATGGCCAAATCCCTGTTTTTCCCACAGGTCTAGAGGTCACTTGGATCGATGCACGTTTTTAAAGAAATGATAGCCAGTAAGTAATTTTTGACTTCATGTATGGATAGTCATGCATATTTCCCTTGAAATGCAGTTGGTTGCATAAAAAAATATTGAAAGACCACAGAGATATTTAATCATAAGTTCAATACTTTTCTAAAATTTGATTTTTCCCTGTTTTCCCTTTCGTGAATTTAGAGTACTTCTACAATTGCAATTCTGCGTATCACTAGTTAAAAAAATACCCTACTATGTTTAGTTTTATAAAAAAGAAAGCTCCTTTATATTACTTTAAAGATCATGGAACGCAGTACACACAAAGCTCAAAAAACACTTCTGAATCATGATGGAAAATTCAAAGTTGGCTGAATTTTAACAGAATTGGCGCGTAATTTGAGGTATAAATACACTGCTCTGGCATGTTTAACAGAGGGAAATTGATCATTCACAGTGGTCGGTCGGTGTGAACTTTTATGTGAATGGGATTACGGAATCACAGGGTTATCATGAGGAAAAATGAGAGAAGCTGCAACGAAAGCAGCAACCAGTGGTGTAATTATGGACAAAAAATACACATAAAGAAAGACTCTGCGCTAACAACAAAAATTGTGATTTAATTTTTAGAAATAAAATTAAAAATATCATTTTTGTGTTTATCACAATCATGATATCAAAAACATAACAAATAGTGCCGAAAATTAACCTTGGGTAAAACTCGAACATCCAACCTTAAGGTTACTATTATTATTAATACTTTATTTTTATTTTATAAACAATTGGACCAAGCTTTATTTACATTTTTTTTTTACAATGAACATGGTAACAATTTGTGAAATAAATATAAACAAAGACTGATCAAGGGTGGTGATACAGTGATACATGTTTGTAGTTTATTGATAAACTACAAACATGATACATTCTGCAACACAGGACATGAAATGAAAAGAACCCAAAAGAATATGTAGCGAACCAAGGGCGAGGTTTAAAGCTTGTGGCTTTCTCTTCCACCGAACAAATTGATCGCCTTGTTATTTTAACAGAACTATTAGATTTGATTGATATAGTTGGTTAATAGAACTAATTGTACTCAGAAAATTTTCATTTATAACTTGCAGTTGGCACAAAAATAGTCACACAGACCGCTTCAGGCATCGAGTGTTCTTCAAAATGCAATAGCGCCCAGATTCAAAATTTGAAAGATGTGTTTCTCTCCTTCTGGTACCGTTTGATAAGGCGTATCTCATTCGTTCCTTCACGCGTCTGAAAGAACTTTGTATTTATTGAAACAAAATAACAAAGGGTATTTTTTTACCTAGTGATACGCAGAATTGCAATTGTAGAAGTACTCTAAATTCACGAAAGGGAAAACAGGGAAAAATCAAATTGTAGAAAATTATTGAACTTATGATTAAATATCTCTCTGGTCTTTCAATATTTTTTCATGCAACCAACTGCATTTCAAGGGAAATATGCATGACTATCCATACATGAAGTCAAAAATTACTTACTGGCTACCATTTCTTTAAAAACGTGCATCGATCTAAGTGACCTCTAGACATGTGGGAAAAACAGGGATTTGGCCATAACTCTTTAACGAAGCAAAATGCCCCACTGCAAGTTTGGCTCATATGATAGTTCACGGTGGGCTGAACCTACCCTCAAAATATTTGCATCTGTATACGGGACACCCTGTATACTGCGGGGCCGGATTTTCACAGAACCATTATTTTAGAACAGCTTGTAACATTGTAAAATAATCATATTAGCACATTGCAGTTCGGGCAATAGAAAATTTAGAAAATCCCCTGCTCTGAAGGTTTTTGGAATATAATATTAAATATATACTTACGATCCCTGAACCATCAGTATAAAGTATAATCAATATAAGCAGAAAATGATAGACCACCATCGTTTGAAGACTATGAAATATTTGTTTTAGTCTGTTTCTACTTACACCCGAGCAGAAAATACCATCTGCATCAATCTTGAAAATCCAAAGTCTTTATTTTACTAATTTTATACCTCTAGACCAGGTAAATAACCAATCAGAGTGCGTTGTGTGACGGTTGAAATGGAGATTCGGGAGTTTGAGAGTGGAGAGTGTTTCTGGAATGGGGCAATGCTATGTATGTATGTCTCCTGCCCCACCGCACCTGCCACCTGTAATGAAGAAGACCTAGGAACTTCTGCTGCTATTGTAGTATCTGATTATTGAAACATTTGATGGATTTTCACAGCATCGGACTCGGAAACTAATGTAAATAAGTAGTTACGATCATTACCATCTTGTCTAGCTTGATTTAATATTAAGACCCTTGGCAAAGTTCAGGGAAACAGTCAGTAGATATATCTCATGCACCAAATGACCATGGGAGTAAGTAAGAATTTATTGTTGCAATCCACTCCCGTTGCGTGTTGCGTGCTACTGTCAAAAAAGCTACCGATTTCATTCCAAGTGGACGCGATCACTCATTTCAGTAAGTGTATGTGACCTGATTCCTTGATTAGGAATTATAAATCTAATTGACGAAGCTGTGCAACTTTCCAAACCAGCCGCCTACGCCGCTTCATAGGTAATCTGAACTTCTCCTAAGAAATGGAACCCGTCACAATGCCCATGCTGCTGGTGGATAAATAAGTTATGCTCATACTAACTTTTGATTCAATTATTATTTCGTGTGCTGATGCATTCGATGGCCTAAACTTGATTATAATTATTTAAATTAAAATAATTAGGATCGCCGAATTAAAAAAAAAAAAAAGAATAGAATAAGTCTGTATAAAATTCAGTATTCGTTGTGGTTGTTGTTGATAATGGTTATCATTAACTAATTTTTATTTGATCTTACTAGTAATGCCTTTAATGTATTCTATTCATACATACAATTGGTAACCATGCCGGATTAGCTGCGCGGGCCCTTGGCAATTTCAAGGCGCGGGCCCCAAAATGTACTGAGTTTATCTAAATACTATTTTGACCTTGAAATCGTAGCAAAGTGTCATGAGCCCACCAAATTAGTATCCAAAACGACGGTTTATAACACCAAAGGCAACATTTTTCGAATAATAGTAGAAATATCTAAATATGTATTATGAAAAGAATATGTAGAGAAATGTTTCATAGGTAAGATTGTGTAAAATAGTAATCATCGATTACTTGAAGATTTTATCGCTAGTATTAAATGCTAATTTTTTTAGGTAACTTTCCAAATTAATTCCAACAATCAAAAGGCACTTTTAAAATGCCAAAGATTTGTTTCTTCTTTAATGGTACTAGAATCTGTTCTTGAAAACAATCCAAACCATCAAGATAAGTAAATTTGCGGTAGCGGCAGGCGAAATTTTTTCAAAGTTATGGGGTAAAGTACTCGGAAATAACAAAAAAGAGATCTTTGAAATTCATAAAAGTCGGCGAGGGGCGGGTTGAATGAGATCATTGGTTAAGATGTCCTAAAGCGATCAAAAGTTTGATGAGAGAAGATTACCTAAGGCGATAATGTACGTTTTGTCAATATTATTTATTCTTTTCAATACGAGTAATTATATTATATAAAGCCGCAGGTAATAGGTATCTAATAATCTACTATTTTCCTTCATTATTGGTCATTTTAAGGGGGTCCCGTGGTTTTTCTTTTAACATTTTGCTTAACTTTCTGGATTTTATTTAATATAAAATCCAGAAAACCGAGTTAAAGGTCATTCAAACACTTATAATTTATGTAAGCTCCGAAAGGCGGGCCCCCAAAATCGCGGGGAATCTTGGCATTACTAACAATCTGACATATTGGTAGGTAATCCGCTAATTTCTATGGAGTTGATCATTGTTTATTCAAGGAAAAGATAATAATAGGGAGCCCCGGCTTTTCTTCATAATGTACTTGTGAATGTGTTTTTTTCACTTAATTAATTTCTTCTCTTCTTTTATTTCATTATTAAATGTACCTATGTAAGCTTTTAAAAAATCCATAATCCTAGTGTAAGCTTTTAAAAAACTCATAATATCTAATATTAAAACAGCTCAAGCGGGGGCCCCCTAAAGCGCGGGGCCCTTGGATCATGCCAAATCCGCCATATGGGTAATCCGGCACTGATGGTAACCTAAATCAACAGAAGGAAGAAGTTAATCAATGCCGACCTGAAGAAGGTAAAAAACCTGAAAAAATTACTCAAAACGTTTTAGTCTTAGAATTTTACCTGAAATGATTCTGAAAATTTCTATAAAAAGACTTGGACCCTTGTATTTATGTTTATGGAAAGTTAAAAAAAAAATCCGTTATGCGCAGAACAACACTATAATATGTTCAAATCCACGAGTGCCAAAAGAGGGCGTTTGAGGCCTTACGCCTCACCGTTCTTGCAGGTCACCCCTGAATTATGGACTTAAACCCAATCGTTTTTTTTTTTTTTTTTCATCTTTTAATGTTTTCGTATATTTTATTTTATTTTATTATTACAGATAATATATTTCTGCCATTTGCAATCCAGAGGGCAAAGTACTCAGAATACTTGAGCAATTTCCTCTCTGGATCCAAATGCAGTCTCTCATGAGCTTTGCAGTCGCCACCAGAGAGAACACACACAGGCCGTCCATCTGGTGGACTTTGTGGTTTACTGTCGGGGGTCCCTCTCTATTGTGGCCATCCTGGCTTCATGCTTCATTAGCTCCAGCGTACGGACTACTGGTGTGTAATTAATTCATCCTCCAGCCCGGGGCTGTGTAGTCTATGTGCACACTGCACAGTAATTTACATGCTCATGAAGATGTGCAGGGAATTTATGGTGTAACTAGGTCTGTGGTATTCATGTTTCTTCTCCATCATCAAAATTACTATCAATATTATCATCATCTCGTTCTTTTTCTTTATAATCAACTTATTATTATTATTCGTCTTTTTTCTAACTTTTTATACTCTAGGTAGGTATACGTATTAACATATTTCGATATTTTGAAACATATGGAAGAGGTTCTTTTTACCATGCATCGTTATATCAGTTAGAGTAATGAACATGTTTTTCATACCATGTCATAGTTATAGTTATCATACTCGTGTATGTTTGTATTTATACAGGGTGGGGCAAAAGTCTGGAAACCCCTGAATAACTTTCGAATGGCTTCTTCGGTAAAATTAAAATTTTGTAAGGTAAACCGGGCTAATAAGACTTCCTTTAGAGTGGGTCGATTTTTGTTACGGCCCCCATGTCGGGGCGAGGAGGGCAACTTCATTTTTTTAAACACGAACCCACACCTTGCGATACATTTTTGGAAAGGTCTTTAAATAAGAAATTCATTGGTGCAAATTTTATTTTTTAAACATTAACTATTTGCAAAATGGCGCCCAACTTGTGTATGCAGTAAAGTCTGGAAATCCCTGATATCTTTTGAAAGGGCTTTTCAGTAACTTTAAAATTGTGCACGGTAAGTCGGAGTAATTAGACCTTTCCAAAAATGTAACGCAAGGTGGTGTTTCGTATTTTAAAAATAATGAAGTTGGCCTCCCTGGCCCGACATGGGTGCCGAAAAAAATCGGTTTCCATTCTAATAAAAGGTCTCATTACCAAGGATTACGGTAGACAATTTTAAATTTACTGAGAAAGTCCTTTCAAAAGATATTCAGGGGTTTCCAGACTTTACTGCAAACACAAAGTTTGACGCCCTTTGCAAACAGTTAATATTAAAAAAATAAAATTTACACCAATGTATTTCTTATTTAAAGACTTTTCAAAAATGTATCGCAAGTGGGGGTTCGTATTTAAAAAAATGATAGTGGCCCCCTGGCCCCAACATGGGGGCCGGTAACAAAAATCGACCCACTCTAAAAGAAGGTCTTATTAGCCGGTTTACCGTACAAATTTAATTTTACCGAGAAGCCATTCGAAGTTATTCAGGGTTTCCAGACTTTTGCCCACCCGTATATATACTTGTATCTGCACTGTACATGTGATTTATTTATACAAATTATACATATTTATTAACAAAGATGTGAGTATGTGTGCTGATCGATGGACGGTTGCTTCTTAGTATAGGACATGTTCCAGGTTTCATAGTATACCGACATTATTGACCTCAGAGCTTGATCGATAAGGCGGCGGATGTTTCATCTGGAGGTCATTGGTTCGAGTTCCAAGTGCGGTAAATTTATTTGTTAGACAAGTTTCAGTCATTGTGAATCACACAAATGTATGCAATCTGGATCTGGAGTATTTCCGTTAGATTTCCTGAAATCTTTGTTGACTTGAAAGTTTCTTTCTATTTAAGTGAATAGATATTTATATCAATTTCTTTATTTTAAAGAAAAAGATTTCGAGAGATAAGGAAAGTCGTGTAAACGTTCACACCAAGTGATTGCAGGTATTCTTTTTTCCTCAATTATTTTCAAACGCACCAATCTTGATTCAATTAAACCCAAGTTCATTTCATTTGCTATGCCAAATGTTGCCTCAGTTGACCACCCTTGACATTCAACTGACCCGGGGTTCGCAGCCACACACCGGCCGCAAATTTGCATACATAAATTTGCACTGCAACTATTTTTCAAGGTCGGAAATAATTCACTTCGGAAATCGATACTACCCTTAGGGAGTTGTCTCGTTTTCTCTCTCACTCTTCATTTCTCTCCTGTTATTCTCTATCTCTCTCTTTCTTTCATGTCTATTCCATCTTTATCTATCTCTCTCTTTTTCTCTCCATTCTTCTCTTTTCTCTCTCCCGCCCTCTCTTTCTCCCCACCATCCCTTTAACCTTCTCTATTCTCCCTCCTTATCTCTCTCTTTTTCTCCACCTCTCACTCTCTCTGCTACCTCCTCTCTCTCTCTCCTTCTCTTTTTCTTTGATATTTATCTCTCTCTTTCTATCCCTCTGTCCATTCAACTATCTTCATCATTGTCATCACTACCATCATATCCAAGCCATGACTCACCCTCATGTCATCATCGCCCATATTAGTACCCGGTAATGACTGATGACATTTTCTACTCGGTTTATGTCATCCATACCAATGTCATCAGTTGAGTACAAGTTCATGGACTAAGAGCACACCGGTGTCAATATGTTGATGGATCCAGTCAACATTTCTAATGAGGTGATTATGACCATATAGGGCGGTCAGTTGGTCACACTGAAGGAAGAACATGAACATTAATAGACAATATTCCACATACTTGTACATACATAATTAGGTATCTTCATACTATGCTCAACGCCTCACTCTTATGCACATAAGTAATGCATAATATTGCACATAAAATACATCATTGTGTATCTATATTTTTTATATGCACCAACAGAAGTGTATTGTTTTTATTGTGACTTTGCTGATTTTCTTATTTTTTGCAATATTCAGAAACATGACTAATAGGAGAGTATCAATATGTTTAATTGATTTTTATATATATAAAAAAATTGATGGTAAATTACAGATGTATGTATATTAAGAGTTTTTCTTTTATTTCGTATTTTTGTTCGGTCGTTGGTCTGGTAATCCAGAGGTCGCTGGTTCGAAACCCAATCGGGGCAGTGATCCTCCCGTATGGGATTAGTATTACTGCTGGAATCATGGGACTCATAAGTTCTAATCGTGCAGTATAAATAAGGCTCTATGTAGGTTTTATATTATTATTATTTTTGACATAACTAACTTAATCCTTTCTTATGTTACAGGTAAAATAACTTTGGCTACTCCATGATATCAACTATGTGTGAAGCAGTTAGCTGATGTATGTATGTAGTTCTGGAGAAAAAATGTGGTTATTTTTGATATCCAATGTGAGTCCCCTCACAATGTACACACAAACATTGAGAACATAGCGTACATGAAAAAGATAAATGTACATACATTCACAATGGTGATTTAGATATATTTGATCCAAAATACCAATGATATCACAAAATGATACACGTAGCAGAATTATTCGACTCAATGGTTCGAATCCTCAATTAGCTGCTGGCGTGTCCGAATCGCAATTTTCTTTCCCAAGTTCACCTTCTGATGAAGTCATTTTTTATGCAATGTTTGAGATTATGATCAAAATCATCTTTTTCATCATCACAACCAACAACATGAACAATACTATTAGCAGTAAGATTATGTTGGTTGACCACAGCACCAAATTACACAAGACCAATGTTATCCCGATTTAACCGTGGTCCTCGATTAGAATCTCTGATGTCTCGGCTACTGTTAGGTATTTGGCCATGTGAGACGAGGTTTAGTGAGTTAAATTGCTCGTAAGACCATTGAGCCTCGAAATTATGTAATTTGATCCATTCATTGGTTTTCTGTACATGAATCTTTACAATAATCTATCTGCTCACAATATTTTTGAAGGCCTATATTTCTTCCCTGGTTTTGTTCGGTTTTGATTCCGATGATTATTGATTAACTTCTTATTGCTTCGTTTGGGAAATAATCTCCTAGATCAGGATTCCATAATACTCTAATTTGTTTTTGGTATCTATAAATATTCAATTTAAAAAACTTTATTTAATTGGAGATGGAACTTGATTGAATCCATGCAGGATTGCAAAATAACTTCATTGTGATGACTGCCCTAAAAGTTTTAGAGAAGGTGCAGTATTTAGTGTATAGGGAGACACTTCTCGTCCATCAGAGGGTAGTCATACTAAAGGGATAAGCACTAAGCAAACTACAACACAGACCACGAAAGTTCATTTAAAAAAGACTGTGACACTTATCTGTGAGTAACGTTAACCAAGGTTCATGCAGAGGACATGAATTAGATTTCGAATCCATGTATATTTCTTGTTAAATTTGTCAATCCACTCTGGATGTGTGAGCCCTACTCAGGCTGGGTCAGACGGATAGTTGAAGATTGTTATAGTTGAACATTTGAAAAAACTTGGTGTTTAGTGTGTTTTTGATTTTATTTAGGTATTGAATAATTTATTCATCATCGGTGGCGTCATCGTGAACGATGGTAGTTTTCTTTTATTAGCAGAATTTAAAATAATTTATTAGCAAATGTAAATCTCCGCTTCCGATAATTGAAAAAAAAAAAAAAATCTAGATGTGCACAAAGTGATCATTACAAATTAATGTTTATATGAATCGTATATTTTTAAGAATGAGTAGGTAGGTATATTGGTTTAGTCCCCTGTCTTAACAAATAACCCCATTGACTCGGTGAAGTAATTTGGTCAGGAGATAACAGTTCACACACACGACTACTCTCACATTCTACTGGCTAGATAGTAGCTATTAGAACTGACCTTGGGTGTTCTAGTGACACCTGGGCTCTTTGGCCTGTCGGTCCAATCTAAAGACAGCCGCTGTGATAAGGTCTGCACAACAGGCCACAAGCGTTTCCTAACCTGAAAGATGGCTTTAGAAATTGTAAACGTTAGACTCAAACATATAAAATGTCGTTTTATCTATATATACGCACATGGAAAAAATCTTTCACCCCCGAAAATACACCAAGACTAGGAAATTATTTATTTTAATTATTTTTACTGCTTGATTAGGACTAAAGAGTCCCATTTTTCTAGTAGTAAGCACAAGATACATTATTACCTATTGTGAATTTTACCATCGTTTTTTTTTATAGGACCGTCAGTCAAGTTAGTTATCATAATATTTGTGTTAATCAGAATTGGAGGTGTCACAATTTCATTAAAATAATTCTAAAACTTACACTGCTAAATTTTTACCATACTCGGGACTCAAACCCCCGACCTTCTGGTTCTGCCGTCTTATCGATGAAGCTACTGAAGTCGGTTTTATTGTATTTATGACCGCTTCGTACATGAAAGCTCACATGTTAGTTGGCTATCTTGCATGAGTTACACTTGGGCTAATGGTGCCGCTACTTGCCGCTTATCAGATGACCATTGTGCCTGTGTATATGTATAGGTACAGTCGGTAATGTGGTTCTGAATCCTGCGCACCTCTTGGCATACCTTGACTTCTTGCGGTAATAGATTCTTAATTAAAACCGCAGTGGCGAGGGGTAAGAAAATTTGGGGTTTATGATGTATTTTTTCGGACTTCAGAGAGAGGGCCACAGGATTAAGGTGAAACTAAGCCAGACACGCCCTCAAGTTGGAGTTTCAATCTATCACAGCGCACTATAGCATGAGTAAACGGATAGTGGCCACTTAGATTAATTCTAATCCTGTTTTATAATTCGGCCCTGAGGTATTTGTTTTGGACGGCCTCAACAAATGTTATCTTGTAATAACATTGGGCTCTAGCCCTAGGAAAAAAAAAAGAAAACCACCCTTAAAACACTCTTAACCAACTCATCTAAACCTTGGTTTGGTTTCTTACGGTAATATTATGAAGAGATTAGCTGATTAGCTCAGGACAGAGATGAATGGAGGACTGCAGCAAACTAGTCACTGAACTGATAAGTCTGATAGCCATATGATGATAAATAGGTATCTACTCAATGACTCTCGTATGTGAAGTGACCTTCACCCGACAATAGGTGACATATATTATAGTAAAAAAAAGCCCTCGTTTGCACTTTAGCTACTGCATCATAACTCATAACCCCGAGCTAGTACCTCACCAAATGGTCACACAGTGGATGACTCATCAGCAGGTTTCTGTTCGAATCCTGTCGTCTGCACTGGGATGGTCCACAGTAGCTGAGGCGGCAGGGGTGCCATTGTATGGGCAGTGGCCATGAATAAATGGGGTACTTGATTAGTCATAATGGCGTACGCAGCAGAAGAGATGGCCTTGGTGATTCCATTTGTGACCACTTTGTTTTCGTTGTCAGTGTGTTCAGGAATATTGTTAGTGTTTGAGATCATGAGATATCCCCTCCTCGTGTTTCTGTGAGAAGAAAAAAAATGTTTATTACTAGGTATTATGTGACAATCAGTTAAAGACAGTGTAGCCAGATGTGTACCTACTTATTCCCCACAACAATGAGTACCTATATCTGAAAATCTAGACGTGTTTTCTAATATAATTTTTTTTTTATTATCAAAAAACATTTTTGGACATACTACCTCATTAACCGGACGGATTTCAATACTAGGTGAATTTTTGACGGGTACCAAATGAAGTACTTAATAGTTGGATTTGAAAAAATAAAATTTGGAATTTTCCTTCACCATTTGGACTGCTTTTTGGCACTTATTTTAATCTCGTGAAAAGCAAAATACCGCAAGCCCGGTATCCTATCGAGGAGAATGAAAAGAAAACATGTTGCAACACTGGCACAATGGCGTGTGACCAACCGTCATTAGCTGAACATTTCAGTATCCAGTTTCAATGCAAGATATTGATTTTCACTCGAATGTTTGATTTTGCTTTGAAGTGAACCGTGATTATCTTGAATCAGAAAGATCTGGCGATAAAAATAGTGTCGAATGCGTTTTGCATGTCCTTGAATAGGCAAACGCCCCCAAGCGAAACTCAACACTTCTCTAGTATTCAAATGTATGGCTCACATACAAGCACTTGAAAAGCTAGAACAATGTGCTATGTTGGTTCTAAGTAACAAAGTACCTCAAGGACATACATGAACTTGTCATAATAACTATTAAACTAAATTAAAAGATAATATCAATTATTTGTTACATAATCATTGTGCTGCCCGATTAGAGCTGAAAATTTTTCATCCTCCAGCAATTAGATTTGGGTGTAATGTCGCTTTCAACTGCATGGTCACTTTGGTCAGATTACAAAACCCCTGGAAACTCACAAACCAGCTTCTCAAATCAACTTCACCCAGCCTGAGTGGGCCCGGGAATAGTCAGCATCAGTATAATCACAAGAGCGATCTTAATAGAAATAATACTCAAATCAGCCCTTTTATAGACAGAGCATTGGACTCAAATCACCGACCCCTAGGTTGTAAATCTACCTACAAACCATGCAAGGGACTCGAAACACGGACCTCTGTGTTGCGAGTCCTTCGCCTTAGAGTTTGAGCTACCGAGGAAATGAAGCATAGTCGAGGATGTGGTTTTGTTTTGGATTCGTAGGTTGAAAGCTACAGGGCTTTGACGGCAGTTAATAAGAACATGATGCTGTAATCAGAAATCAATATTTTTCATGTACATAATATAGGTCTATTACATCTAAGGTGGAACATGAATTAGACTCAAAAGATGTAAGATAGTATCATGTCCTGTTACAACACTGCAATGGTCATTTATAATAGGGTCCAGGCTCTAGGATAAAAAACTCAAAAGACATAAGATAATATCTAAAAGAAGATCTTCAAGTTATGCATTTTACATCCGACCGATAAGCGATCTTCGATACGATAAGATAAAAGTCGAGATCTTTTTAAGTCTCAGTTCTTGTGCAGTCATTAAAAAGCCATATTTATTTCTTAAATATAGGCTCTTACTTATTAAACACAAGCTCAACCTTAACCTACACATATACATTATGTAAGAAAAATGCTTAAGAATAACATAATAAGTACCATATTTTTTACTTTAATGTGTCTGAAAGTTCTAAACTCTCTTCTTTTATGTAATAAAGTCCTGTTGGCAAAATATTGAACTGGATAAATGGAAGTTATGCCTCAACAGTTTTTTATTTGTCATTTAGGTGAATTGTTCTCTTCAAGGGATACATTGATTTCTACAGTGCCAGACGGGTCATCTAACTGTACCAAAACTGTCATCTACTATTGCCCTAGACCGTTTATGTATACAGGGTGATTCAGAAAAGTACCGTCAAACGTTAACCACATATTCTATGGGCTAGTTAAGGAGGGGTCAACTCTATAAAAGAAAGTGCGCAAATCCCTCCTAACGGAGGTACACGCCCCTTAAGGTGTTTTTAAACAGTCAAAATTTTCATTTTACGGCTTACCTATTTGGGATATCGCAATGTGGTAAAAAAATCACTCTCAATACTAGATAGCACCTTTCTTTTGGCACAAAATTTAACACCATTCCAATGTCAGGGGCGGTCTCAGGAGGGTCAGATGGTAGAAAAAGTCGTTGCTTGTAATTGAATTTGGTTTTCACCCTATTAAAACGTCTGTCATTGTCTACAAAAATGTTGTGAATAATTTTTTTCTCAAACCAACACAAACGCTTGAAAATTGAAATTGAAGATTTTAAAACCACATTAAGTTTTGAAACCTATGCAACTAGCATACAATTTTAGAACAAGAATTTTCAGCCAATTCATTATTTAACAAAGAAATGCACCTGGAATATTTGAACGTGTTCGTCAATCTTTTCGAAGGCGTATGGAGGTCTGCATTGAAGCCAGAGGAGCCCATGTGGAACATTTGCTGTAAATCTTATTTCGGCTTAAGCCCTTCAATTTCAATTTTCAAGCGTTTGTGTTGGTTTGAGAAAAAAATTATAAGGAACATTTTTGTAGACAATGACAGACGTTTTAATAGGGTGAAAACCATTTTCAATTACAAGCAACGACTAAAAAGTTAGAACCTTTTTTCTACCATCTGACCCTCCTGAGACCGCCCCTGACATTGGAATGGTGTTAAATTTTGTGCCAAAAGAAAGGTGCTATCTAGTATTGAGAGTGATTTTTTTACCACATTGCGATATCCCAAATAGGTAAGCCGTAAAATGAAAATTTTGATTGTTTAAAAACACCTTAAGGGGCGTGTACCTCCGTTAGGAGGTATTTGCGCACTTTCTTTTATAGAGTTGACCCCTCCTTAACTAGCCCATAGAATATGTGGTTAACGTTTGACGGTACTTTTCTGAATCACCCTGTATATACTGCATGTATTACTTTGCATGTGGAATCAGTGTTCAAGAAGACTAGAACCTAGAAATTCCAGGGCAAAGAAATGTCATGTTCGTCTCTATCCTGATCGATTTTTATAGAATTCCAACGTGGAAGTCTGGAAGTACACTAGGTAATAGCTTCCTTATGGCAGAAGTAGCGCTGGCCACGTGTGTCGCCCAGGCAGAACCACATCAACCGTCCCACCACTCCAATGTTGCCGCTCGTAAAATAAAACTTTATGGCAGATCATACGCCTCGATTGGAGATAAAAAAGTGGACTTTTATTAATACTATTATCGGAGTATGTTTCTGCTGGAGACCTCTAACTTACGGCCATTAGCCATTTCAAGTTCAGGCCGTTTTACTGATTGCTATCAAATTTGATATTAAAAGAACATTAGGAGACTATGAGGAATGCACCAGGGCTCTCCGGCTAATCTATAGGTGAGAAGTAACCCCGCCAGGAAATGCCAGGACTCCTAGATAAGCTAGTTAGGGCATTTTGTGTTCGTGACCATTGCTCTCTAGGCTTCTGCAGTAGCCTTGCATTACTTTGAAACTTAGCTACCCGGACCATTTGTTTTTATTGTTTTTTCAATCTTCACATTGAAGTTCGAATCTACTTCTGTGCAGTTAGAGATTTTCTATTAAATACCTACGTTAATTCTTTTTGTTTGTTAATTGGTAGCACCCGTAGTTATTAGAAGCATCACAGTTAGTGATTGATTCATTTTTTAATTCGTAACAAAAAAAATTGTAAGCACCAGAGATGATGTGGTATCGAAAGGAATGGCGTCTATCGGTCTATTTAGAGTACAATCATGGTCAAAACTACCTTTAAATTCTATCAATGTAGATTGTTTTGCTTTCTAGATTACATGAATTTATCATAGTGCCAAATTTTGGTATTAAGACAGGAAAATAATCAAGACAAGTATTCATTCCACTTGAATGGGTCCTTGTGTATAAAAATGGTCTCTATCTCTAGATGAATGAAGTGTTTCCCATTAAGTACGGTCCCAGACAACAACAACCTATAGGTTGTCAGAGGAAACATAATCAATGAGCTCTGTTTCGTCCCAGCCTTATTAGAAGGTGTTCCCCAGTCAAATGGACAAGTATCACATTCATTTATGAAAGATGTATGATACGCCTTTGATCATTATCAAATAAGTGCTAACCGACTTGGTGTGAAAGGAATTAACTGTGTCCCCCAACTGCAGCTGATAATGTCCTGATCAAGTTCACAGTCTTATATATGAGAAGTTATGGCACACTTCACAATGACCAGCCTAAGAACAGGGTGTTTTATTTTTGCTATGGAATTTTAATATCGCTGGAATATGTTTCTGAGATGCGTGGGTCTTTCAAAACATGTTCTCGTGCAATCGAAAAAACCAACATAAAATTGCCTACCTCACTATTGCAGACAATTTACCTTTGGCTCACTCCGCTATTATTTTGTTTACTGATGGTTTCGTCTGAAATTCTGAATCCTTTGATTCTCTGATAAACATTCTCAATTGGATTTATGCAGTCTAATGTCGCATTTTCCGTTTCGACTGATATTACCTATCTATTATTATTTTACTGAACATAAGCTTTAACATCGAGAGTTTGAACCCTCCAAACGCCAGAAACTTACAAACCTGTTACCCACATTAACCTGACTCAGACTATTTTGCGTCGAAAATCACAAAGCTTTGAACCATGGGGTTACCCAGCAAGTCTTCACCTCGCTGGGAGTTGCTTAAATTCAGCGTTTCCACGAGACCTGATGGTATATGCCATCGACACTAGGTTAATATTTAATTCTGTAATTTGCGTTCTTGAGGAATCTCCGCCGTCGTGACACACAAGTGGGTGCGTTGCCCAAGACAAATTACCGCGGAGGTCCCACCAGATATTGTCAATGCCGCAATTGATGCCAATCATTTCAGCCTCATTATCTTGTTCATCATGATCCTCACTGCGCAATCCTGCCGAGGCAGGTGTTTTTAGCCAAGCTGTTTTTGCATGAAAGTAAAAATGGAATTTGTTGAGAAAAAATTCAGTTCTACCTCTTTATATCTACATTTCTTTATATTTTACAATGATGATACAATCTTCATTTTATCAAGATACATTGTTCACCCACCCTCTTTTAGGGCCATGCATCGGCCGTGAAGCTGTATTCTGTTTAACAGTATACAAGTATACATATCCCCTAGTTACATTTTCCATATCTCTTGGTTACAGAGAAATTTTTCACTAGAATGTTACACTTTACCTTGTAGTGTTTGTTTATGCTACAAAAGTAGTTTGCGAATAAAATATCCCTCACCAGAGAATGACAGTCTAATCCTTCCGAATCAATCAACTTGAGCATCATCGCCATTGTTTGAACCTAATGAACCACGCAGAGAAGACTCTTAGCCATTCTGTGACATACCGGAGGAAGATGCTTTGTTTTTCTGAAATAAAGATACTTGAGGTTGCTGTTTTTCAGCAATTGCTCCGTCGCTAGTTGAGCAATTTCAGGTTATTAGCGGGCTCAATGAGGTAATGGAACTCATCAGTCATTGAGGTTTTCCATTGATGTGGGGCCGAACCCCATTAGAAACATTTCACGGTGTGGGAGGAATGACCCAATGAACCGATCTCTTGGCAAATACGTGGAAAAATCGTGTCTGTTGGTATTCTTGGAGATTTTATTTTAGAGCAACAACACATTGTATTCCTAAAATTGTAATGACTTTTTAAGAGGGGTATTATTTTTTATCAATATATGGGAAGAGGGATAACGATGACATTTATTGGGTACTGCTGAATATACAGGATGGATACTAACACTCCAATCAAGAGCCAATACTATTCAAGAAGTGTTGCAGTAATATAACATTTAATATACAGTATGTCTCAGAAGTCCTAGCGGAGGCCCTGTAACTTTTGAACGGATGGGAATTTTGAAATTCTGTTTTTTTCTAGACATAGGAAAAGGCCCATGGCAAATCTGATGGTGATGTTAAAATTCAGATTCGACCCCCGGAAGTGACATTTTTTGATAAAAAATGGCCATTTCTCTCGAAATTTAAATGAGAAGGTATACTTTGGGTTTCATATTAATCTACTGGCCATAACAGGTAATTATACTAAGTTTCATTTTTCTGCCATAACCAGGGGCAGAGGTATGGAGGCTGAAAGTTGAAAATTCAAATACCACATTGATTGGCAATGTGGGATCTATTGCTCACAAAATGTTTTTTAAAATCGTTCTTTTAAGCACCAAAACAATGAAAACGCCAATATGTATCATCCTTCAATCAGTGTCGGAGTAAAAAATCATTATGTTGAAGATTATGATTTCGAGTTTACCTACTGCACAAATATCACAACTAAAATATTTACCATGTAGGTAGGTAAGTTTTCAGTTTTTGAGTTTACAAGCTTCTGAGTTCATTGGCTTGATGAAAAAATATCAATATGTACTATTTCATTAATTTTATTAATAATGCATGTTTCCGTATGAGTCCGGTTCGACTCTTAAGAATTATCATGTTGAGAAGAAAAACTCCGCTAAATGTGAATAAGAGCTTCATTATTATTATCATAAGAAATACAAGAAAATGATAGCCAAAAAAATTAAATTTAAATAAATTTAAAAAAAAAACAAAAAAATATTAATTCCCATCGCTGATGAAAGGTAAGTGCAATGTAGTGTTGTCGACTTCCAACTTGGAGACCGAACCTTCAAGTTGGAAAAAAATCACAATCTGGTTATTTTTTTACTTCGCCACTGATTGAATGGTGATACAGATATTGGTGTTTTCTTTGTTTTGTTACTTCAAAGACGCTTTTTCTATCCTTTTAAACCCATTTTGCGAGCAATAGATCCCACATTGCCAATCAATGTGGTATCTGAATTTTCAACTTTCAGCCTCCATACCTCCGCCCCTGGTTATGGTAGAAAAATGAAACTTTGTATAATTACCTGTTATGGCCAGTAGATTAATAATATGAAACCCAAAGTATACCTTCTCATTTAAATTTCGAGAGAAATGGCCATTTTTTATCAAAAAATGTCACTTCCGGGGATCGAACCTGAATTTTAACATCACCATCAGATTTGCCATGGGCCTTTTCCTATGTCTAGAAAAAAACAGAATTTCAAAATTCCCAGCCGTTCAAAAGTTACAGGGCCTCCGCTAGGACTTCTGAGACATACTGTATTTTCAATTTCCTAGAAATCCCTGTTGTCATGTAAATTGTAGAATAAGTTACAGGATCATCTCAAACTGCAAATAAACCATAGATACAAAGTCTACCCGCACTTTTATTTGATCACTTCAATTACCTCATCTCAAACAAAATCGCCACAGTTGAAGGCCGAGAACAAATTGTGCCAATTATTGGTGCAGAATAATGTGCAACATCACTTGAAGAGCGCCCATCATGTCCGAGGCCCATAAATCGCGTCCAATTTATGTTCTTCTGGATAAATAAAATCGGTCATTCTCGTTTTCTTGGCAGTCGCTAAGAAAGGCATAAAATTTTATTCCTCCTGTCCAAGAGTGCAAGCAGATTGGTGATTACAGTTCTTCCAATCAGCTAATCAGGTGTTCGAACCTTTATTTACGATGCTCCTCCCGAAGATTATCAGGCAGGAGACAACTTCATTATTTATGTTGAGAGGTAATTTCTAGGTGTTATCTTTATGTGGCTATCCAATGCCCATTTACATACTTAGATATCGGAATGTCTGTGGCTGTAACCTTGCTTGTGTCTCATTTCGAGTAGCTTGTTTCATGTTGAATATTACATGTAAGATGACGAGGCGCTAAGGAAGATCAAGCGAACAAAGCAGAACTCGGTAGGTGACATATTTATGTAGATATACATTTTCTCCATTATAATTCTATATGTAGACTATATCTCTTTGAATCAAACTAAATTCTTGCTGTAATTAGTTGATATTGAATACATTAAAAAACATTTTCTATCATGATTAATAGTTAGTTTTTCATGCCCCAAATAGTTGCTAAGAAATGGTCTTAGCTGCAGTATTAGTATTTATACATTTCCGTATTTATAAGAGACTTTGGAACATTTACACAGACAGGAGTCTCAAGCTCTTCAGGAACCTAAGATCCCTGTCGCCTCTTTTCGTGTAAATCGGTTGCTAAATAAGACTGCAATTGGCTGAAATCGATAAATTCCTTTTTAATGAGGATTAACTTTTAAGATCGAAAACCAGAATCGAGTTCAATGGGTCAATAGGCTTGTAAGTTGTAACACTTCGGCGTCTTGGCACCTCTCTCCGGGCAGGTCAATCTGAAAATCTCCACAGGTTAAACACACTCAAAGACAGATAAACTCCGGGTTCCTTACACACTGCCATGAATAAACTGGTTTTCTGTCATCTTTGAACTTTTGAGAACGTCCTGCCCATGTCAACGGCTCAATTACCCTCGTCTGGTTCTAGAACGCCCGCATCTTTTCGCCTGATTGCGGCAACCTGATGCCAATTCCTCAAGACGCCTGCATTAGGGTCCTGATGAGGATTATGCAACCAGTGCCGGACGATTCAAAGGGTTGTGAACTCTTTCAGTTATTTTTTTCTTTGACATTTTTCTTCTTTTTTTTGCACTTTTTTTCTGGACACTAATGGGTTTGTATTTTTTATTGCCAAATTTAATATTAGAGTGATTTTATGTATATGTAGCTGGTAGGTTAATTTTATTTTTGTCGTTCCAACACCTATTTCTAACATGTATGCTCGTGGTCTACGTTATAATTTTGATTTCAGATTATCATAATATATAATTATTCTGCTATTGGTAACATAACTTACCATAATTCTTATCTATCATTCTCTGTTTATTCTGTCTCTGTTTATATGTGTCCCTTTCCTCAGCACTTTTATGGTAGCTATTCCCATCAGGGCACCTTTTTTGATATTAAAAAAAGCTTGCTAAAATCACGGAGCAGCTGCTTTTGATGCTCACTTATCTGAGTATCAGATCCGCCACTGGTGTTACTAATCTCCTTAAAAACAGAGCTTACTCGTAAAATTACAAACAGAAGTCGATTAAGTTTTTATTTATTCATTAAATCAAATCTAATGTGAAGATATGAGTTCTATAAGCCCTAATAAAGGGTTTAAACCAAGAACAAGGTTTCTGGCTTTTTGTGTTAGTCCTGAATTACGACAAGTCCTGTCGAAAGCGACGATTAAATAAAAGTAAGTAATCATAAAAAGAAGTTAATTTACCAGTATTAGTTGCTATATTTATTCTATGTCGATATCAATTGACGCTTCATAGATACGTTCAGATGTCTGACGCGCCATTCTTACGCCAATCTTGTGAAGATGCAAAAGAATCACCTTCATTCAGTTCTTTCGCATAATGGGGAGATTACAGCCCGCATCTTGCGTGTCCCCGTTTTTCTGCAGGTTCCTGATTGGTCTTACGAAAAGAATCGACATGAAACAGAACTGGCTATGTACCTAGGTAGTGAGGGTGTAATTATATTGGGCTGTGGATGCACAAACCTGTGAGACCTACTTTTGTGGTCTGAATTAGGAATTAATGAAGATCTATGTATTTCGCATGGAAACATATAAATAAGACTAAGGAAAGGACCAAATTATGAATTAGAATTTATAAAAGTTATAATAAGCCAGACACGCCCTCAAGCTCAATTCGCAATCACAGCGCACCAAATCTCGAGTTGAGGGACAGTCTGGCTTATCTTAACTTTAATCCTTGATCTGGCCCTTAGAATACAACAAAAACAAAAACGGAAGTAAAATGTCCCTCAGTTAATTTGTCAATTCTTTTAGATGCATTAATGTTTAGTATCCATGGCAGATTGGTGGACTAGCTTGAGTATTTATTTTGGTCTGAAAATTTCGAGTTCGTGTCTCGTCATGTTAACGACTCTTTGGGCAGATTTGCAGTTGCTACAAGGATAGTTATTAATATTGTAAAGATATTAATAATCTACCCAGAAAAAAAATCGTAACATATTACTATTTTATGTAAGACCTAATAAAGAAAATAGTTTTCA